>LPNX010040143.1:514417-539725 GCA_001517045.1 Pseudotsuga menziesii | reverse complement strand
CCGAGACACTGCAATACTTTCACTGAGACTACACTAGCAACCCTCTTTTGCAAGCACACTTTTCACTTTGGCACTGGTCTTTTCTATTTCTTTTTTGCACAAGTTAATCATGCAATGTGTCATTGAATTTTGTGTATCTATTTTGAGCTAAGGTGTTGCTAAGGTTAAGTTTTGTTTGCAGTAATTGGTAATTTCTTAAATTCATTTATTCCATATTAAAACTCCTAGAATTAGTTATTTATCTCGTAGAGTAAAAACCTTAGATTTCTTTTTTCATTAGGGTCCACCCCCCTTGGCTTCGCTAGGAGTTGGCCTAGACGGAGGAGCTGAGTATCAGGTGACAGCACTTGGCTCGAGCTTGCCCCCAAGGTCGCATCCAGTGGCTTGAAGATTTCTGCCACATTACCCGAGGTGCGAATTAGGCGGCAACACACTGGATCAAACCAAAAGAGTGAATACATAAGGTGAGAGTTGGTAACCCTAGATTTAAGGGATAAGCCACAATTTAAAGGATATTCGAGTACGAGTGTTTAAGGAATAGGGGAATGTTACTCGAATCAATCAGATCAGTGACCTATTAGAGTTGAAACAGATCTAGGGTTGGTGTGTTCGTTCAAATGATCAGACATGGGACCCTGGGGGGAAATACCCAGGACGAGGTCGATTTAATGAATTTATGGCTTCAACACACCTATTTGGGTAAAAGGATTTAATAATAAAAATACACCACTGAAACCAGAACAAAAATAGAGGAAATTGATCAGCAAGCCAAACAGGGGCGTTTTCTCCCTGACTGAAACCAATGCCTAGAGATGGCAAAGGAGTCCAAGCTTGACGTTTTTGAGGGAGAGGGGTTTTTAGTATGCTAGACAAAACCTCGATCGCCAAATTTGCCAATTCTCGGTGCAAATTGGTCCGATGATTTTCCTACTACTAAATGAGAGTTTTTTCCATGCAGGAAGTGATGGGAAATGCATGCAGAAAATAAAATAAGGAGAAATTACCTGTGAGACGTACCTGGATGTTGTAGATGACCTCAAAAATGATGAAGATAACCACTTTCTTGATGAAATGAGCATTTTCGGGGTATATCCTGATGGAGTTGAGTTTCAACCAATCACCCTAGCGCCCCCTTCAACCTGCCAGACCAGATAAATTCAAATGGTAAGGAAAACGAACGAGATTTGCAAGATAAAGAAAGGATAGGCAGTAAAAGTTCATAAAGAAAAGGTTACTCCCTGCACCGGACACCCGAGAGCGGAGACGGGGTAAGTTTCCCCACAACTGCGTCCTCTTTAGTGCACCTCTTCAACCTGCAGAAAATGGGTAAAGGAAAAAAAAAAGATATATCCCAAACACTACTCAGTACAAAAGAGTAGCAATGCCAGTCATCAAATCATCAAATCATTTAAACAAACACGAAAAGTAATCCCAGACAAATCTTCTGTATTCAAATTCCAGTGCCAGAGCTCATGAATTACAATGGGGGGGTCACCTCTCTTAAATAGTTTGAGAGAGACGTAAACCCTAACTCACTTTTACATCCAACTGTTGAGATTAAAACATCATCAACGATGGAGATCAACAATACATAGATCAATACATGGATCAACTGACTAAGTCAAAGAGGGGACGCACTTTGCTCAAGGACGCTTCTCTAAGGTGAAAGTTACATTATAACATAAGATGTGGCATGATAATACATAGGAGGGGGTCACTAGGGGATTCACCCTAGGCCCCTTTACAACTTCATAATACATGATATAACGATACAATACATCATTAGCCAAGTAGAGGGGGCGCCCCTTGGGGGGCTTTCCTCACTGGTTGAGCCAAGATAAAAATAATTTGGACAACTGCTGACTGAAAAATGATGAAGGATTGTTCGGTATGCTGAGACACATCATCTGTCAAAATTCCAAGCCATTTCCTTGACCTAGGCGACCAAATCGATTTTTTCAGTGATTTCTCTAATTCATTTTTGCTGGTGCAATCTCTGGAAAATGATAAATCCACCATAACTATGTCTAGGGTGCAAACTGACTACTCTGGATGATATGGAGACATAGAAGAATGGTATGAGTGACTACTCATACCCCCTGGAACACTGTTTTGCTCTAGGAGAACCAAACATACTGCCATCTGGAATAAAATTTGATCATTTGGCCAATAATTAAGGGATAATAATCACTTATTAGGAGAACTGGGGCCAAACTCTCAAAACTGAAACCGCACTATTGGTCCTGAGCATGTCTGGAACAAATATAGACCATGCTGAATTTTGAGTCACTGCCTTGGGAACTGTTCTTGACTTGGTCAACTGGGATGACCAGGTCAAAGCACCCAAAATCAAGGTGAGATACTGCATCAATATGATTTTGTAAGCATCCAGGGTAAGAAATGCTCCAATAATATATATCAAAACCAAGCTTAGATGAGTTATTCATAATCATGGTGACAAATAATAATAATAATAACAATAATAATAGTAAGATATACTTGTGCTTCTGAAAAATCTTGTAACTTTTCTGGAAGTCTGCTTGTCCATGCCATACTTACAAAGGGTAAACAATGTCCTACTGTTGAGTGAGGATGGACAACAAGGCTGAGGTCAAGGGTAATGAATTTTAACTGACTTTGACTTTCTGATTTATCTGAATAATAACAAGTACACACAACCAAAGTGACATATGCATGATAGATTGAACAATAGGGAATGGTGGTGTCTCACAGGTGGATGAGCTAATCTGAAAAGGGTCCATTCAACTTTAACAACATGTCTACGACTCAAATCCAAGCTAAGAATCAAGCTTTGTGAGGATATTTTCTAGGACCCTTGCGTTGAGTACACAAGAAACTATAGTGAAGAGATCCTAGGGGACACTTAGAATTAGCTGTCCCTTACTCCATCTCACATCAAAACCAGTAGGCTCCGTGAGGAATTAATCATTACATTTCAATAAGATGGCCAACTGTCTTTAGATTTAGCATTTGTTTATCCACTGCTTTATTTGGGCCCTTAACAATTTCACTTTATAGCCTTTTTGATTTGTGAATAGACTCTAAAGACATTGTTTACAATTTCATTTGTAGGCTTTTGCATTTCATAATATATAACATATAGCTCATAATGCATGTAATGATGGTAGACATATTGCTTCAAGTTTTAGCTGACAACTTCTTGGGCAACTAGGGGGAATCTCCACAGTCAAGACCAAACATCGGGGGCAGCCGACCAGAGAGGTCAAGGCTTCAAAACCCAACTCGCCTAAGCTTAGGAACCAACACCAACAGGTTCTCCTGGCCTAGAAGGATCAAGGCTTCGACAAGTTTTGTTGCACAACTTAGAGCCGAGACACAAAACATGGTATCTATCATGCATAGAGGTCAAAACGGGGAAAAGATCTTCAATCTCACAAGTCTCAAATGGTCTAAGTCATAGGATAAGTTTACAATGGATGAAACTAGATGGACGAAGGCAAGTGATAAATGGAACCAACCTAGTACTAAGGTTTACTATTTGTACAAGCATGGCATGCACAACAATCTTCACATCAAGTCCTTTGATTAGTCATAATACAGGTTAAAGCAACAATAGATATAAGCATAGGTCACCATAATCATCCTAATCTGATAAGCATAGGTGTCTGACATACATTATAGAGCAAAATCAAACCAAGGAAGTGTATATCTGATCTCACCAAATATACTTGTCTCCAACTTATAAGCCCCTCTATAAATGTGTGTTCCAACTTTGATCTGCTGCTATACTACAATGAACTAGATCATTACTAAAAGCATCTCAATGAAGTCTTGATTCTCAGTCATGGCAAGGAAAATCTGATGAACAAGGCTTTGGAATGGTTGAAATTGTAAAGATGCATGTGTTATCACCAACCTTGTAGTTGCCTATGTATGGTGGATCCAGGATGGATGGTAGAGGGGCAAGCAACTAAGGAGGTGGAACCAAGACTGCCTAGACTCCCAAATGGATGGTTGTCATGCCAATCAAGGAAGCCTTCACTTTATGTTATCTAAGCCCAAGACAACAAAGGGGGAGACCCGAATCTACTCCTGACAGGAGAGATCAGACCTATACACCAGATCAGATCAATTAGACTTGAGGAACGTAAGGTGTAAGGTAATTGGAGACCTTAGATCTATGGAAGATGTCACTGAATGTGCCAGGTCTTTGGATAAGGGTTTTAGACAAATGAGGGTTGATCCAAAGTGGAACACAGGTGACCTATGGGGTAAATATCAGATCTAGGGCTGAGGTGCTAGCAACTGGTGAAGATATCCGCTGCCTTGGGAAACGTGACCAATGCAGGGAGGGTAAGGACAGTGTTGGGGCTATATAGCACCAAAGGGATAGACTCAGTGAGAAATATGACAAAATCAAAGTGCCTGAGTCATCAAGTAAAAGTTGGATTTCAGGGAAAAGAGGCCAAAAGAGGGCTAGCGCTAGGGTTGGAGATTAGTGCCTGTTGGGTCTTGGGTAATGGAGTCAGTATCTGCCTAGCGTTGGAGTCAGCCCACCTGGGAGATGCCCTGATTTATGGACCCAGAAGAGTATATGGCCAGAAAATTCAGTTTGTAGGGGGAAACCAACAGAAAAAGGGCTAGCGCTAGGGTTTGGAGAGACAGATCCTCAGATCTAGGACAACCAGGAGACCATCAGCTTGGCGTTGGAGGAGGAATGGGATGAGGATGGTCTGATCTACAAATCCAAGTTGGAAAATTGTCGAAAAAATCAGATCTGGAAAAAGTCAAAATCTGATGAGGAGTGCTAGGGTGTTGAAAGTCAGTTTGTCAGATTCTAGGGCCTCCTGGAAGCAACTAGATCAGTGTTGGGGGTGTTCTGGAGTGAGGGAGACTCGATCTATGAACCCAAGTGGTTATTTTCCGGAAAAAGTCAGGTTTGGAAAAAAGTCAAAATTTCAGTGGAGGGTGTTGGGGTTTTAACAGTCAGTTTTTCAGATCTAGGGCAAACTAGCAACCTTTTGGGTTGCGTTGAAGATGAATTGATGAGAGGGATGCTCGATCTACAAAACCCAGCAGTGGTTTGTCCAAAGATCGAGCGGTTTATTTTTTAGTATTTATGGATTTTTTAGAAAAATGAAGAAAGCATGTGTCAATGGGTTGAGATCCGGAAGAAAAGAACTAACCTGCAGATCTTACCTGGAAAACCTTGTAGATGCCTTGATGATGATGATCCCTGCTATCCCGATCAATTTGAGAAGCTTTGAGCAATATCTATGTCCAACGTTTTGCCCCAAGGAGTCAATGCACCCTCTCTCCTATACAACAAACGTCAACCATATTAGATTTGTTGCCACATGAGAAAAAAACTAAATGCTACAGAAAAATAGGAAGAGAAAATCATAGATCGCAATGACACTGATGAAAACCTCCTGATAAAAAACGAAGACAATCCAAGCGAGTTGAGGTCCCCCTGCAAAAACGCCCAAGCTGAAGTCGCCCTTCTGTAGACAAGACAAAGATTCCCAAAAATATATAGATCTTGCAACAATTTCCCGAATGCTAGAAAGCAAAAGACTTTCCAATCACCATATAAGAACACCAGATGCAAAGGAGGTCCAAAAAATATCCACAAGAAAGTTTTTCTATTAATCAGATCCCTGAGCCAAAGACCTTTTACAAATGAGAAGTTCTCTCCTTTAAATAGAAATGAGAGAACCAAAATCCTAACCACTTTCAAAACGAGTGGCTAAGATTAAAAGGCATAAATGTTTTAATCAATGGTTGAGATGAGCTCAACATACAATACATGGATCAATATAACCATAAAGTACCAAAGTGGACTAGATCACCCTTAAAGAGGGTACCCCACTCAACAAGAAATAAATGAAGCGCTTGGTGGGTCCATGGAGTGTTAACTAACTCCCTCTGGGTGCCCCATGGCACAATAAAATAATATAATATTTTAATCTTTTGACTTTGTGTCTCCTTGAGGAAATCGTGAGCCTCCCAAAAGCTCCAGAAAATAATATAAAAATGCCCAAAAAATAGGTGTGGGCCCAATCAGGTGCTGCAACTGCTGGAAAAGGTGCGGAGGACATCACTCTCATCATCATGACTCATCCCATGTCATTTCCTTGCCTTAGTTGCCCAAATCTATTTCTTCAATAGCCATTTAATCATTTTTAATCTGCCTCGGGAAATGCGAACCTACCAAAATAGCCTCCTAGGGTGCCTGCGTTGTCCAACTGAGCCCACCAACCTCTCTGGGATGGGGGTACTATGGTACAATCAAGTGGCTGTACCCCCTATGCCCCATACATCGCCCTAGGAGATCCAATAAAAACATCTCCCTGCTCAGACACATCATCCTGTGAAGCAAAACTGCATCAAAAGAGTAAAATGAGCCTGACCATCTCTGCAAGTGCCTGAAACTGAAAATAAACTATTTCATTAGACTCAGAGAGTCCAAATCCATCTAGGGTGTATACTCATACCCTTTCCAGGTCTCTACCTAATCATCAACCACATCCAATAGACAATATAATCATCTGTAAATGACCAAATACCAATAATATAACTCAGACTATCATCCATCTGCTGCAAGTGTTATAAGGCTAAGACATGCTCTACAAATCATTTAAGCAACAATCACAACAAGTAGCAGTGTTCTCACTGGCGGTACATCAACCAAATACATATATAGGGTTTTATTTATTATTACTCAGACCAGACTTTCATGACTATACTCACTTCATAGTTGTAGTCAATTTGCTAGTGAAGGGTGAAGGCTGAAATTGACAAGGCTAGGGCAAAGGATGACTACCTACTTAACATCATGACACTTTGGATATGGAAAGAGAATACTCACTGTAACCACATGCCGGACAAACAACAACACAAGGAATGCCAGTGTCTCACAAATGGTTGAGTTGTTCAGAGAGTGCTTATTCAACTTAGGCATCATGTCTACATCAAGTTTGATCCAGTTTCATTAGGACCATCAATTTCATTTCCATGGCCTTTTTGGCCTATATGACCCTTTGGGACTTCACCAGTGCTTAAAAGCACAACTAATCGCAGCTTTCATCCAGGACATATTCAAATTTATAAGGTCAACAATATTTGGATATAGCATATATTTAACCATTGCTTTTGGGACCTTTTCTTATACCCTTCACGGTGTATTTTAGCATTTCATTGCTCTTGCCCTTTGCTCATATATGTTAAGAAATACAGTTTTAGAATTTATATTTTTCATGGGCGCATATATAAACATTTCCAATACAAGTAGTACATGAGCTTTCAGTTTTAGCCAACAACATCTCAAGTGACTAGGGGGAGTTCTGCACAGTGCCAAACATCGGGACAATCGACCAGAATGATTTAGGCATACAATCCAACTTACCAAAGGCAAGTTCTGTCACCAACTCAGAGCCGAGACACAGTATGAACATGGAAGTTTGTCCAACAAAGGTTCTAGTGGGGAAAGGTCCTCCATGCCACAAGTCAAGGAGTAAGTTGGGTTAAAACAAAACTGGAAGGTAATGGATGGGTGGAGACAGTGAATGATGAAGCCAATACTAGCAAGCCAAAGAAATGGTGGGAATGACTACCTCTATTCTCCCTAAGGAGGGTAACACCAATGAGTATAGATCAGGAACTTCCAAGTCTAGGTAGGGACATCAATACATAATACAAATACATCAAAGTCCATATATTTATGACCGCCAGATCATGACACTAAATGCTAGTATATGTCACAAAAATGAGTATAAGAGAAATGATAACCATAACACAAAATGCTGAGTCATTACCATGCAAATAATCCATCTGAACCATCATCTGTCCAATGAGAAAAACACTAAAACCAATCTGGGCATTATCAACTGCTCTGCAAATGACTAAATGGCTACATCAGTCTTCGAATCTGAGTGTCCTGAGACTCAGTCCTGACATGGGAGAGTATAATAGTCCACCAATAAAATAATGATCCGTCAAAACTGCTCATCTCAGCATCTCATATGTAAGAGATCTGTCTAAAAAATGTACTGTATCTGAAAAATAGAATATGGTAGCCTGGCTACTATATATGTGATAACACCATGCTAATACCCCATGTGAAAAATAACCCAGAATAGAAAAAGAGACAAGTTTGTATGCTGCATCATGGTAGCCTAGCTGCAGAATGTATATGTGATAACAGTAACTAAGTTATACAAAAACTAGACCTTCATGTTGACATATCATTACAAAGCCCCCCACAGGGGTACGGAAATTTCATGGAGAAAATATAAGAAGAAGAGATGCCTCGCTTGAAAAAACATTATTAGGTACTTCTTTCTCATCTTCAAGGCACATGATACATGTGCATGGTATATGGTTGGCCACCTAGTGATTGTACCGAGGGCAGTGAATGTACTGGTGATTGTCTTTCCCACGAAACATATCATTATTTTTGTATCTCATTATTACAGATTGGATGATACACTCCTCTCTCTCTGCAACTTTTTTGTGTATGTGCATAATGTAACAAGTATACCCTAAACAAATAGAATAACTTATGGTACGACTAAGTAGGAGAGTCCTGTCATCCTGAACTATAATGTGAAATATGGAGTCTGGACTCTGAAGATTCTAAAATTTTATCAGGATGTAGACTTTATACAATTTTTTTCACAATCTAAAGGAATGACATACTGCTCTGCACTGGCCAGTGTTATCAGTTATCAGGTACCATAATTGTTCCTGGAAGTTTATTTGTTCGACATTTTTATCAGGCTTTCAATGGTGAGCGTTTCTTTACTTTAGGGTCTAACTCTTGCACATTGTAAACAGGTTCTAAATTCATAAGAGGATATTGAGGAAGAATCAGAGGGTTGGTAAATTAAATAGTCTCAGATGAGAGCTCACAGTAACGTTTTTAGAACTGTAGTGGTGGTTGCTTGAGATATTTGTTCCTATAGAGTCTCATCTTCTTAAGGTGGAGATAGCCTATCTCCGAGGAGGGACATTGAACAGTTCTTGACAAGATGGAAGGATTCAGATATGGGATTTTGTATTTAATACTGTCTGGAATTCACATTATTATCACTGACTGAAAGGGTAAAATGTATGTTCCAGAAAAGGTTCTGAAACCAATAAACAGAATATGATGTTAAAATCTTGGATTATGTGACATCTTAAGTAAAAACATTGCTGTTTATCAGCTAACATAAATCATCAGATTCCTTAATAGTACAATGAAACATGACAATATGTTTTCCAGTAGCCTTGTTATGATTCAGTGGTTTCATGTTTCGTCCTTGTGAACTGTATGCAATGACTAGCAAGCAAAAGTAGGTGATATAATAGATTTATCATTTATGGCTGCTGGCAACCTGTGCAAAAGGTTTGAACTCAATATTATCTCTTATCCTTCAAAGCAAGATAGAAATAATTCATAAAATAATATTTAAAAGCTGAAGTTTATTCATATATAATCAGGTTTCTATCATTGGTATGCATGAGAAGAGATTACATTGTTTAATTATTTTAATGCTTCAAGGAAATGTGGCAAGTTAAGTAATCTAACATTATAGTCTTTCATATTTGTTTACAAGTATCTAAATAATTACAAGCTTTTAAAATTTAAGTAATTTTATTCTGCTGGAGTTGGCTGCTATAGATTCCAGATGCCAGTGAGGAGAGCTTAGTGGCTGTTGCAGGCATGTTTAACAGCAAAGCAAGAGGTAGTCCACTGCTTCTGTTGGCTCTTTCTTTTTTTTTTACAAATTCTGATTATTTTTTGCAATATATGATAGAACTAGTGCTACAGTAGATAGAAAATCTGCATAACAACTTTACAGTCATTGCTTTAGTGAGAAGTTATGCAAATGGATATCTTGGTGTCCTAATTTATAGCATGTTAGAAAAGTCATGGTAAGCTTCCAATTTTCATTCAGCAAGGAAAGGAAGGAAAAATGTTCTTGCTCTTATTGCACTGAGAGAAGTGACGTGCATTCTATAGTCTAGTGAAAAAATAAAATAAAATATTAATAATGATAAAATTAAAAAAATAACAGTTAAGTCGGTTTAGTATCTTAATTCAAATTGCAAAGCGATGTGCACTTTACAATCTGATATATGGATGAAATGTGTGAAATTAAGTAATTTTAATATACTAAAATGAAGTAAAATTTTACCTCTGTAATGTAAAAGTGAAAAAGGAGTCCATACTAATAAAAAATAATACCAGAAAAGGCATAACATAAGATAAACCATAAAAATTCATTATTCAATTTCTTTTTTATCCCTCTTGGCTCTTATTAGATCTGGGGTTAAAGAGGATCTATGCTGGTTGAAATCCAGTACCGAAGAAATGTAACACCACAATTCTGTTTACCTTTCTTAGAATTAAATATGCTAGATAGCTAAATACATTGTATTTCTATCCCTATTCCAATACTAAGTTGGCAAATGATATAACTGATGAGAGTAAATGCCAAGAAATAGTTCGAAATCACAACTTACGGCAAACTAAAGATGTCATTCATGGAATGAGGATAGCTCACATCCAATAGACAACAACTTCAGCTTGTTAAAATAGCTTGCTAACAGATTCTCCAGTGTTAGTTACTGGATAGCTTGCTCGCCAAAATTGAGAACCCCCTCGGTAAATTGAGTCCCTTCTATACAAAATTGATGCCAGGGAATTGAAGTGGTTCAACTTCCCCGACTCTTCCTTTCCTTTTGACTGTTCAAAGATTTAATTGTTATCATCTCCAAGTCCTTTTAAATAGTCTTATCTAGTTTGAAGGAACTTGGGAAGTTGTGTTGTTCAAAAGGTGCCTGAATTACATATAATCCATATTCAAGTTTCCTATCCCTTTGTTCAGCTTTGAGATAAATACATAGTGGAGGGATTTTTTCATCACTGGTGTCTCAATGTTGCTCTTCACCACAACTTTGTTTATGTGTGGTACCGTCTCCAAGGAATGCCTTCTTTTCCCCTGAGAGTTACTTAGTTGAGACATCAAATCAGCGTGTGACATGAATATGCCATCTACTTTCAAAATGGGAAGCTTGCAATCCTTTGCCACTTCTATTGTGTTGTCTGTCGTATTGGGGTGTCACGTGAAGGATTTTTCTCCACTTGCTTCACCTTTGTTGTTTTTACCACTGGTGACTGGAGCATCTATGGCTGCACCTTCTTTAATTGGAATGACTTCAACT
This sequence comes from Pseudotsuga menziesii, assembly GCA_001517045.1. NCBI lineage: Eukaryota > Viridiplantae > Streptophyta > Pinopsida > Pinales > Pinaceae > Pseudotsuga > Pseudotsuga menziesii. The sequence goes on along the minus strand of LPNX010040143.1, from coordinate 528,529 downwards.
TGTTTAGTGTAATATCCCAAATCCCGATATTTTCTATTTCTAAGCAAATATGTTGATACAACTGGGCATGCAAACTGCCATGCAAAAATCCCTATTTTATAGCAAAAATTAGGGTTAGGGTTTGTGGGACAGAATGAACACTTACCACTGATAAGCCGGCTAGACTGCTCCTGAGATAGTGTGCAAGCACCGAGAACTGGATCGGAGATGGGCAGATCTCTTCTGCTTCCGGTGAACCCCCAGCAGTAAGAACCCCAGTCAGAAAAGGGTGACGCTTTCAGTGAAGGAGGTGTTCGATGATGCTGTCGATATGCAGGACTGATAGCCTTCCCGTGCCGGAGGGAATGCCTGGTACATGCGGGATTTCTGAGATCTCTAGGTAGGATAGCGACTTGCTCCAGAGAGACAGCTGCTCACACCCCCTGGATCCCGAAATTGCTGATAATTGCTCCGGATGAGCACGGACGGATCTGATAATCACCGGGTACTAGAGTATGATGCTGATGATGAGAATGGTGCCTGAGTTTCTGAGTAAAGCTGAGATCTGAAGGCCCTGCAATTGATTAGGGCTTTCTGGCTGAAAACCCCCCCCTTTACGGCTGCACACGTGTCCCTGCAACGATCTATACCATATACTGGATAACTTATGAATGAATGTAAGAACAAATGGTGAACCTGTATGGTTTACCTGGAATGAGACTAGGACAGATGTTTCACTGCCGAAATCCCGTTAGCTGAAGACTCCGTCTCCAACCCCAACTGTTGTGCGGCACGCTGTGTTGCTATCCAAGAGCTCCCAAAATAATAATAATCAAAAGTGAAGTCTCCTTTCGCTTTATCCCTCTTTTATAACTTTCAACTGCGAAAACCCTAATCTTTGACCTAATTAGGTCACTTTATCTTCTAATTTGCAGTTGACTTGCATGCATGCGGATGGAGACTTAAAGAGTGCATGCATCATTAAATAATGCTTGGATGGCATGCACGGAGATGGCCTTTGGCCCCGGTGGCCCTTCTTGACCAATGATGATGCCCTAGATCTTCTATGGATGGCATCAGTCCTCAGCTGATTCCCTAGCTGTCAGTAACCGCTCGAACCCACAGGAATCACATAGGCTAGCGGTTTTGGGCCTCAAGGCCTAATTGGAAGAGGACATTACAGTCCTCCCCGCTTGAGATTGCTTGTCCTCAAGCAACTTCAAACTGGAATGCTGCAATACCTGTTCACCTTCGCAGGTGGCATCCTCTGGTGGTAGTTCTTTCCATTGAACCAAGTATTCTCTGATTACCCTGTTCCTGAGCTTCCTTTCTCTAGTCTGTATGATCCGTTCGGGAATCAGTATCAGCAGTCCTTCATCATCTAAAGGAGGCAACTCGGTAGATGGAGCAATGTGTTGCCCAAGGGTCTTCTTTAGATTAGATACATGGAACACATTGTGAATTTTGCTTCCCTGTGGAAGTTCTAGTTTGTATGCCACCTCTCCCACCTTCCTGATTATTCTGTATGGTCCATAGAAGCGGGGTTTTAACTTCTCTGCTCCTTTCTTCTTAAGTGAGGACTATCTGTAAGGCTGGAGCCTTAAGTATACTAAATCCCCTACCTCAAAGCTCTGCTCAATCCTGTGTTTGTCGACATACAACTTCTGTTGATTCTGGGCTGTTTGTAAATTCTCCTTCAATATTTTCAGAATTTCCTGACTGTCCTGTATCCAATCCTTAGGAGCCCTACTATCTCCAAATGCCAAATCTGCATTGTCCAAGGCCTCGTAACCATATATTGCCTTAAAAGGAGTCATCCTAATAGACATGTGATAGGTAGTATTGTAGCAATACTCTCCTAGGTGTAGCCATTTGATCCAGGTTCGCTGCTACCCTGCTACATAGTTCCTTAAATATCCTTCGATCCACTTGTTGACTATTTCTGTTTTCCTGTCACTCTGGGGATGATAACTCGTACTAGTAGCCAGTTCGGTCCCCACCAATCTGAACAGTTCCTGCCAGAAGGCACCCGTGAATCTGCTATCCCGATCACTGACAATGGTCTTAGATAACCTGTGTAACTTGAAGACCTCCCTGAAGAATAACTCAGCCACTTGAGCTGTCGAGTAGTCTGATGATATCGAGAAGAAATGTGCAAACTTGGTCAGTCTGTCAACTACTACATATAAACAATCTCGCCCTTGGACCTTGGGCAAGCCTAAAATAAAGTCCATGGAGATGCTTTCCCACTTCTGCTCTGGAATCGGTAGTGGCTGGAGTAACCCTATTGGATGGGTGTTCTCAATCTTGTTCTGCTGACAGATGCTACATTCCTGGACATGCTGCATAATTTCCCCCTTGAGGCCCTTCCATGAGAACCTCTCTCTGATCTGCCTGTAGGTCTTTAAGAAACCTTGATGCCCTGATAAAGGAGAATCGTGGGCTGCCTGAATGATCTTTTTCCTCAATGTGGATTCTGGAACGAGGTATATCCTGTTTTTGTAATAGATGATGTCATCCACAATCTTGTACCTGTCATCCTGGATTTGCCTGTCCAATAATTCGCAAGCGAATTTATTTTTGGAGTATTCCACTAAGAGAAGTGCCCTCCAATACGTGGATATACTACTGAGAGATAATGGGGCTGGACGCCTGAATAATGCATTAGCTACTACATTATTGCTACCTTTTACATACTCGATCTCGAAATTGTAGGCTTGTACTTTGCTGACCCATTTCTGCTGTCGCTCATTTAGTTCCTTCTGCTCGAGGAAATACTTGAGGCTGTTATGATCGGTTTTGATTTTGAACTTACTGCCCACCAGGTACTGTTTGAATTTTGTGAGAGCATGCAAGATGGCTAGCATCTCTTTGTCATATATGGAGTAATGGCGCTCGTAGTTCTTCAGTTTACAGCTCTCAAATGCAATAGGGTGATTATTCTGCATCAACACTGCTCCTAACCCTTCCCCTGAGGCATCACATTCTACTACAAAGGTTTGTGAGAAGTCTGGTAATGCTAGAACTGGACAAGAACTCATAATAACCTTCATCTCCTCGAAAGTTTTCTGTGCTAAGTCTGTCCAAGTGAACGCTCCTTTGTTGGTGAGATCTGTGAGGGGAGCTACAAATTGGGAGAATCCCTTAACGTACCGTCGGTAATAAGTGCACAGACCTAAGAAACCTCTCAGTTCTGTAACTGTTTTTGGCACGGGCCAATCTCTGATAGCTCGGATTTTCTCCATGTCAACCTGTACTCCTTCTGCATTGATTATGTGTCCTAAATACAGCATTTCCTTCATGCCAAACTCACACTTGGACATTTTCGCATAAAGCGAATGTTCTTCTAAAATACTCAATGCTTCGTCTAGGTGTTTCAGATGCTCTTCCCATGTTTTGCTGTAAATCAGGATGTCATCAAAGAATACGAGCAAAAACTTACGTAGCTGTGCTCTGAAGGTGTGGTTCATGCATGACTGAAAAGTGGCCGGAGCATTGGTAAGTCCAAAGGGCATGACCAAAAATTCATAGTGACCATAGTGACATCGAAAAGCTGTTTTGGAGATGTCCTGGTCTTTTACCCTGATTTGATGGTATCCTGAGCGAAGATCGATCTTGGAGAAGTATTGAGCTCCCCGAAGCTCATCCATGAGTTCGTCAATTCTGGGAATGGGATACCTATTCTTAATGGTCTTTTTGTTGAGTGCTCGATAATCGATGCACATTCACAGTGTACCATCCTTCTTTTTGACCAGTACTACTGAGGATGCAAAGGGGCTAGAACTGGGCCGAATATATCCAAGCTCCAGTAATTCTTTGATTGTTTTCTCAATCTCATCCTTGTACCTTTTGGGATGCCTGTAAGGAGTGGTGATGACTGTTTGTGTCCCCTCCTCTAGCTCGATGATGTGTTCAAAACCTCGGTCTGGTGGTCTACCTGATGGAAGGTCTCGAAAAACCTTTTCATGTTTCTATAGCAAGGTTTGAATGTCACTTGGGTGTTGTGTGCTGGTCTCTGGGGGTTTCCTGAAGGTGACCAAACATTCTGCAGCCCATTCTATATCATCCTGTCGGAGTACTGCCTCCATCCTCTGTGACGAGACCGGTTTTGGGGGATAAGTGTTCATGCCCCTCAAAACTACCCGTTTGCCATTTGGCCCTCGGAACTTCATTTCCATTGCCCTGTAGTCTGTAGTGTATTTCCCTATAGAATAAAGCCACTGAACACCCAATACCACATGAGTATCCGCTACATCCACTACATAGAAAGAGTCTGTCATCTGATAGTTATCTAAGGCGACATTCAATTTTGGGATCCAGTAGTTTCACTCCATGCTTGAGTTCCCGGCTACTGCTATAGTGAATCCTTCGAACTTCTCGGTCTGAATACCTCTCTTGGCTATCCAAGCGGAGTCAATGAAATTGTGGGTGGCTCCCCCATCAATCAATACTCCTACTCTGTGACCTTGTACTACTCCCCTGACCTTGAGAGTATGGAATCTTGGTACTCCAGATAATGTAGCAATGACCCCCTCTGGTGTATCACCCTGGTGTGATTCCTCCTCAGCTGCCCGTAGTTCTTCTGTGGCTTTCTGCTCAGAGTCGTCCTCATCACTGTCTGAATATACCTCAATGTAGTGAGCCTTCGCCTTCCCTGCACACCTGTGTCCTGGTACCCATGGTTCTTGACAGGTGAAGCATAGTTTCTTCCTTCTTAGATCTTTCCTAGTGTCCTCGTCTAACCAGGTTTTCTTGGGCACATCCTGCTGGAAAGGTTTCCTGTCCTTGTCCCTAACAGGAAAATTGGTTTTCAGTGGGAATTTGTTTTTGGGGACTGAATCTTGAAGATCTCTTGCTCTGTTAATGGCATCCTACAGAGTGAGGGGTTTGTAGGCTTTCACCCATCCCCGTAGTGGCTCTGTGAGGGCCTCAGTGAATAACATAGTCAATCTGCTATCTGACACGTCTGTTACCATAACTGCTATCCTCTGAAATTCTGAAATGAAAGCTTCTGCACTACTGACCTGTTTGAGTTGAGCCAACTCCCTGAAATGTATCTCTGGATCTTTCTTGTCAAACCTCTCTATGAGCTTCTGAGTGAACTCACCGTAGGAATGTATGGTGTTGTGACCCAATGTCACCAGTTCGTGGTAGCACCACTTGTGAGCCTCTCCGTCCAGGTGAAGTGTAGCCAATTTAATGGCGTCTGTCTCTGTCATGGGGTTGAGTTGGAAATAGGTATCCAACTTTTGAACCCATATGCTCGCTGATCCTCCGCGAGTCCCATCAAAGTTTGGGATGGTCAACCTGCCCAAGGTCTTCTGTAGCTCATAGTTGTGATTGAAACCCTTGTTGAAATTCCTGGGCCTGTTTCTACTCTTCATGTTGCAGAAATCTGAAAAAGACATGGCAGCATGAAATTCATCCCCTAAGTCTCTATACTCCTGTAAATAAGCCCCAAAAGGCTCGCTAGGTTCTACCTGCATGACCGGGCCCCCTACTGTGTCTGCTAAGAAGTGAGGCATGGTAGGCCTAATAGAAGGTCTGCTGTATATGTGTGGAGTATTCTGAATGTTAGTGTACGCTATCTTTCCACTGCTGCTTGTAGATCCCGGATCTACCGGTGAGGGAGGTGTACTGTTGATACCTGTTTCCGGTTTTGCTGATAATTTGTTGATTGCATTGAGTACATCTTTTTGTCCTTTGGCTAAGTCTTGCAATGCAGAGACCAAGCTGCGAAACTCCATCTGATCCTCCTCTTCTCCCATTCCTTTTCCCCTATCCGAGTGTATACCTGTTTGTTCCATATCTGAATTGGCATCTTCTAGTTGGATATCCTCAAATTCCCTTGTGTATCTACTCTTTCTCCTCCTATAGGTTACAAAAGGGTCTCCTCCTGTATTCATCTACGTTTCATTTCTTAAGCCCACAGCTGGCCAAGAAGATAGTTCTGATACCACTGTAATATCCCAAATCTTGATATTTTCTATTTCTAAGCAAATATGCTGATACAACTGGCCATGCAAACTGCCATGCAAAAATCCCTATTTTATAGCAAAAATTAGGGTTAGGGTTTGTGGGACAGAATGAACACTTACCACTGATAAGCCGGCTAGACTGCTCCTGAGATAGTATGCAAGCATCGAGAACTGGATCGGAGATGGGCAGATCTCTTCTGCTTGCGGTGAACCCCCAGTAGCAAGAACCCCATTCAGAAAAGTGTGACGCTTTCAGTGAAGGAGGTGTCCGATGATGCTGCCGATTTGCAGGACTGATAGCCTTCCCGTGCCGGAGGGAATGCCTGGTACATGCGGGATTTCTGAGATCTCTAGGCAGGATAGCGACTTGCTCCAGAGAGGCAGCTGCTCATGCCCCCCGGATCCCGAAATTGCTGATAACTGCTCTGGATGAGCACAGACGGATCTGATAATCACCGGGTACCGGAGTATGATGCTGATGATGAGAATGGTGCTTGAGTTTCGGAGTAAAGCTGAGATCTGAAGGCCCTGCAACTGATTAGGGCTTTCTGGCTGAAAACCCCCCCTTACGGCTGCACACGTGTCCCTGCAACGATCTATACCATATACTGGATAACTTATGAATGAATGTAAGAACAAATGGTGAACCTGTATGGTTTACCTGGAATGAGACTAGGATAGATGTTTCACTGCCGAAATGCTGTTAGCTGAAGACTCCGTCTCCAACCCCAACTGCTGTGCGGCACGCTGTGCTGCTATCCAAGAGCTCCCAAAATAATAATAATCAAAAGTGAAGTCTCCTTTCGCTTTAGCCCTCTTTTATAACTTTCAACTGCGAAAACCCTAATCTTTGACCTAATTAGGTCACTTTATCTTCTAATTTGCAGTTGACTTGCATGCATGCGGATGGAGACTTAAAGAGTGCATGCATCATTAAATAATGCTTGGATGGCATGCACGGAGGTGGCCTTTGGCCCTGGTGGCCCTTCTTGACCAATGATAATGCCCTAGATCTTCTATGGATGGCATCAGTCCTCGGCTGATTCCCTAGCTGTCAGTAACTGCTTGAACCCACAGGAATCACATAGGTTAGCGGTTTTGGGCCTCAAGGCCTAATCGGAAGAGGACATTACATTTAGGCGCCAAGGTTTCCACCACTATTGTTGTATCAAGGGTGTCACTCGAAGTTGCTTTCATGGCTTGTTCTTTTGTAGGTGCCCTTTCCCTCTGAAGGGATTCCTCATAACTCAAGACTCTCCTTTTGAGTTCTTCTTCAGGGTATTCTTCATTCAAGTAGGTCATCCTACACCCACATTAGTTCTATGGTTTATGACAATTTGCTTAGGATTGTGCAACTCGAAAAATTCTGATCTAAACTTGTATTGATGTATATTTTGAGCTTCCATTAATGCATAATCAACTCTTGGTGGGTGCGGTTTTGAGTAAGGCCATCCTACACCGATGTTAGTTCTATGGTTTGCAACAATTTGCTTAGGATTGTGCAATTTGAAACATTCTGGTCCAAACTTGTATTGGTGTATATTTTCAGCTTCCATCAATGCATTAACAACATTTGATCAGCCATATATTCATATGACGATGGGGTAGGCAGGGCGACCTTTCTTTTGTTTTTGAGCTAATGCCTCATTGAAGCAAAAACAAATGGTTTGGTAGGTGATGTCCCCAAGCACTAATCTGTGAGGGACATAGATTGGCAAGGTGCGAGCTGCTTTTGAGGCACTCTATATCCCGATTTAATTTGATCTCTCATCCATCTATCATTCTCCCATAAGACCTTCACAAGATTTTCCAGAAGTCTTAGGCATTTTCTCCCATTCACATGGTGGACCTAGGAATTGATTGTTGGATTTTTACTACCTTAGAAAGTGTCCAGCAGAGTGCCATTAATGGTAGTGGCAGGTACATCAATAAAGTACTTACAAGTATTACATGTATCAAGTTCTTCTTCAGCCCAGGTACAAACAATACGTCCCTCAAAGTCATGGGACTCATGGACTCTCTCTGAAATATAATGCTCCCACGCCCAATAGCTCTGGCAACTGTGTCATCCTCCAACACGACCTCCACATCTATCCCTTCTTGTGAAAGCTCAGAGAACATCTCTCGAGCACCTGTCATGTGGCTCGAAGCTCCACTGTCAATATACCATAGGTTGGTGGTTGATGCATTGAAAGAATGGCTAGTCAACAAAGAATACTCCCTCTCAATATCAATATCTGCACTGGTGATGATGGATGCTCTCTCTCTATCAACATGCCTAGCACAGAGAGAAAACTCTCTCTTAAATCGAGCTGTAAACTCCTCAACCTCTGCTGAAGCTGTTGTCTGCTGCTGCTTTTCTTCTTTTTCTGTGGGCACTGTCCAGCATAGTGCCCAAGCTTCTGACAAGCAAAGCACTTTACAGTGCTCAAGTCCTTCTTTTGTCCATCCTACTGCTTAGCCCCACCCTTCTTGAACTTCTTCTTTCCTTTAGCAGTCAAAACCACATTCTCTTCATCGTCCCTGCTAGTAGAAACGCTGCCCTGCGCAAGACCTCTCTGGGTCTCCTCCTGAACAAAATCATCCCAAATCCTGTCCCAAGAAGAAAAGTTCTCCCTGGCTACTATAGCCTCCACAAAAACAGCCCAAGGCTTTGCAACCCCATTCAAAGCTGTCCGCACTAGCTCAGAACCAGGAACAACCTCCCCTACTGCTGCAAGCTCATTTCTCACTTGAGAGATCCTAGTAAGGTAGGGAATCACTCCCTCAACTTTGGCCATCTTGATACTCTTCAATTTCTCTCTCAAAACCATTTTCCTATTTTCATTTGAGCTTTGAAACAAGCTGGTTAAAGCATCCCACATCTGATATGCATGGGATTTACTAGAAATGTGCGGGATCACATGATCTTTAACTGCATTTAGAATAATCCTTCTAGCCTTAATGTCCTTCTTGTTGAAGGCAGAAAGTGCTTGTGCATCGTTGGAAGCGGGAACAACAATAGGATTTGTTGTTGTATTGTTAACCACTTCATCCCATAACTCGTTTTCCTCCAATATAAGCACTAGTATAGCTTTCCATGGGACAAAATTCCTAGCCCCATCAAGCCTATCCTCCAACCTAAGTCATGTTGCCATTTTCACTGCAAAGTTCAAGTCTCAACAAGGTGCTGCCCACTGACAAAAGAAATCACTGACAGTCTGAAATTTTTCACTGTGTAAAATTCTGTTCTTTCTCTAACAAAGTATTGATACCATGTAAATTTTTCAGCATTCTCCCAAGCCGGTTTCAACTTTCAACCACCATTTTCATCATAGTTTAATGCCCAACCCAATTTACTCTCAATTGCAAATTAAGTCATTTCTCATAAACAATTTATGACTGAAACACAAGAAGAATTTTACTACTTTTAATGAGCAACAATTAGAAAACACAGTCACACATAAAAAATCAGACTCATAAATTTTTGGTCAAATGACCCAGAAAAAACCCCAACCTCCGAGGAAAACCTGTTCTAGAGAGAGATTTTATTTTCTGCAATAAAATGAAAGTACATAAAAAACAGAGATAAACTTATCTCAACCACAGTGCTCAGCAAATTGACTGAATCCAGAAATTTTATAGTCAAAATTTCTGCCAACTCGCTACCTCGAAAACCGTGCCAAACTGACTGTACAGACTGCCTCGATTTCCTTGCCCAATGTTGTATCGTACGAGCTGTATGAACTACCTCGCTTTTTGTGCCCATTGTATGGACTGCCTCGCTTTTCGTGCCCATTGTACGGATCGCCTCGATTTCCGTGCCCACGGTACATAATGTATGGGCTGTATGAAATTTCGTGCCCAAGGTTTTTTTCCTCCTCAAAAATCGTGCCCAAAAAACTGCCTCGAAAAACGTGCCCAAAATTTTCCTCGAGAACCATGCTGTACGGAAATGTAATTTCTACTGCTGTATGGTCTTGGGAAACGTGCCCTCTTCTCTTCTCTCTTTGCCTGCAATTTTTTCTCCTTCTGTGCTCTCCAACTCTCATGAAAAACAAAATAAGACTAAAAAAATGCCTTTCCTTGCCTTTTTGGTGTCTAAATGAGGAAGCTAAATAGTCATCTTAATCCAAGGGCCCAAAATGAATTAGATGGATGGATGAGATTAAATGCACTGTTAATTCTCTCCAAAATTAATTTCACTCACAAGACTTAAATTTATCAAAAAGTCACTTTATTCTCTAAAGTGAAAATTAAAACTCATCTCAAGTTATTAATTGCAAGGGTCACTTTAGCTTTTCCCCTTTTAATGACTTAGGCAAAAATAACTAGGGGAACACTTCCCTAGTTACAAAAATCAACAGGAGGATCATAATATTTGAGTATTTGAGGATGCCTTTTGGCTTATTAAATGCAGGTGCCACTTTCCAAAGAGCCATTGACTTTGTCTTTAAAGAGTTAATTGGTAAAATTATCAAAATTTGTCAGGATGACTTAACTGTATTTTCAAAGAATTGATCAAATCACATAAGTCATCTAAAGCAAGTCTTTAAGAGATGTCGCAAGTATGGTGTCTCCCTAAATATGACCAAGTCAGTTTTTGGTGTTGATGAAAAAAAGCTTTGGGTCATATCATTTCGAAGGATGGGGTAAATATTGCTTTGGAGGGAGTTGAAGCCATGAAGGTCCCCTTACACCAAAACAAGAAAGGCCTTCAATCATTCAATGGCCAAATTAATTTTATGAGAATATTCATCCCAAACTTACCTGAGCTCATGAAGCCCATGCAAAAACAGCTAAAGAAAGATGCTAAGTTTGAATGGACTAAAGAAGGAAAGGAAGCCTTTAAGAGTGTTAAGGATTAAATTACTAGATATCTTGTTTTGATTACTCCAAATATTTTTCAGATTTTTTCCTTTGCTTCAGAAGACATGATTGCAGGGGTTTTGTTCTAGAAGAATGACGAAGGACAAGAGAAACCCATTGCATTCATGAGTAGAGCTTTGCAGAATTCTAAGTTAAATTATACTATCATGGAAAAGCAAGCTTATGCTTTTATCAAGTCTCTTAAGCACTTCAGAGTCTACGTGGGTTATTAAAAGATAGTGGGGTATGTGCCTCGCTTAGCTGTTAAAAAACATCTTGGCTCAACAAGATTGTTTAGGAATGGGAGGAAAGTGGGTCTCTAAAATCTAAGAGAATGACTTAGAAATAAATCACACCAAGTTGGTCAAAAGTTAGGGTCTAGCTCAGATGTTGACAGATGGGAATGAACATGAATTGGAAATGGTTTGTTGGAACAATGACTCAATTTTAGTTATGTCTATAGAGCTTCGCAGGTTGGAACAACATTGGTGGTATTTAGACATCATATTCTTCCTCATTAACCTTACTTTCCCAAATCATCTGATTGGTCATTAAAGAAGAGCATTAAGGTTAAAAGCCACTAAGTATTGCATAACTCAAGATGGATTGGGGTGGAGGAACCCTAATGGTTTGATACGTAGATTTGTTGTTGAGCTAGAGTCTAAAAGACTTATTAGTTATGATTGAGTTCCATTCAGGATTTTGTGGAGGACATGATTTTAGAGTTCCAGCAGTCAGATATGAAGTTTTATTATGAAGATATAGAGCAAATACAATCCAATGGTTCAATAGACCCAACCGAAAAAAATAGAACCTTTGCAAAATCATAGAGCAAACCCAGCAAACAGTACGGCCTCCCTGTGCAACTATACGGCCTCCAATGTTAGTTGTACGACCCTCTCGTCAGTTGTACGGATCCGTACGGACCTGTGCCGGTTGTATGGAATTCGTACGATTGAGTACAACCTTCCTCTGTTGCGTACGGCCTCCCTCTGCGTGATCCTGTACGGCCCTGTGCTCTTCTTGGTAACTCGGTGAATCCTTCGGGTGAGTGTTGCTTCGTCTTCTCTGCAAAACTTCTCTGTTTGACTTCTCTATTTGTTTGTATCCCTCTCTATGTGTGTCTTCTCCACCAAATCTTCTTTTAACTCAATGGCCAAGCAAAAACCCTAACCCTCACTATGGATCAATGGATGAGATCCTCCACTGAGATCAATGGCCAAGATTAGATTAGCCAACACTTCAATTATTTCACTTCTCACTTTATAAAATTGACTCCATTAAGTCAAAATCAAATTAGATTAATTAATGTATTTTCCTAAGTCTAAACTTAGGAAAATCACATTAATACATTTGGCTTCCTGTTTAATGTCTTCTAGCATGCAAGGGCACATGCAATGATAGAAGACCTTCCTTGTTGCCACTTTCTAACATTGCCTACCCCAGGGATCAAGATAGCATGCATATAAACAAATATAACATGTAAATCCTAGATCCCTATGCATAAAGGAATAAGAGAGTAAATAAAGTAAGCTAACTTGCTTTGCTCTCTCCTATTGATTAACAATAATCCTTCAAAGGCCAGATTCAATGACAAAAGAAGCAGCATAAAACTGATACAGATTACCTCATAAACACAACAATGATCATCCACACACTAATGCATCACACCACAAATTGCCTCCAAATCCTTTTATTCCAAAAGAGAGTAACAAATTACAAAAAAACTCAAAGCTTAGACAAAGTTCCACACTCTAACCAGTGTTTTAAAAACTAGTTAACTCAGAATCGAAATCGACCGAGTTGATTGGTCTAACCACATGGAACAATGAATCGTTAGAAAAAATGGAACATGGACCGGTTTGCTACCGGACCGACCGACTAGGTACTTGAACTGGTTGGTCCATTACCAAACTGGCCTGAACCGACCGAACTCGATAAAAACCTGGTCAGTTTCTATAGAGATTATTTGTGCCCAAAGACGTTTGTGCCCTGAAACTGTTCGTGCCCTGAGACGTTTGTGCCTTGAGATGCTCTGAGTTGAGACTGTGTGCCCTGAGAAGTTTATGCCCATTTGTCCTCAATTGATTGAGTATCTCAAGGCCAAATATATATATCTATATATATATATATGCAATCAGTTGAGTTCCTTTGGAAGTGTAATTGACGCACATCTTAGGATTTCAAGTCAACAACTTGACAGAGAAAGAAATGGTAGTCGATAGCGGGTTGTTCACTTCAGTCAAGTTCATAAAGTATACAGTGATACACCAATTCAATTTCTTAAATGAAATTTCGATTATACTAGAATACTTTAAAGTATCAATACTCTTGTCGTATTAACAACAATTTTCCAACATACATGTGTGAAACGATTATACAAGATGTGATGTTTGTGCCCTGGGGACGAGTCGAGCATTTAAAGTTGTTTCTCTTCTAAACTCATGCATGATAGATTGTAGTTTTTAATTGTTTTTGTATTTTTGAATAGTATGTTTCATTGTAATCAAACCGCTCCAATTCATTGCGGTTCCAATTCTGGTCTGAGTTGACCCTCGATTGGTTCGACTCTCGATTCTGGTTTTTAAAACATTGACTCTAACCACCCTGAATGACGAGGAAAGCCTTGTTTAAACTTGGTCACCCATATACCATTCAAGAGCCACCTCTGCTACATAGAGTGCACCCCTCTCATGAGAGAATGTGCCACCTCTTCAAGATATGCGCCCCCCTCTTGATGGTGATCTACACCAACTCTGGATCACAAGTTAACTTGCCAATCAACCTTTAGTTAAGTCACCACTACTGCAAAGAAATGAAAACATGTCTTCAACATGTTTCCTTGATTTACGGGATCCTGATTTTCCCATTATTTTGTCTTTTATTTGGCTTGTATTCACTTTTTCGAAAGAAAATCATATTAAGTGATTAAAAATCACTAATTTTACCCTCAAAGTGGGTGCTCTAAGTTAGAAAACAAGCACCCCCATGGAAAATTACGCCTCCTAGTACCACTTTTATGACTTTTTGAATTTTTACAATTAAAATCTCTTGTTTTTGTACAAATTTTTTTATTAATGAAAAACTTTAAAAAAACTAAGAGGGATTTAGCGCATGTCCATAAGACTCTAAAATAATGACTAGCATGGTAATGTACAGCATACACTAGGCTTTAATAACCCTCGAAGGCCTAACCACCAGGACAATTACTCCAGCTTTGGAGGATTGAGTGAAAAACTTGAAAATTATAAGTCGTTGAAAAGCAATATATAATTAAAAAGGAAAAAACCAATGTTCCCCCAAGTTT
>LPNX010040143.1:434996-513622 GCA_001517045.1 Pseudotsuga menziesii | reverse complement strand
TATATATATATATATATATTTTAAATTATATATAAAAAATATAGACATATAGATCCAAGTTTTTACAAATATTAAATAGAAATCAGAATCAATGCACATTCAACATTTGTAATTACACATTTACAAATCAGTAATCAAAATGAGATTATGAGACACAGATAATTCATGATACTCATGATAGTCATAGATCAAGATGTCAATACTCAGGAGACAGAACCATATTTCTCATTAAGTCATCAAAAGCAAGATGTATTACATAGATGTTAGAATGCCACTGGCAAATGCCAAATAGACTAATAGTACTAGTAAATACAAAAAGTGGTAGATCAAGATGGAAGAATGAAGAATCTCATCTATCAGTTTTATTTTAGATTATATTTATAGATTGTACACACGCTTTAAATATATGGAAGAATGAAGAATCTCATCTATCTACACACTTTATATTTTAGATTATGCCACTTACAATGATGATGCCACTTAGATTGAATGTCATGTGTAGGAATAGAAATAAGGGGTAACCTCCCCTATGTGAAATGAATCCCCTTGTGATGTTGTTTGTGGAATATGCCCCCACAAAACACTTGTTGGTGTGCTCCTTGACTTGATTTGAGAGGCTAATAGCCAAACAATGTAATATGTAAATGTACATGAAAAAATAATAAAAATACATCACAAATAAGAGCCAAACAATGTAATATGTAAATGTATATAGAAAAATAATAAAAATACATCACAAACTGCAGAGAGAGAAGGATGACAAACATGGGGGGCTATAATCCCATTGGTGTAGTGGGTTCTCAGAGACTCAAAAAATTTCTCATTAAGTAATCAAAATCAAAATGTATTACATAGATGTCGGAATGCCACTGGCAAATACAAAATGGAGTAGATCAAGATGGAAAACCTTCTAATGCTCTTCACCTGCCAAAAAAAAACCCTCTTAGAGTTCAAGCCTCACTAAAAAATGTGAATGAATGAGGATTAAATTGTTTTTTTTACAATTTTTTTTTGTTAGAAGTGTCCTGTTTTTAGGACATGTCCTGACACGGTGTCGGACACGTGTTTTAGACGTGCATGAANACCATGTCATGACGTGTCCGTGTCCGACATGATGACACGGGACACGATGGCCTATATGGACATGTCCGGTATCATAGGTCTATATTGATGTGATTATTGTTCATGTTTCTCTGTATTTATTTTCCGCTGCATTACTTGTAAAAGAAACTCATGTGCATTAGCCACACTTTTATGACACTTTGATTTTTTACAATTAACTTGTAAAAATTTTAAACCCATTTTAATGGAAAAAAATAATTATCCTCAAAAGTAAAAAACAACCTAGGGGAGACTTAGTACATGTTCATAATGACTCAAAATAGTTCCTAGCATGGTAATATTAATATACATTGAGCCATAGACTTTAATAACCTCCTAAGGCCCGGATACCCAGTTTAACCATTCCAACTTTCGAGGAGTGGGTGAAAAACTTGAAAATTATACACAACTTATTCAACAATGCATAATTAACAAGGGAAAAACACCCTCAAATAGCCAACTCAATGTCTAGGTGCTAGGAGAGCCAACTCTGTTACATTATTTTCATCATGCTAGTACACATTATTACAATATCCCCAAGGGGTATGAACATGCAACTTATTAAAAAACGGGACCACAACTGGTCCTGATGTAACCACGAAACTTTTGAGCACTAATAATGAAGAAAGGCTTGTTCACAAGTTCTGCGGCTCATTGGAAATCCCTTAAGTGCATCTTAGTGGATAACAGATCACTCCCGCTATGGAGCACTCCCACATAGTGAGTACGCAATGTGACCTCTAGCCTGCTACCACTCCAGTCAACACATGACTGGGCTAGGCTAAGCATCCGAGCCCTCTACACATATAGTCAACACATGACTAATCAGGGCTATGGTGGGGCCATTCTCTCCATGGGTCGCAAACCTCTAAGAGAATATATGCAGAATGTTTGCCCAATGCTGGAACCATGGGAACATCAACAAAGGTTTGGAGAAAATATAGTAGAATGTGTTCAGAACATTTCTGAAGTAACTGGTTCAGTGCATATGATAAAGGAAGAGTTCAGATATAACAAGTCACTTTATTTTTTAATTTTTGATTGAAATCTAATTCAAAGACTGTTTGAATTGCCAACATTGTGGTCCATAGACAAATTTCTTTATTTTACTTCACACTAATTTGCTGACTGGCTTTGCAATGGGCATAGCCAGACCACCAGTTCTAAATTCCCCACCTGTATAATTGCTGGGGAGGGTTTTAGTGTGAAGGGTTGTTACATGGAGGGCCAGTAAAACGGATGAACTAAAGATCCAGCATTGGTATGGAGTTAGATCTTGAGAACTGCAGTATGCTATTCATAATTTTCTGGGATATAATTATTACAATTGTGGTTATTTAATGTATGCTTTTGTCAAAACTATTACATGAGAATCCCTTGTTGGGTAAAAAATGCAGCTTCAGTGATTGGGATAAGTAACCGTGTTGTGTGGTACATAATTTCTAACAAGTTGTCATGGGTCATTGTCTCTTCTCAGTTCTTATTGTGTGAAAGTGATGGCCATTATAGGTGTTGAGTGGAGCATGGATAATGATGCAACCAATGCAGCCGTAGTGGTTGCAAGTGAGGCTCATGCAATCACATTAGCAGTTGAAGGATTGCTAGGAGTTGTTTTTACTGTAGCTACGTTGACAGATGAAGCTGTGGAACGCGGTGAGGTGGGACATAGAATTTCAGTGCAGTGCATCTCTCTTTGCTATTTGGATGTAGAAGTTGAACTTAAGTCTGACATTTTCTCCATCCTTTAACTACTTGGAAATTATTGATTGTTGCAGTTGGACTCTCCTAGATGTGAGAATAATATGTCATCAGCTAGATTTGGAGGAGAGCTTGCGTCTATTTGCATTGCTATGGTCAATTCAGTGTGGAGAACTATTCTAGAAGCTCTGTCATTGATCTTATCCAGGTATGTTTAGAGATTAGCATGTCATATGACTGGAACAGTCTTTTCCTAGCTGATTATGTCACTGTGAGTTACTAATGATCAATGATGAATTCTGTTTGGCATATTTGATCTCCTTTAGGTCACAGGGTGAGGCTATTGTACTAGAAATACTGAAAGGTTACCAAGCATTCACACAGGTTTTCAAATACTTGTACTCTTTGATATCTGTATCCAAACCTCAAGTAGAATTAAATTCTAGGATGCAAATGTGGTAGTTGATGATGCAGAAGTGTATATAATATTATAAATGTTGAAGATTCCAGTTACTTGTGCAGGCTTGTGGAGTTCTTCGGGCAGTGGAACCTTTGAATGCATTTCTAGCATCTCTTTGCAAGTTCACATTATCTACTCAAACTGATTCAGATAGGAGGAGGTAAATACTGATCATATATTTTTGGAGCTTTGGATAATTGATTGCTCCACCTGCTATATTTTTATTCAGAAAAGGTTAACTGAAATTCATAGCTTTGACTTGTACCTTGGATTGCTTGCGATAGTTTAGGTGCTAATATTATAAATGCTTCCTGTTGATAATAAAAGCACTGCTGGTGCCTTACCATCTCCTGGATCAAAGCGTACTGAACATGTTGCTGATCAAAAAGACTCTGTTGTTCTTACACCAAAGAATGTGCAGGTAATAGCACTTTGCTGCTGCTGATGAGCCCAACCAGGTGGCTTGAAATGTCAAGATAAAATCCGTAGAGTGCAAAGTTCCTTTTTTTCTCTAAATTTTATTTTTGTAATGGATGAATAATGGAAAAGTTTATCTTTATGTTTGTGATGTTCTATGTATTGCATTAGTACTTTGAAGCACTAAGATGGCACTGTATCTGGACTTGAAGTAACATTCTGTGATAGTTGAATTGTCAAATTTGTATGCTAATCTTGTAGGGTTACCATTGTTGTCAGTGGCATCCAATACAGAGATCTATGAGGTTATGTGCTTATTGTTTTTTTTTCTTTAAATTACAGGCACTCAGGACTCTTTTTAACATAGCACATCGGTTGGATAATGTTTTGGGCTCTTCATGGGTGTTGGTATAATACCACTGCATTTAAATAAAATATTTATCCTTGAGATACTGGTGTACTTACTTACGGACATTTATAATTTGATAATTGTTTATTGGGATTCATTTAAACTTTCTACAGGTTCTCGAGACTTTGGCAGCTTTAGACCGCATCATTCATTCGCCTCATGCTACTACACAGGTGCTTCCAAATATTTTCTGTATAACAAAAAGAAAAATGCTCTATTGCTTTGGCTTGTATCCTCCCAACCATTGTTCAATCTTATGTTTTTCTGTGCATGATAAAATTAATACCATAGTAATAAATTAGTGTGGCAGAAGTTTGGACCCACTTTCTTGAAAGAGTGATTAGGACTTTGACTGCTAACTCAGTGAACGTTTCTGTGAAAAGTGAAGTTCATGTTCATGATTTCCCTGTGTGGAATTCTTTCTGATTTATGCCAGTGCATCTCCCATCATGCATCTTAATGAGCAGATCCTTCTTAGTTCCAAAAGTGCCTCTTTTAACAAAACTCATTAGATATATAATTAACACTGGATGTAGATTGAACTACTGAAGAGGAAGATGATTGAGCTTAGCTTAGAAAAGGCATTTCACAATGCCACTAATTGGTAATAGGAGTAAAGGTGAGATGCTGATAAATGTGACCAATCTGAGAACTTTCTATCTTGAGGCCTGTGGCAAGAAAAATATTATTGTTGGGTAGAGCTCTAAGAAATGGTAACCAACGAATCCTAAAGATATGATTCACGAGAAGAGAGGAATTAGGAACAAGAAAATAACACTTGACGAAATGAAGGTAATCCGACAAAGCCAAAAAGTGCGAACTTTGCTAGAAGAATGTGCACCTGGAAGTTTAGTGTTGGGAATCACACCTAGAACTAATTTGAAGGAACAAGTGAGACAAGATGTTCTTGATAGCCAAGAATGTTCGAGAAGGCAAGGCCTGTTGCTGCCTCTTACGCACCTGGGGTAAAACACAGCAAAAATATTCATGCTGCTTGGTGTGTCCTTGGGGGAAAGTCTCGAGTCAAGTACTGTCAACTGATCCCGACTCCTCCGTTTAGGCTTAACTTCTAATGAAACCAAGGGGGGTAGTCCCTACAAAAAGAGTTTCTAAGGCTCTTAAGTGTTTTAATTGTTTTAAAGATAGGGTTGTTTTTAGGAGTTAGAAATGAATAAATTATTGACAAGACACTTTAAAAAGTTTATAGAACTTAATTCAACAACATAACAAGATATATCAATAATCACAACATGACTATAAGCAAATAGAAACGTAGGAATTAAACCAGTGCCAATATGGGGTCACAAAACATAAATTACTATTGCAAAAGGGAAAATATTTTGCTGTGTACTTGGTCAATTTTAATTATTAAAATGATGACTAATTAAAGGAAGGGGATTCCCGATATACTGAAATGGTACTAGGAATATGTCCGAATTTTGGAAAAAGTGGCTCCGCATGGGATAATGTGGGCTAGAGTCAAGGGGGGGGGGTGTTCAACACTACACCAATGAGGATGTAGCCTAACGGGACCCCACGATCGCTTTCTAGTTGTTCTTGCTTTCCTTGAAGAATTTTCCCACTACTTCTCAAAGTCGTTACGCCGGATTTTCGTAATGTTTTGGGTTGTTAATTTTATTATAATGAGTTGATAAATTAGATGTGAAAAATTAATAAATGCACAATTCCACTTTTGATACCCCCAAGACTCGGACAAAGCTGCGAGGGGTTCCCGGTTGAGCATACACGGAATAGGAAAATGTTTATTCCAATTTATGAAAGAAAAGTACAAAAAAGATACAATCCTTTTAGGACGGATTGTGTGCTTGTGTAAACAAAAAATCAAGGAAATTTGTGAGACTAATTATTACGGCAATAAAATGTCGAGTTAGCATTTGATTACTTTGAATGAAATTGTAAACTTGAAATAAAATTGAATGATCTAAAAATTATAGTAATCAAATGTAATCTAAATAAAATCAAACCACTTCAAGGATAGATACAGTCTTCCCCCAAATAGGGGAAGAAGGGTGTGGGAGCCGTAACCCCACTTGTTCTTTTATTAAATTATTACAATGCTAATAATTAAATAAGGGGCTGCCTTTTGGCCTTATAAATTGATAAAAAAAAGCTTACAAGAGCTTGATGAAAGGAGGGGATTGAAGAGGGTGGATTTGGAGGTGCTTTGGAAGGCTAAAATCTTAGAGATTTCACCAACATTTCCTCTTGTCTTGTCAACAAAATGCAAAAAGAAGGAAGCTAATTGTTTGTAAATTAATGGATTAGTGTCAAAATACAATAAAAATATTACAACTTCGTACTTGGACCTGAATTTCGACTTGACTATGATTCTAACTAGTTCAATTTTATGACATGGTTTACAAAACACACAAGATATTAAAATTTTAATAAAAAATATATTTTGAAAATTCTAAACCATTAGAAACAAAATATTCAAAATCTGCTCATGTATATACCATTGTAGCATATAAGGTTGAATATATCAAAATGGTCCAACATGTTTAATGGGGATTGTTGCCCACCTATTTCGACTAGGTGGCAACTCCATGTACATGAAGATGTACATAATTGTACAACTTGTACCTTGGAAAAATCTAAAGGATTTTTCACTTCTGCAAGGCAATTGCCCCTTTGTAAAACGAAATGTCTGCTCCCCTGCGTGGGAAAATTAATGTAATTCTATGTGCTAGTGTGGGTCATATGATATGGATGCCACACCATGGAGCTGGTTGTTAGGGAAGTCCCCTCATCGAGTGTTTTTTCCCTTTCCAATTAATCTTGTTCTTTAAACGATTTTAATTGGTTTGGTTTTTCACTCAAAATCCTCCAAAGTGGTGACGGGCGTTCTACCAATCAAGTCTATGGGGTGGCTAAGGGTTCAAAATGTTATTCATGACCGTGCTAGACATTTGTGTAAGAGTCTTGCGGAGTTTCGTTATGTTGTTGTATTTTTGTTTATTTTTTCTAGTTAATTAATTTCACCCCTTGGTAGTTAATTAACTCAGTTTTGATGTAATAATGTAATTGCTGAAGCACTGGCACTTTGTAATAGGGGCTATGAATGCAAGGTAAATTGCTATGAAACCCCCTAAGCCATTGCTTCGAGTCCCATGTCATTCTGATAAGGGGTTGAGGAGATAGAGCGTTTTTGGCTAAGTAAGGTCTATTTTTCCTAGGGGATTAATTAATTTCCCTAAGTCAAAAATTCATATTATTTGATTTTGAAGGAAAAAATCAAATAATGCGATGATAATTTTGTTTGGGGGTTGTTAAGCCTAGGAAAAATTTATTTCAAATTTTTCCACCCCCCCATGGCCAAGATATGATTTTTTCAAGATTATTTTTAATTTTTCCTAAGTCAAAATTGGAAAATTTAAAAATTAAATTGAAAAATTAAATCTAAGGTGAAATATTATTAGCCTAAGTCTAAAGGTTAAATGTTTATTTTGGAGCAAAGGCTCAAGTCAAAGCCAAGTTTAGAGGACATAAAAGTGGTCTAAACCCTCACTAAAGATGGCGCATGCATGTAAAAGGGCCCAAAGAGGGGCGCTAGTGTGAAAACCCTTGCTAAAGTGGGGCGCTACATATAGAAGGAGACGCCACACTTGGAAGAAGGCGCCATATTAAGAGGAGGCCTCACATTAAAGGGGGGACGACTAGCTAAAGGAGGGTGCTAGCCATAAAGGGAGGTGCTAAACTTGGAGGAGGGCGCTACCAAATCTAGAGGAGGCGCCAACATTAGAGGAGGGCGCCTACCTTGGGCCCACAATAAAACCCTAAAAGCAATCTTAAGGGGGCGCTTGGTCAAAACCCTAGATCTAAGGGTGTAGATTAGTTAAGACATGGATCAAGCACCTAAGCCATGGATTGAAAGGTAATCTAAGGGTGTAGAATGGTTGAAAAGGGTGCAAAGTCAAATACCTAGATCTAGTGGTGGAGATCTAATCTAGATCTAAATCTAATCTTGGCCATTGATCTTCAAGGGGTTGGGGTTGCTCCTCAACTATATAATGAGAGTCTCACTCCCTCATTTGATAACTTCTCTTATGCTATTGTTATGCTACTGAAATTCTTCCCTCTTCTCCTCTCATATTTTCTCAAGCATTTGGCCCAAGTCTCTTGCCATTGTTGTATTGAATCTTGCCCTAGTTGGGTTATAATAGAAGAAAGCTTTGGAGACAAACAGTTGGTGTGGATCTCTCATTTCATGCATCTTTTGGTGAGGTAACTTGTATGTATACTTATTTGATTTGCATTTGTATTAGCTTAGATAGCTCTCCACAAAGTATTTTGTGGAGGGATTTGTAAGTAGAAGTATTTCTGCTTCCATTTGTGAGTTTTTAATAAGATTTATCAAAGTATTTTGGTAGATTTATTGGGTGCTCACCTCTTTGCTTACATTTTGCAGCTCTCTCATAAGTTTATTTGCAGGATTTCCAAGCCAAGGACATCTCTCCAAGGGTTTCTTTTTTCAAAATTTCATTTCGGTCATTTTTCTTTTTCCTTCCTAAAACTGGGTTTTATTCACTGTATAGTGAATATAACCCCTGTTTTAGGGCTTTCATCCATTATATATTAGTATAAAGCTTTAAATCTGCTGTTTATAGGTCATTTTCAGCCCAAAAATGTTCATTTTTAACCACTAAAATTTCAGTTTTTTCCAAATTTTTAAGTTCAGTTTTTTTTATAAAATTTCTGGGTTTTACAATAATCTGTGCTAACTTTCTGATTCAGTTTTCTGCAGTAATTTCCAGCAAGTAAAGTTGCTGTTTTTTTTTGCAGGTTTATGCACAGAAGAGGGGGTTATGCCGCCCAAAATTGCCTAGAAAAAACCCAGAAAAAGTTTTGGTCCACAAGGGACCCAAAAAACCACTTCTTCTCTTCTCTTCGAAAGGATTGTAAACCCCAAAAGAGAAGTTCTCTTTGGGGTATTCTCTGCTGTAAATCTGTATATGAGTAGTGTAGAGATAGCTTAGAAACTAGTTGTTTAGATTTATGCAAGTTTATTTTTGTTCACCCACCTTCCCTTAAAGGATTGAAGTGAGGTTAGGATAACTAGTTTTATTTTCTGTTTACCCACTATCTCTGTGACAGACCACCATCTCTGTCACAGAGATTGTTGTGTCGTTAGGATATTGTTTTAGCTAGTCGTATTTTCCTTTCAAGTTTTATTTTCTGTTAAAGGGGTAATCATACAACCCATCTATCCGGTGTATCCTCTGCCCACTTGTCATCTCCCTTTAGGGACTTCAAGTTGGGTATGAAAAGCAGGAGAAGTGGGGGCTTAGCTTAATTAGAACAACATTTCTTTTGCTGCTACAAACTCTCACACTTTATTTTTCAGTCCAAGATCAAGTACCAGCACCTCCCATAAGGGATACCGCTTGGTTGATCTTGTTGATAGTTTAAAATTAACCTTGCATGCTAATCACCAAGATTAAAATTTACCCTTAAAATTAACCAACAACAACTTCACTACCCCTGTTCCTCTACTCGGTTATCACCCTTCGGGGTACTCGCGAGATACGACAGGGGATAGAGGAGTCTTAGTTTAATAGGCATCCATCTGGCTGTTTTTTCCTGTTGATTAAAAACAGTGACCTCGGAGGCGACTTGGGGTAGAAGACCGTGGCGGGTCTCTAGGCGTTCTACGCCCCCCTTGTTGAGCACCAGGCCATTGGGGTTTGACCTGGGAGCTACGGGTGGGCTTTGCTCCCACTTTGTTGAGCGCACCAGCATTCCTTCTTTGACTTGAGAAATACTAGATTGGGGTAGTCACACCACCGGATCTAAAACTTAATCAAAGATTTCAACTCTAATAAAATCTACTTAAAACGAACCAAGAGACATTGCAAAACGTCCTACAAACACTGGTCACTGCTATCTATCTTTGCCTTGTTGTTCAAGGTTTTTACTGCAAGCACTTTCACATTTTATTTCACTGCAAGCTTTTCACTTTTCAGTTACAAGTATTTCCTTTCAGTTTTGCAAACTCTTGTGGTGGCATCTTTAATTCATTCGATTAAGTAATCACATTGTTTAGTAATCTGTAGATCTTGTGTAAAAGCTTAATAATTGTTCCATTTATTCAATCTGTTCATAACATCTGATACAACTGTGGATATTGTTAATACTGCTTAACTGTTCATTCATTATTGTTTATATTGTTCATAGTATTCATTTGTCCATATTGTAACCTGTTTTGATTGGGATAACACCTAAACTGTGGGTTAATTAATTTAGATTTCAATTTTATTTGTAAATTTTTAAAGTTGTAATTTATCTTTAGACTCCATTTTGTTAATAGGCACTAGTCTTCATTTATCTCAAGGTTTGCTTGTCATTAAAAGGAAATCTTTGCATTTGCATGATGCTTGTCATTCCTTAGATAGTATAAAGTCTTAGCCTCACCACCTTAAAAAGATCTCTTTAATTTGTAATAAATTAATAAATCTGGAACTTAGTCTTCCGTAGGGACTTCCCCCCTTGGCTCTGTTGGGATCTTGCCTAAACGGAGGAGTTGTGGACTGTGGTGACAGTGGTCCCCAGCTCTCGCTTGCCCCCAAGGACACACATAGCAGGTTGTGACTTTCCTGTTCCTTAAAGTGTGAATTAGGTGGCAACAGGGATTTTGAAATTTGAAGTGGATGGGGGTGTGAATCCTCTAAACCAACCATCTTTATGGCTTGAGAAATTGCTTAAGGTCACCATTCTGTAAGCTCATGGGCTGTAACTTGTATCCTACCACCTCAATCAATGAATGATAAAAAAATGTGGTGGTGACCTACTACTAGGATGTATCATGCCTTACATGACTTATTTCATGTGAAACAACTCTTGCAGGTGACATTCCAATTTCCTTTGGGGATACCATTTTTCTTTTGCAAGTGCCTTCAATTAGACAAGTCAATTTGAGCAATTATCAGTATGACTTGGTCAAGAGATGCAAAAGTTGATTGAGTTGGATCAATTTGGTATCGAATTGGTCGAGTTGTACACCCACTCAGTCGGTTTGGTACCAAATCGACCCTTGAATAGGTTTTGAAGGCCAAGTGAAAGCAGTTGTTGGTTGACTTGGTCAACTTTGCCAAGTCCGAGTCCCTAGGGGGAGGAGAATAGTTTCGGTGGTGAAACAAGCCCACCCTAGCTATTGGAAGGAGAAATCACTTAGATTCCTCATATGAAATTCATGGCCATCGTTTATTTTCCAGTATATATCTCAGATCTGAATATATGAAGGAATTTTCAGTTTATTGAAGGTAGACGATAGGCTGCACTTGGTATAAGAGGAAACTCATTGTTGGAAGTGGAGGTCGAATCTGCCAGTGGTGTATAGGATGTTTTAACTTTCATCCTTGTGTGAGGATATCTAATGCCAAGAAAACAAGAAGAAGTCTTCTGCAGGAGGGCGCACTTGTGATTCTCTTTGCTACTGTAGAGGGCAGAACACTTGGGAAATAAACCCACTATATTTTTCTGCCAAGAAACTTGCTCAAGCAAGTAGGGCGCACTCGGTTTTTGGGTCAATAAATCTTGTGTTGGACATAGCATCTATCTGCTGCATTGAAGGGCGAGTCACAGCGTAAATGTTGGCTGCCATATGAAGGAGAACAACCAGCGTGAAATACAGACATTCATCTTATTGAAGGGCATGTTGATTTGAAGATACATCTCTTCACCCAGAGTCATCTGCTTAAGCGTGACTCCATTAGTGCTGTTAGGGTGCACCCTTGACCAGACATTCTACTGCTGCAAGTAAAGTCATGAGCTCTGGTACTGTATATGAGAATTTACTGCTATTCTAATTTCGAATTATAAAGATTTCTACAGTGCCTTGTCAAGCAGCTGATCTCTTCATCATTTCCAGGCATGTGTCACTTTTTCTTTGAGTAAATATTCAGATATGGAATATCTCTTTACAGCTGGTTATTGGTATTAGTTCGACTCTGCATTAATGTCGTTTTTTACAAGTTAAGTTATGGATGTTGGAAGTTGGAACCACAACTGGCTTTATGAAACATGTCATGTGAAACCTATGGGAATCAGATTTATAAACCTTAAACTCTCTGGAAACATACAGCAGTAAAGAAGGAAGTGTGGGATAAAAATTAATAAGTCAGATTTGGTTATGTGGTAAGCTACAACAGATTTGTGTGAAGTGTTTGATGAAACAAGCAAACCAAATATCTTCTATAGCAACTAATCCAATCACACAAGTAAGTACAGCAGTCAGTAAAGGTGTATTTGGGTTGACAACTAAGTATTTGACGGAAACACATACCAATTAAATATCATATAGCAGCAGTGAAACCCAAATTTAAAACAAGCAAGTTGGCTAGGGACATTACAGAGGGTTTCCCAAGACCTGACATGCACATGATTATATGTTTGTGGATGTGGATCGATTCAACAAGATGGCAATCTTGGTGACATGTAAGAAGTCTGTGTCAGGCCAAGGAGTAGCAAGTTTGCACCTCAAGCATGTTTGGGTACATTTTGAGTTGTTGACTTCCATCACATTTTACAGGGATACAAGGTTATGAGTCATTTCTGGACATCATTGTAGGAAATGACGAGTACCAAGTTGAGAAGGAGCATCCGAAGATGTGATACGAGGGTTTTCCTTACACTCAACATTGTTACAACCTTACCATTCACAACTTGACCAATCAATCTCGATTTGAAGTATGCTTGGGTTTCCTTCTTCAAATGCCCTTTGATTTGTCATTCTTTGTAGTTGCTGAAAATCCATCTACCAAAGGATAATAAGCAACAAAAGGCCATTCAGTTCATAGCAAGGATTTAGGAGACTCATATGCAAGTTGAAGAACAACTTTGCAGAGCTCAACTGTGTTACAAAGAATGGCATGACCGACATAGGAAAATTATGGTGTGGCTGTACCTCAATGAGGAAAGGTTGAAGGAAGAATGCCAAAAAATTAAGCCAATCCGGTATGGGCCTTTCAAGATTGTCAGGAAGATGGGAGACAACGCCATAAATCCTGATCTACTGTTTTACATTAATATCTACTCTATCATCAATGTAGACATGTTGAAACCTAAGCCACCGGACACCTCACTTTAGGATTGCATGTCCCGTGTTGGACACGAACACGGCCTCAGCACGTGTCGGACAGAATTTTTTTCGTGTCCCGATTTTTTGACACGAAGAAAATCGTGTCCAACACATGTTGAAGTCGTGTCCCGCGATTGTCAACGCGTGTCCCGATTCTAGGACATGATTTCCGGAAAAAAAAGACACCCATGGCTCCTTTAATGTCGATTTTTTCTCATTCTTTTTTACATTTGCAAGTGAAGGGAGAGGTTAGAGTGAGATTCTTCCATCTTGATCTCATCTATGATCTACCCCTTTTTTGTATTTATTATTTACTACTACTCGTTTCCATTGGCATTTCGACATCTATGTGATATATTTTGATTACTCATCTAACCATTGATTATTTACTATTACTCATCTAACCATTGATGCTTGATAAAGTTGAGATAGAGAGACAAGGCACCTACTAGTGTAGGGCATGCCTCTCAATGAGACAACTATTGTTTCAATCTCTTTTGTAAGACAAAAGGGTCGCAAACTCTTTTGTTGAAGACCAAGTTACATATAATAGTCAAATGGAAGCTCAATAACATTCTAGAGTTTTTATTCTCCATGAGGGTTTTCTTTAGTCTAAACTTTATAGTAATGCATCTTACTATGTAATTGTATGTGCATTTTATATTCTCTATTGTTAGTTTTTGTTTTCTATTAACTAGCAAGTCATAAATTCATTTTAGGTGCTCCACTAGGAAATCCCAATTCACCCATTGGCGAAAATGGATCATTGTCCATGTTGAAATTTGCTAGTTGGAGCCTTCTTAATATTACTTGTAACTAGATGGAGTGAGTATCTACAATGTATCTGCATGTTGGAATAATGTGTAATAATTCTGTGTGATTAGTAAAAGTTGTTGGGCATTTCATCCCAATCATTTAGTGCATCATGCTTTTTACTATGCTTTCTATCTTGTACTCTACTGCCGTCTTTTATGAAGAAATAATAATTGAAGTAGAAGGATGTCATTCTTTATAGTTAATGGACACAATAATTGCTGTATACATTTACGATTGTTTTAAATTTGGAAGTTTTTCTTTAGTTAGTGTTGCCCACCTATTTCGACTAGGTGGCAACTCCATGTACATGAAGATGTACATAACTGTACAAATTGTACCTTGGAAAAATATGAGGATTTTTTCACTTCTGCAGGGCAATTGCCCCTTTGTAAAACGAAACGTCCGCTCCCCTGCGTGGGAAAATTAATGTAATTTTATGTGCTAGTATGGGTCATATGATATGGATGCCATACCATGGAACTGGTTGTTAGGGAAGTCCCCTCATCGAATGTTTATTCCCTTTCCAATTAATCTTGTTGTGTAAACGATTTTAATTGGTTTGGTTTTTCACTCAAAATCCTCCAAAGTGGTGACGGGCGTTCTAACAGTCAAGTCCATGGGGTGGCTAAGGGTTCAAAATGTTATTCATGACCATGCTGGACATTTGTATAGAGTCTTGCGGAGTTTCGTTATGTTGTTGTATTTTTATTTATTTTTCTAGTTAATTAATTTCACCCCTTGGTGGTTAATTAACTCAGTTTTGATGTAATAATGTAATTGCTCAAGCACTGGCATTTTGTAATAGGGGCTATGAATGCAAGGTAAATTGCCATGAAAACCCCTAAGCCACTGCTTCGAGTCTCATGTCTTTCTGATAAGGGGTTGAGGAGATGGACAATTTTTGTCTAAGCAAGGTCTATTTTTCCTAGGGAATTAATTAATTTCCCTAAGTCAAAAAATTAAATTATTTGATTTTGAAGGAAAAAATCAAATAAGGTCATGGTAATTAAGTTTGGGGGGTGACTAAGCATAGTCAATTTTTATTTAAATAAACCTCCCCCATGGTCAAAATAATTTTTGAAGATTTCCCAAGTGGGGTGCTCTTTTTGTCTTAATAAAAAATAAAAAATAAAAATAAAAAATAAAAAAATTAAAGACCAAAAATTAAAAAATTAAAAAATAAAATAGAAAATAGAAAATAGAAAATAAAATATTAAAAGATTTAAAAGTAAAAAGATAAAATAAAAAATAAAGGATTAAAAGATTTAAAAGTAAAAAGATAAAATAAAAAATAAAAGATCAAAAGATTTAAAAGTAAAAAGATAAAAATAAAAAGTAAAAGATTAAAAGATTTAAAAGTAAAAAGATAAAAATAAAAAGTAAAAGATTAAAAGATTTAAAAGTAAAAAGATAAAAATAAAAAGTAAAAGATTAAAAAATTAAAGATAAAATTAAAGATAAAATTAAAAATAATAAAATTAAAAATTGAGTCAATGGAGGCCCCACTTGAGTCATGGAAACTCGAGATCTAAGGGTTAAGCTTTATTGTGACATGGATCAAGCATCTAAGCCATGGATTGAAAAGTAATCTAAGGGTGGAGAATGATTGAGGAGGATGCAAAGTCAAATACCTAGATCTAGTGGTGGAGATCTAATCTTGGCCATTGATTTTCAAGGGGTTGGGGTTGCTCCTCAACTATATAATGAGGGTCTCACTTCCTCATTTGATATGATCTCTCATGCTATTCTTATGCTGCCGGAATATTTCCCCACTCTTCTCTCATATTCTTTTTGCTATTGTAATGTTCTTGCCCTAGTTGGGCTTAATACAAGTAATCTTTGGAGGAATTTTTGGTGGCTCTTTTCTACATTGCATGCTTCTTTGTAAGGTAACCTGCTTTGTATTTGTTTTAGTTGCATTTGTATTAGCTTAGATAGCTCTCCACAAAGTATTTTGTGGAGAGACTTGTAGGTAGAAGTATTTCTATCTGCATTTGTGAGTAGACTAGTAAGATTCTACAAAGTATTTTGTAGGGTTTATTTATGTGCTCACCTCTTTGCTTACATTTTGCAGCTCTTATAAGTGTATTTGCAGGGATCTAGAACAAAGGAGCACTTTCTCCATTGATTAAAACTCTGTTTTTTCATTTTCGCACTTTTGTTCACAAGGGTTTTAAAACTCTGTTTTTATCACTGTATAGTGATAAAAACCTTGGTTTTAAAGCCCCAACCCTTAGTATATTAGTTAAATGTTTTAGATCTGCTGTTTTAGCATCATTTAGGTGGCTGGAAACTCAGTTTTCAGCCCTCTAAACATTATATTTCTGTTATTTTTACACTCAGATTTTTGCTGTAAATTAGTGATTTTTTGGTACTAATTTTTCTGATAATTTCTTTAGTGTTTACTGTGATTTCCAGCGAACATAGCTTGCTGGTTTGTGACAGGTTTTACATAGGTGAAGGGGAGGTGCTGCCCAAATAGGCCCAGAAGTACCTCAACCTTCAAACAGTTCCAAAAGGGGTTCAAACCCTCACCTTTCTCTCATCTTTTTCTGATATTTGTAAGCCCCAACGAGAAGTTCTCTTGGGGTATTCTGCAAAATTTATAAGCACTTGTAATATATATGTAAATAGATTAGGAAGTAGAGTAGGAAGTAGTTGCTTATATTTCTGTTTATGCCATTTTTTTTGTTTACCCACCTATCTTTGTGACAGACCACCATCTCTGTCACAGAGATTGAAGTGAGGTTAGTGTACTCAGTTTTATTTTTTCTGTTACCCACCTATCTCTGTTATAGACCACCATCTCTGTAACAAAGATTGTTGTGAGGTTAGCTTAAGCATAATTTTTATTTCTGTTTACCCACTATCTCTGTGACAGACCACCATCTCTGTCACAGAGATTGCTGTGCGGTTAGGCATTGTTTAGCTAGTTGCATTTTTCTTTCAAGTTCAGTAATCTTTAATTTTCTGTTAAAGGGTAATCACACAACCCATCTATCATGTGTATCCTCTATCCACTTGTCATCTCCCTTTAGGGACTTCAAGTTGGATATGAAAAACAGGAGAAGTGGGGGTTTAGGTAATTAAAACAACATTATTTTTCTGTTACAATCAAACACTTTTCATTTTCAGTCCAAGATCAAGTGCCAGCACCTCCCATAAGGGATACCGCTTGGTTGATCTTGTTGATCGCATAAAATTAACCTTGTATGCTAATCACCCAGATTAAAATTAACCCTTAAAATTAACCAACAAAAACTTCACTATTTCCTGCTCCTCTACTCGGTTATCACCCTTCGGGGTACTCGGGAGATACGACAGGGGATAGAGAAGTCTTAGTTTAATAGGCATCAATCTGGTAATTTTCCTGTTAATTAAAAACATTGACCTCGGAGGCGACTTGGGGTAGTAGATCGTGGGGGGTCTTTAGGCGTTTTACGTCCTTTTTGTTGAGCACCAGGCCATTGGTGTTTGACCTGTGAGCTACGGGTGGGCTTTGCTCCCACTTTGTTGAGCGCAACAGCATTCCCTCTTTGACTTGAGAAGTACTAGATCGGGGTAGTCACACCACCGGTTCTAAAACTTAACTCCAAGAAGAAAAACTTTAATAAAATTTACTAAAATAAACCAAGAGACATTGCAAAACCGGTTCTGTAACATTTTTCATTTCAGAGCACTTCACTCCAGCATTGCACTCCAACATTTTACTTTCAGTTTTATTTACTTTCAGTCTTGCAATTTGGTTATGTGGTGAATGCTTAACTTTTGTTTAAATTGCTTCAAGTAATTCAGCTTAAAGTCTTTCCTTTTCCTATTGGTTTAATAATTTTCATTTAAGGCATTTTCTTTCAGCTATCTTTGTCTATAATTTGTAAATCTGGTTCATATTTGTGTAAACTGTAGCTATTTTACCTTTTCATTGTTTATCTTGATAAATTTAGATTAATTGTACATTGCTTAAATATTTTAGTTCATTATTGTTTATAATTGTACCATTTATTTGTTTATTCATCTTATTGTTAGACAACTTAATTTGTGGATAATTAACTCAGATTTGCATCCACTAAAAGTTGCATTCTCTGACTCCATTCTTTAGGCACTGGTTATAATTAAAAGGACTGACTGTCATTTAAATCTTGCATATTGCATCAGTTTGACTGTCATCTCTCAGAACCTTAGCCTCAGTCTTAATAAAAGATCCCATTAATTAATTTGTAATTAATTAATAAAATTGGAACTTAGTCTTTCCGTAGGGACTACCCCCCTTGGCTCTGTTGGGATCTTGCCTAAACGGAGGAGTTGTGGACTGTGGTGACAGTGGTCCCTAGCTCTCACTTGCCCCCAAGGACACACATAGCAGGTTGTGACTTTCCTGTGTCTTAAAGTGTGAATTAGGCGGCAACAGTTAGCTTCCTCAAGTTTAGGTCTTTTTCCCACTGCTTTTGTTTTGAACGATGAGGATTTATGTGATGCTACCTCTAAAATTTGCACTTCAAAAATACTCAAAGTCCAATGATCAAGTACACACCCTAGGGAAACTTGAGGACACCATGCATTGTCACTTCAGTGATCGTCCTTCTCACTGTAGTCTGGTTCTCCTTCAGCACAAGGGGGAAAATGCCTACTAAGACTACAAATCTGTTCTTGTAAAGCTGATATAAAAGATCAGATTTGTAGAATGAGAAAATTTTGGATTGTTAGATATAAAGGAAGAAGCCAAGCAAAGCCAGTACATTGTCCTTTTGGAAAATGGACCGAAGAGCATAATTTTATGAAGAAGATTGAAATGAAACGAAGAAATCAGCAAAGCGATATACTACTTAAACCCTATCAACCACATTGATACATAAGGCTGTGTGAAAAGCTTATAAGGATACCATTTCACCTTTCTTAATTTACAAGTATATCATACAGCCATCAATGCAAAAGAGAACTGCAGACAACCTTCAGAGAATAGAATAACATGCAGCCTTTTCTTCATTAACACATCTGGATACATCAAAAGATCAAAATAGGGATGAACACCTCACACACGTCTCCTCCTTTTGATACAAAACAGCCCCCAAATTGAGTAAATAGCTCTGAAGAGATAAATATACCAGCAGATTTACCGTGGCAGCCCTAAACATGAACATGATCTACATCAAAAGAGGATGTAGGAACATAACTTCACGGAAATGCCTTTCCTCCCTTTAACCTGCAAAATGACAACTGTACTTGGACTCAGGGGTAATTTCCTCTTCTTGAACTTCTACCCTTCCAAATGAATGTTTCCTTTTTTTTATAGCCTTCAAACTCTAACTACCTCAATAAAATATTCAAAGAAATCTGGAAACTTTTCCTTGGGTGAAGTGCTCCTCACAAAAGGGTAATTTATTTCATGGAAATGCTTGGAATAGGACACACGTGCCACATATCTTCAATCTATGCCAAATGCTCCACTAAATATTAATTATTTCATGGTAAGTGAAACATGAGCTTTTCCAGATTCGCTGTGAGTCTGTTTTTGATGATGAGTCCAGTTATTTTTCTGCATTCTGTAACCTATGGGGAGATGAGGTATGTATGCAGTTGTTGGGCAAAGGTGTTTTGCTCATTAAGGATGCCAAGTCTTTAGACGCAGATACATATTCTGATTTTATTATTGTTAGTAGCTCTAAGGAAGAAGATATAAGCTCTATCATATGTACCTTCCATTTTTTGCTTTGCTGATGCAGGTATTTATAATTTATTTGGGAATATAAGGTGTTTTTTCTAACAAATAGAAAGAACCTGGTGCAACATATATTTCTTGTTACCACTTCTTGCATTGGTTTCCTATTTAGTATTTAGTGACGTGTAGAAATATTGTACTAATCGCTCGTAACATTAGTATTCTCATAAGGGTTTTGATA
Organism: Pseudotsuga menziesii; assembly: GCA_001517045.1. NCBI lineage: Eukaryota > Viridiplantae > Streptophyta > Pinopsida > Pinales > Pinaceae > Pseudotsuga > Pseudotsuga menziesii. The sequence continues at coordinate 493,727 of LPNX010040143.1, read as the reverse complement.
GGGTTTGGTGATATCCTATGAAACAGGACATATCCCTTAGGGGCCTTGTGTTCGTACTCCACATGTCGGCCTTGGAAACGATAGGACGTGTCCAACATGAGTTTGGCATGTGTCTTGAAACAAGACAGGTGTCAAACTTGTGTTGGACACATGCTGTAATTGTGTCTTGTGTGCTGGCCATGTGTGGGCGGAAAAGAGATTCACGTGCCTCTAAAAGGTGATTTTGTCATTCCGTTTTTCCAATTTCAGTAGAGGGAAAGAGCTCTAATAATTTTTCATTGTGCAAGTTGTTACCACTTGAGTTGCACTCAGTTAAACTTTCGAGTGAGCCACCAAAGATGAACAATTACTTGTTCGAATTCCGAGTTCAGAAGTCCATGCATAGAGAGAGAACTTTCTCTCGAATCTAGCTGTAAACTCATCAACCTCTAAAGCTGTCGTCTACTTCTTCTTTTTCTGTGGACACTGTCCAACATAGTGCCCAAACTTCTGACAAGCAAAGCACTTTACAATGCTCAAGTCCTTCTTTTGTCCACCTTGCTGCTTAGCCCCACCCTTCTTGGGGCCCTTCTTGAACTTCTTCTTTCCCTTGGCAGTCAAAGCCACATTCTCTTCATCATCCCTGCTAGTAGAAGAGCTCCCATGCATAAGACCTCTCCGGGTCTCCTCTTGAACAAAGTCATCCCAAACTCTGTCCCAAGAAGGTAAGTTCTCCCTCGCTACTATAGCCTCCACAAAAATAGCCCAAGGCTTTGCAACCCCATTCACAGCTGTCTGCACTAGCTCCGAGCCAGAAACCTCTCCCACTGCTAGAAGCTCATCTCTCACCTGAGATATCCTAGTAAGCTAGGAAGCCACTCTCTCAACCTTGGCCATCTTGATACTCTTCAATTTTTCCCTCAACGCCATTTTTCTGTTCTCATTTGAGCTTTGAAACAAGCTGGTCAAAGAATCTCACATCTGATATGCACGGGTTTTGTTAGAGATGTGTGGGATAACATGATCTTTAACCGCATCTAGAATAATCCTTCTAGCTTTTATGTTCTTTTTGTTGAAGGCTGCAAGTGCTTGTGGATCGGTGGAAGCAGGAATTGTTAAAATAATGTAACTTCGAAATTTATTCTAGATGTATTGTATTCCTCCTACTGAAGATGAGTTTGGTCTTGTTAGAGTCATTGAAGGATGCAATGTAAACCTCCGAATGTAAGTTGAGTCAATAGTACCCAAGTGTCAATATAATAAATGCTATTTGTGATGTCCAGTTGGACAAGTCGGCCCCACCAAGTTAGAGGTCAAGTCAACAGAAGAATATAAATAGGGAGGCGCTCCCCTTCGTTTGTACTTACTCACTCAAGCAGTTTTGCAAGTGAGAGAAGAACTAGTGCGCCGGAAAGAAGTTAGAAGCAGTTGTCTGGGTTTTACATTGTTCTGGTCGAGATCTATACTGAGGAAGTTTTGCGAGGTTTTCTCCCTTGTGGTTTCCTCGAGGAAAATCTTTGTGTTCTTGTGTTCTGATGTTTTCTATGCATGTTGTTCTTTTAGTGATCTTCTAGTGATAATTTGTTTTAAGATATCGTTTAAGCAAATCGATAAAACTTAACATGGTATCAGAGCCACCCTGAAAGAAAGCACTACACAGCTAGGGTTTGTCATTCTGAACAAATCCCTCGACAGATTAGCCAGGAAAGAGGGCTCCCTCTACTCGCCCTTCAAGAGCACATCTTTCTGTGAAGACAGATCCAAAATCCAAGAAGTTTAAGTTTTTGACCAGTTACTGCTATCGAGACAAACCAGGGTTTCAGTTTTTCTGAGACTCCATCATCAATCTCAGGAAAAGCAAGTTACAGTCTACCTCGCCTTAGGGAGGCACATCGTTTCCACCTCTCAACCCTATTAGGGTTTCCAGTTGAGAAATTAGGGTTTCTACATCAAACCCTAGGTCAACCAGAAGGAGGTCAATCAGAAACTATTTTCTTCAAGTAAGTACTCTTCTTCCTTGTTCCATTTGAATTTCTCTTTTTGTTGAAGATGACTAAGAACACCAAGCTAGATGAAAAGCTTGAAGGTGCAGAAAATTTCAGAGCATAGAAGTATAGGATCATGCTCATCCTGCAAGAGAATGATCTAGACAAGTTTATAAAGGAGGAAGTGAAAGAACCAGAAGAGGAGGAGGCTAAGTCCAAGCATAAGAAGGATATGACCATAGCCAAAAGGATCATAGCTGACTTCATCAATGATAGCTTGATTCCTCAAGTATCATCAAGGAAACTCCAAAAGAAATGTTTGATGCTCTTTCCAGTCTATTTGAAGGAAGAAACATCAACAGGAAAATGACCTTGAGGAGTCACCTCAAAAGTGTAAGGACTAAAAAATCAGAGACCATGCAATCTTACTTTTCAAGAGTAGCTCAAATTAGGGATCAACTAGAAGGCATTGGTGATACAGTAGAGGAAGCAGAAATTGTGATGACCACCTTAAATGGTCTTCCAAGAGATTGGGAAGATTTTATCCGAGGAATCTATTCAAGAATGAAACTAACTAAATTCAGGAAGCTATGGGAAGAATGTGTCCAAGAAGAAGAAAAAATTTCAGCCAGAGAAGTGAAGCTAAATGACAATGAAGATCAAGCCTTGACAGCTCATGCCAAAGGCAAGTACAAAAGGAAGAGTGTCACGTCCCCACCGATTTCCAGAATCGTTTTGATAGAATTTCGATTGACAGTGTGGTATCAGGGCTCATAATGTTTTCATGTTTCTTTGCTTAAGAAATATGTACATGATCCTAACCATGTGATAAATTGGCATGTGATTTAGGTGGAACCTGAGGGAGAGTTCCGAATCGAGCCAATGGGCATCCTCGACAGGAAGGTCACAATGCTCCGGAACCGAGCCCCATAGGGAAGGTAAAGGTGCAATGGGAGCACTACGGTCGTGAAGAGGCTACATGGGAGCTGGAGGATGCCATGCGATTGGCACATCCATTACTGTTCAATTCTGCGGAGCATTGAGGGTGATACCAGTGTAGCATTTTTGTTCAATTTTGTAAAGCACCAAGGACAATGTTGTTGAAGGGGGAGGGAAATGTAACACCCCGGTATTGACCCCGTTTGCATTAAATGTATATGATGTAAATATTGTAATTAATCATGGTGTGGAGCTAAAGGAAAAAGCCCCACCATTGATTTATCATTTTATGTTTCAGCGATTAAAATCGATGCCGATGGTATTTTGTGCTAGCCGACACATTATAATTTTGGACATCATGTAAATATGCAATTTAATGAAATACCCACAACCAACTATGTAAATGCAAAATTAAAAGAGATGGGGGCATGATTTCCTAAGGATAAAGGGGGGGAGAAATATTTAACCTCTGAGCCAATGGGGAAAAACCATGTGTCAAAAGGAGAACCCATCAAGTTGTCAACCACCTTTCTTGTCTTATTCACCCAAACATTTATTTCTGCCAGAAATTGGTTGAGTTAGTTATTGCATGGGATGGGCAAGGTATGGGGGTAAAAAATTCGAATTGGGCAGAGCACCAATTTTTTGGAAAAATGTGTTTTGACTTATGAGCCAAATAAATGCCCATTTTTGCTTCCCATTCCCTCATGCATTCACGTTGTTGTCTTCCCCACGTTTTTGGAGCTCCTGGCATTCTCCATTCCTGTTTTTTGCAGTGTTCTTCATTTTTCCCATGGATGTGAAGTGTTTTTATTAATGTTCAGTGGCTGGGATCACTCCTGGGCGTTTTTGTGTTGTTTCCACATCTCCACGGTTGGAGAATTTCGTGTTTTCAGTGTTGCACAACCAATGGGGAACAAAGCCACGAATTTAGGGACTGAGTGAGTCGTTTTTGCCCACGTGAAGCCATAGAACGATTCTGGAAATCAAATTTCTATCAGGGGGCTGTTTTACCCAATTACCGTTTACGTTCTTGGTTAAAAAACCTTTTTCCTCAAACCCAGATCTTGCATTTTGTTGTGTGTGCATGTTTTGTTTTGGTCTGAACTGGTTTGGAGTGGAATGGGTTCTGAACTAGCTTGATTAATCTAGTGTGAGAAGGAACCTCACAGACATATCTAGAGGGGCTGGTTTTCTTCCTTGCACACCCTGAATAGCAATGGAATGGAAGGCATATCCTGAGGGACTGTGTAGCAGAGAAGGGGATGCTTCCTTGTGTTGGGTGTGTAGATGGTTTAGGAGTCAAGCCCGATCTGGTGCAGGTGTCCATAGCTCTGTGGTTGAGCTCACTAGCTTAGCAGTTCAACCTTTTCAGCTCCTTAGCAACCTGATAAACCCAACTGTGTTTGGCTTGGATGAATTTTGATATACCTTTGGCTATGTGTGAGCCTGCTAGTGTTCCCTTATTCCTTGTGGGAATCATGCCCAGCTCGGGGGTGGCAGTGTTGCTGAGAGATTGACGAGCACACTGGCCTATGGTTGGGTGGAACGTTACAACGACGTAGCTGGTTGTGGGACAAACTTCTTTCAAGATAAGTATTTACTGTGTTGAAATCCTTGCAACTGTATTTGTTTTATAAATTAGTATGAACATGATGAATGCTTGAATGGAATGTGTTTTGATTCTGCTGTATGTAAATGATTTATACATCTGCATATGCATCTTCTATGTCAATGCATTTTTATTTTACGTTCATGGGGCTAGATTTCCTGGACTGATAGTGGCATAGTCGCGTCCTCTCTTTGGTAGAAAGGTGGGGACATGACAAAGAGTCATGATCATCCTCATAAGACTCAAGGGTTCAAAAGGCCCAAGAAAGACTTCTCAAATTACGAGTGCTTCACTTGTCACAAGTTGGGACACATTGCCGTCAACTATCCCATGAAAGCAGAAAGAGTTAAAACGATGAAAAGATTCCAAGCTCATGCCGCTGAAGATAGTGATCAAGAAGTTGAAGAGGAAGCAAAGAAGGATGAAGAATCCAGTGAAGAATATGTACTGATCTCTTCCCTAACAGGATCAGTCTCACCAGGTAATGTCACCTGGTTAGTAGATAGTGGTGCATCCAAGCACATGATAGGTTACAAGGACTAACTATCATGCCTTGTACAAAAGGAATCACCACACAAAGTAATGCTTGGAGATGATTCCCAATATCCCATCAAAGGAATGGGAGAAGCATCCTATAAGTTGGACTCTGGAAAGTCCATGAAGATGAAATACGTCCTATATGTCCCTGGACTAAAGAAGAACCTCCTGTCTATTTCAGCTTTAGACAAAAGAGGATTCAGAGTTGCCTTCATAGATGGAAAAGTCCTCATGTGGTCAAATGGAAAGACCTTAGATGATGCAGTAGAAATTGGAGTTGAAGAAGGAGGACTCTACAAACTGAAGGGACATGCAGATTAAGCATTAGCAACCAGTACGATAAATCCATGTGAGCTTTGGCACTTGAGGCTTGCTTATATTCATTACAAAGCTCTACCAATAGTAAGCAAGGTTGTGACTGGTCAACTAGAAATTCAGATAGAACATGAAGGAGAATGCAAAGGATGTGCACAAGGAAAGAATACTAAGAATCCCTATCCAAAAAGTGACAGCAAAGCAAAAGGGATCTTAGATATTATCCATTCAGATATATGCGGGCCAATGCAAACAACTTCATTAAGCGGGTATGTTTACTGTGCTTCTTTTATTGATGACTACTACCGCAAGACTTGGATATATTTTTTGAAAAAAAAGGATGAAGTGTTTGGAAGGTTTAAAGAATTGAAGGCCTTAGTAGAAAATCTCTTTGAAAGGAAAATAAAGATTTTGAGGTCAGATAATGGACGAGAGTTCACATCAAATGAATTCAATGATTTCTACAAGGAAGCTGGGATTAAGAGGGAGCTCACCATTCCCTATAATCCTCAACAAAATGATGTGGCAGAAAGAAAGAATAGATCTATCATGGAAATGGTAAAAGCTATGATACATGATCAAGATCTACCAATGTACTTGTGGGCAGAAGCAGCCAGAACAACAGTATATGTACAAAATGTTAGACACTGAGAGGGGGGGTGAATCAGTGTAAAGCAATATTACAACTTTTCTTAACTTGTCACAATTAACTACCAATTATTCTACCAATCTCATAATCATTTCATAAACATCTTTCACTTCATCATTCTCATAGCTTAAACATTTAAATCATCAAGAACCATAACACAAAAGAACACAACACCATATAATTTTGTAATCTTTTTGTATTAGTTTTGGTCCGGCTACAACCGTTAGGTAAAATCAGCACCTACTGATATATAGAGCACCTACTTTACATCCAGGACCCTGCCTGGTTTTCTTAGACCCTGCTAAGAAGGGTTTGAGGTATCCTAACCTCAAATGCAAGTCTTGCATTTACAATTAAAGCACATTGTCACATCAACATCAAACAAATCATATCACTGTCACGTGCGCTCATTGCCACATCATATTTCTGTCTATGTCATCACTATCATATTAAACATCACTACTGCTGGTCATCTACTGCTGCAACACTCTTCTGCTCATCACTGCTGCTAATCAACCTTTGATTAGTACTTTATCTGCTGTTCATAAACCTCTGCTTCTTATCAATGCTGCTGCTCATCACTATTGTTCATTGTCATCCACAATTTCTGAAGAATGTTCTGCTATTTCTTGACTTATGCATAGATGTCAATTCCAGTCATCATCTAAACATGTCCTCAGCTAATCAACACTGAACCATTCAAATCATCTTTGGTTAGCTCATCAAAGTCTGCATATGTCAAAGATATCAGTCTATCACAATCAACTAGTCCACTGCATCATTAAGTCACTTGTCGAATCCTCCTGGACTGTCCTCTGCTCATAAATGCTTGTGCTTATGTCAAAACATAATGCAACTGACATCAACTGCTGTACTATTACTAGATTGTCATTGTCATATACAAACCATGTCAAGTCATAAAGAAGTTTTGGTCATACATTACTTATTCTCTCATCCACTCAATCATTACCCATTATGTCTTATCAAGTCAATGCACAGTCATAAGGACTATCACCTTCTGAACTCAAAAGGTGCAGGACTAAATCTTGGAGAGTTCTTCAACCCTCGAGTCCTGATCAAGGTTCTCATGAACAAAGTGCTATGTATATGCTTCAAAGGACTGTCAGCACTTTTATCTGCATATAGATCTGCATTTATCACTTAAGAGCTTGCTTTCAACAAGGCATCATCTTCATTTAGTATATCACTAAATCACTGTCATTACGGTCTATCAGCTCTTCAAACAAGTCTTCAAACTTACTGTATGAATGCCTTTGTAAATCACTGAACATTTTACAAATTCATTACTGTTAAGGCATCATCCCAATATCAACATATCATCATCATACTTGGTTCATCAACAACTTGACTGTGTATATGCTTGAACTATATATTTCATGAACCCCAAAAAAATCACTGTGTAACCACTGTATACAAAACTTAGCAGTGCATGTATGTCAAGACAAGGTACAGGCCATCACAAAATTGGGAATGTTTTCACCTTATGGATAAGTGCTGTAGATGACTATAATTCAGGACTGTAGAAAACCAACAATATCAGACATAACTAGCAATAACCTTAACTGACTGTTCAATATTGCTTGACCTACTGTAGATGACTTCAAACTTGTGACTGCTGTAGATGAAGTCAAAACTGTGGATTGTTTGCATGCATCATCATAGTGCTTGTATATAATACTGTTCATACTCTTGTACACTGCTCAAATGGCTTGATTCTAGCTTGTGACTTCACTAATGATTTGTACAATATCCAACTCAAAATTTCCCTACTACTGTAGTAGACAAAATGCTATAAGGATCAGAGATTTGTATGCCAAGTTGAATGTTGACTGTGTACTGCTGCTCATAAGTGTCTTCAAGCTGTCTTTAGATGGCATTCAATCACTGATATTACTGTATGGTCACTAACTCAGGCTGTGTATGCAACCTAGCACTGGAACTAGGGAATTATCACAATTTGTAGAATAGCATACATACCTTCAAACTGTTTATTGTTCATACCTTGTACATCATCATCATCATACTGCTGCTTGTCTCGGAGCTCTGCTGCTGTATATCAGCATCATGCTGTGTCCATCATTACCCTAGCACTTCCTACAGCGAGTTCTTCCTTACTCCTCCACTTGACTGTGTAGAAGATCTCATATTTAGACTGTTTTTATCCTCAAGGAACACATCAAAGTCTCTTATTGTGTGTTTGTTGCAGACTTGAAGCTATAAGATGAAGGCTTCAAAAACTCGGATCTGTGGAATGACTATGTGTTTTGCAGACTAGGGTTCGGGACAGTTTGAAGGGGGAACAACATCAACCAAAGCACCAAAAATTCGAGCTGTGTGAAGAGTCAAACCATGACTGTTTAGCCTGCAATAAAATTCAGATTGTTCTCTTCTACTACTGCCCACGAATTCACCTCTCAGTTCACGGGTTAGGGCCACCACTTTTCTTTATTGCTGCTGCTGCAACTGTGGAAAAATTAGAGACTCAGTCAATTGCTGCTGGTCACCAACAATTCGGGACTGTTTAAGAGAAGACACCCCACAAATTTTGACCCAAAAAAAATTCGGACTGCTCAACATGCTAGGTGATGCGCTGGTGTATCCCTCAAGAAGAAGAAGGAAGAAATGTTCAGCTGCTGCTACTGTAAATCTGAATTTCCTCAGTCAGCGAGCTTGCCTCAGTCCACAGACACCCGAAAAATCTCAGAGCATTCCACCGAAATTTCACAATATGAAATGAGAGCACGAGGGCTCTATTTATACTAATTTTCAACATATTTTTGGAGCCGACCTGCTATTTTAATTTGAATTTGGAGACGACTTAGCAATTCAATATTTCCCCCCCTTTTTTTTAATTAATTTATTTCAAAAACTTAATGAGGCCGACCTTCTTAATATAATTCTTCAAACTTTTGTGTTATGCTGGGCACAACTTAATGAATTGTATACATCATGTGGATCTTTAAGTGCTTGTGAGGGTTTCATTATATTATCCAAGGTCTTAGCCAAAGGTTTCAAGTCTTGAGGAGATGCCACATCAACATCTTGGAGGGCTTCAATGCTTAAGGTCTCCATGTCATGTGCATCAAGCCACCATATGCCAAAGTCCAACATTCCACTATGTGTATGGATTCCAAGACCCAAATCCCCACGTTTGGGTTGCAATACCCAAGCTATCACATGCAAATGCATCATGATGATTAGCATATCCAAAGGCTCACAAACCAAGACCACATCAAGAGTAAGGGCTTCATCTATGTGTTTTTTCAAATAACAGGGGCATCATGAGCAAGGACTTGTTCATCAACACATCAAAGACTCCACACACCTGAGCCACACCATCTTCACCATTCCTTCAAGGGTACAAGGACCACTAAGCCATGCAAACCACAAATGACCATAGAATGGGTCATTAATGTTTCTTCAACCTATGAAGGGCTTCTCCATCATCCACAAGGGCTTTAGCATCATCACCAAGGCTTTCATCATCATTGGAAAGGTCTTCAGCGCCATCAGTAGGGTCTTCAACATCTTCAGCAAGGTCGTGGCATCAAGATCCAGTCTTGTGGGTAGAGAGACCTTGTCAACTGGGTACAAGGTGCTTCAAGGCACCAACCCACTCTGTAAGGGGTCCAAGATACTGCAAGGTGGGACTTGGTGTCATCAATGACATCCCGTGGGGCCACTGCAAGTCCATGTTGGCATCAATGACAATTTCATCAACAATCTCCCCCATTGTCATTGATGACAACAACTCATGCTCCCCCTGTGAGCATGCTCCCCTTTTGTCTTCATCTCCCTTGGTTTTCATTTCTCCCCCTTTGGCATCAATGGCAAAGGGTGTCCACACCTGTGTTTGAGATCTCTGATCACTACTGACTGCTCCCCCTGTCAATATGCACGATCCTAGGACCTGTTTGTATACCTGGAGTAACCATCCTTTCTTCGTTGAGTTCATCCCCCAGCCTTATGAACTCAAGGTGTGCTAAGGTCTTTGAGAGACCTTACACTTGGCTTGCCATATGGCAACCATCCTCCCTGCTCTGATCAGCTTCTCCTATTTGCAACTGCTCGGTCTTTCTCATCCATACTTGCTTCTTGACATCTGTCCTTTGAGCATTTGTTCCTTCATTTGTACTGGCTTTCCTTGATGAGCTGTATAGGAAGTTTCTCAAGGGTTGTTTCCATGTACTCCAACAATCTTGAGCTTTGTGCCCAAGGCCATTGCAGCGATAACACCTCATCTTACGACAATGTCCAGCAATGTGACCAATATTGTTGCATGACCAACATTTGACTGAGCTGATGGAACTTCCAACACTTCTTTGATCAACTTCATTTCTCCATGCTTGAGAGTGTCCCTGACTGTAGACATTTGTCTTCTGATCTTCAAATCTTCTTGCTGATATGTATGGAGTACTCCTTCTAGGTTGACTTCTTTGACTGGCACATTCATGGGCTTTGTGTCCAAACCCACTGCAGGTGTAGCATCTCAATGTGTGACATGTGGCAGCAACATGTCCGACTTGATTGCATGTCCAACATCTAACTGAGTCATTGGGGCTTCCAGCCATTCTTCTTCCATAGAATCTACAATCCAAAGCGTTATGACCAAAGTTAGAACAAAAATAACAATAACCATTGAAGCAACTGTCATACCTGGGTCTTGGAGTTGTTTCTTTAATGAAGTTGCTTTGAGGAATAGACCTAACTTCTTGTTTCATCTTTGAGCTTCCAAAGTCCTTGTTGTCATGTGCAGGTGCATGGGGAGCAACTTTGGACATTGATGGACCTGCTTCTGGAGTCTTGAGAGACCAAGTGTCATCTTTAGATTTTTCTTTGTTCTTCTTGTAACCAAGACCAGTTTTGTCGAGTGGATATCTTTGGCAATCTAAGATCTTATCTAGGACAATTGAACTGTCCTGGAGCTTGACCAAGGCTTCGTTCTTATTACCTTTCTTCCTGAGACCAACTACCTCCAATTCCAGCTTTTGGACTGTCTCCTCCTTTTCTTCTAGCTGACTCTTCAAGATTTCTTCTGTCTTCTTGGCTTCCTCCAGCTGAGTCTTTAGATCATGATTGACCTCTCTAGTTTCTTCAAGCTCTTGAGCAGGCTTTTCTGATTCTTCCATTTAACTGATTAATTCAGTCTTTAATTGTTCAACTTCAGCATCCTTGTCTTTCATTTGATCTTGCAACTCTTTGTCTTTGTCTTTGAGCTTTAGAAGCAACACTTTCATTGACATGGTCTTCTGCTGATATTCATTCAAGGAGTCTAAGATTTTCTTTTTGAAGTTCGTGAAATCACTCTGGTTCAGATTTACTGTGCTTAGGAACCAATTGGCTCTGAGATCAATATTTAGCAACGTGAGATGTATCTCATGTGCAGTCTTTGATAACCCTTCATCATTTTCTGCAAGAACCTTCTCAATTTCATCACACAAGCTATCATTATAATCACAAGAGTCCATACTTTTATTAGAGTCCTCTTCTTGTTTATCTTCTTCTTGATTGAGCTCTTCTGGGGGCTTGTTTTCTGATTTCTGATCTGTCTTTACGGGTTCTTGTCTTGCCTTTTGATACTCAGTCTCCAGCTTGAACCATAGTTCTTTTGCCGAAGTATACTCTCCTATACTTTCCTTCACTGAGCTAGGAAGTCCATCCATGAGGAACTTCAAGGCTGTAGTGTTGTCCTTCTTTGCTTCCTTCTGTGCAGCTGATTTTTCTTTCTTGTTTGATGGAGCGGGTGGATTGATGACAATTTCCCAAATACCAAACTTCTTCAGATAAGCCTTCATTTTGCTTCTCCAACTGAAATAATCTGTAATATCAAGTACCGGCACGTCATTGCTTGATGACTCTTTCTTCTCCTCCATTGTGTCTAAGGATCTCCTTCAAGCTTGCTAGGCTTGTGACAAAGGTTGGCTCTGATACCAATTGTTAGACACTGAGAGGGGGGGGGTGAATCAGTGTAAAGCAATATTACAACTTTTCTTAACTTGTCACAATTAACTACCAATTATTCTACCAATCTCATAATCATTTCATAAACATCTTTCATTTCATCATTCTCATAGCTTAAACATTTAAATCATCAAGAACCATAACACAAAAGAAAACAACACCATATAATTTTGTAATCTTTTTGTATTAGTTTTGGTCCGGCTACAACCGTTAGGTAAAATCAGCACCTACTGATATATAGAGCACCTACTCTACATCCAGGACCCTGCCTGGTTTTCTTAGACCCTGCTAAGGAGGGTTTGAGATATCCTAACCTCAAATGCAAGTCTTGCATTTACAATTAAAGCTCACTATCACATCAACATCAAACACATCATATCACTGTCACGTGCGCTCACTGCCACATCATTTTTCTGTCGATGTCATCATTGTCATATTAAACATCACTATTGCTGGTCATCTACTGCTGCAACACTCTTCTGCTCATCACTGCTGCTAATCAACCTTTGATTAGTACTTTATTTGCTGTTCATAAACCTCTGCTTCTTATCAATGCTGCTGCTCATCACTATTGTTCATTGTCATCCACAATTTCTGAAGAATGTTCTGCTATTTCTTGACTTATGCATAGATGTCAATTCCAGTCATCATCTAAACATGTCCTCAGCTAATCAACACTGACCCATTCAAATCATCTTTGGTTAGCTCATCAAAGTCTGCATATGTCAAAGATATCAGTCTATCACAATCAACTAGTCCACTGCATCATTAAGTCACTTGTCGAATCCTCCTGGTTTGTCCTTTGCTCATAAATGCTTGTGCTTATGTCAAAACATAATGCAACTGACATCAACTGCTGTACTATTACTAGATTGTCACTGTCATATACAAACCATGTCAAGTCATAAAGAAGTTTCGATCATACATTACTTATTCTCTCATCCACTCAATCATTACCCATTATGTCTTATCAAGTCAATGCACAGTCATAAGGACTATCGCCTTCTGAACTCAAAAGGTGCAAGACTAAATCTTGAAGAGTCCTTCAACCCTCGAGTCTTGATCAAGGTTCTCATGAACAAAGTGCTATGTATATGCTTCAAAGGACTGTCAGCACTTTTATCTGCATATAGATCTGCACTTATCACTTAAGAGCTTGCTTTCAATAAGGCATCATCTTCATTCAGTATATCACTAAATCACTGTCATTACGGTCTGTCAGCTCTTCAAACAAGTCTTCAAACTTACTGTATGAATGCCATTGTAAAGCACTGAACATTTTACAAATTCATTACTGTTAAGGCATCATCCCAATATCAACATATCATCATCATACTTGGTTCATCAACAACTTGACTGTGTATATGCTTGAGCTATATATTTCATGAACCCCAAAAAAATCACTGTGTAACCACTGTATACAAAACTTAGCAGTGCATGTATGTCAAGACAAGGTACAGGCCATCACAAAATTGGGACTGTTTTCACCTTATGGATAAGTGCTGTAGATGACTATAATTTAGGACTGTAGAAAACCAACAATATCAGACATAAGTAGCAATAACCTTAACTGACTGTTCAATATTGCCTGACCTGCTGTAGATGACTTCAAACTTGTGATTGCTGTAGATGAAGTCAAAACTGTGGATTGTTTGCATGCATCATCATAGTGCTTGTATATAATACTGTTCATACTCTTGTACACTGCTCAAATGGCTTGATTCTAGCTTGTGACTTCACTAATGATTTGTACAATATCCAGCGCAAAATTTGCCTACTACTGTAGTAGACAAAATGCTATAAGGATCAGATATTTGTATGCCAAGTTGAATGTTGACTGTGTACTGCTGCTCATAAGTGTCTTCAAGCTGTCTTTAGATGGCATTCAATCATTGATATTACTGTATGGTCACTAACTCAGGCTGTGTATGCAACCTAGCACTGGAACTAGGGAATTATCACAATTTGTAGAATAGCATACATACCTTCAAACTGTTTATTGTTCATACCTTGTACATCATCATCATCATACTGCTGCTTGTCTCGGAGCTCTGCTTCTGTATATCAGCATCATGCTGTGTCCATCATTACCCTAGCACTTCCTACAGCGAGTTCTTCCTTACTGCTCCACTTGACTGTGTAGAAGATCTCACATTTAGACTGTTTTTATCCTCAAGGAACACACCAAAGTCTCTTACTGTGTGTTTGTTGCAGACTTGAAGCTATAAGATGAAGGCTTCAAAAACTCGGATTTGTGGAATGACCATGTGTTTTGCAGACTAGGGTTCGGGACAGTTTGAAGGGGGAACAACATCAACCAAAGCACCAAAAATTCGAGCTGTGTGAAGAGTCAAACCATGACTGTTTAGCCTGCAATAAAATTCAGATTGTTCTCTTCTACTACTGCCCCCGAATTCACCTCTCAGTTCACGGGTTAGGGCACACACTTTTCTTTATTGCTGCTGCTCGAACTGTGGAAAAATTAGAGACTCAGTCAACTGCTGCTGGTCACCAACAATTCGGGACTGTTTAAGGGAAGACACCCCACAAATTTTGACCCAAAAAAAATTCGGACTGCTCAACATGCTAGGTGATGCACTGGTGTATCCCTCAAGAAGAAGAAGGAAGAAATGTTCAGCTGCTGCTATTGTAAATCCGAATTTCCTCAGTCAGCGAGCTTGCCTCAGTCCACAGACACCCGAAAAGTCTCAGAGCATTCCACTGAAATTTCACAATATGAAATGAGAGCACGAGGGCTCTATTTATACTAATTTTCAACATATTTTTGGAGCCGACCTGCTATTTTAATTTGAATTTGGAGCCGACTTAGCAATTCAATATTTCCCCCCTTTTTTTTAATTAATTTATTTCAAAAACTTAATGGGGACGACCTTTTTAATATAATTCTTCAAACTTTTGTGTTATGCTGGGCACAACTTAATGAATTGTATACATCATGTGGATCATTAAGTGCTTGTGAGGGTTTCATTATATTATCCAAGGTCTTAGCCAAAGGTTGCAAGTCTTGAGGAGATGCCACATCAACATCTTGGAGGGCTTCAATGCTTAAGGTCTCCATGTCATGTGCATCAAGCCACCATATGCCAAAGTCCAACATTCCACTATGTGTATGGATTCCAAGACCCAAATCCCCACGTTTGGGTTGCAATACCCAAGCTATCACATGCAAATGCATCATGATGATTAGCATATCCAAAGGCTCACAAACCAAGACCACATCAAGAGTAGGGGCTTCATCTATGTGTTTTTTCAAATAACAGGGGCATCATGAGCAAGGACTTGTTCATCAACACATCAAAGACTCCACACACCTGAGCCACACCATCTTCACCATTCCTTCAAGGGTTCAAGGACCATTAAGCCATGCAAACCACAAATGACCATAGAATGGGTCATTAATGTTTCTTCAACCTATGAAGGGCTTCTCCATCGTCCACAGGGGCTTTAGCATCATCACCAAGGCTTTCATCATCATTGGCAAGGTCTTCAGCGCCATCAACAGGGTCTTCAACATCTTCAGCAAGGTCGTGGCATCAAGATCCAGTCTTGTGGGTAGAGAGACCTTGTCAACTGGGTACAAGGTGCTTCAAGGCACCAACCCACTCTGTAAGGGGTCCAAGATACTGCAACATGGGGCTTGGTGGCATCAATGACATCCCGGGGGGCCACTGCAAGTCCATGTTGGCATCAATGACAATTTCATCAACACAAAATAGTATCTCCGATAGTGCTCTTGGGAACAAAACCCCAGAAGAAATGTTTTCTGAAGAAAACCCTGAGGTAAGTCACCTAATGATATTTGGTTGTCTCGTGTACATTCATATTCCCAAAGAGAAAAGAACAAAGCTAGATCCTTCAGGAAAGAAGGGATTGTTTGTTGGATATAGTGAACAGTCAAAAGCCTATCGAATCTATGTCCTAGGATACCGCCAGATTGAACTTAGCAGAGATGTAACATTTGATGAAGAAACAACTTTCAGAAAGTCGAAGAAAGATAAGGAAGATGAAGAGGAACATGAAACTCCCAAAGCTGTAGAAAGTCCTAAACCAGTTAGGAATGATATGACCGAATCTCAGTTGCTAGAAGAATTACCCAGTGAAATGATTTCTCGAAAGAGAAAGCCTACCTAGGCTCGTGATGTAATTGAAGAAGCAAAAAGGCACGGTATCGTAGAAGGAACCATTAGAAAAATGAAGAATCCAAAGTCATATCCCAGTTATATGGCTTTGATGAGTGATCTAGTTGATAAAGAACCAACATGTTTTGAAGAAGCAACAAAGTAGAAGGAATGGGTTGATGCAATGGTCGAGGAATACCAATCCATATTAAAGAATGATGTGTGGGAAATAGTACCAAGACCAAAAGACAAGTCAGTGGTATCCTCGAAGTGGATTTTCAAAACAAATTATTCCAGTATAGAAAAGTACAAGGCAATATTCGTAGCTAGAGGGTTCCCTCAAAAGGAAGGAATTAACTATGAAGAGACCTTTGCTCTAGTAGCTAAGTACACTTCAATTAGAACTGTCCTTGCCTTGGTATCCAAAAAGAAGTGGAAGTTACATCAAATGGATGTAAAGACAACTTTTCTAAATGGCTTGATAGAAGAAGTGTATATCGAACAACCGCAAGGTTTCGAGACTGATGATTGGGAAGCTTATGTATGTAAACTTAAGAAAGAATTGTATGGGCTAAACCAAGCACCTAGAGCATGGTATGGAAGAATCGATGGATTCTTGATGAGTTTAGGCTTTACCAAGAGTAAGTCAGATTCTAACCTCTACTATAAGGTTAAGGATGACGGGTTATGATATTACTATTATAAACGAATGCAAGAAGAAGCTTGCTGCAGAATTTGAGATGAAAGACCTTGGAATGATGCACTACTTTCTAGGTCTTGAAGTTTCGCAATATCCAAATGAGATTTTCCTGAATCAAGGAAAATATACAGTGGAAATCCTAAAGAGGTTTGGAATGTTAGATTGCAAGGCCATGACTACTCCGATGACAACAAACTTGAAGTTATTGAATGATGATACTTTGGAAATTGTAGATGCCACCTTGTACAGACAGATTATTGGTTCACTAATGTACTTAACCAATACAAGACCAAATATATGTTTTGCTGTAAACACACCAAGTCAGGACATGGTGAATCCCAAACATATTCACTTGATAGGAGCAAAACATGTGATGAGGTATCTAATGGGAACTTTAGATTATGGGCTCAGATATACATCAGATGGTGAGATCTGAATACATGGCTTCACAGACTCAGATTGGGCAGGAAGTGCTAAAGACAGAAAGAGCACCTCAGGATGTTGTTTTAGTTTGGGATCATGCATGATCTCATGGTTCAGTAGAAAGGAGACCAGTATTGCACTTAGCACAACGGAAGCAGAATACATTGTTGCTTGTGTGAAGCAGTATGGCTTCGAAAGATGTTGGCAGGTTTATTTGATGAAAATATAGATGTTATTGCTATCCTTTGTGATAATCATAGTTGTATCAAGATGACAGAAAATCCAGTATTTCATGATAAGTCAAAACATATTGAAGTGAGATATCACTTCATTCAAGACATGGTTCAGAAAGGAGCTGTAAAGCTCAAGTATGTTCCTACAGAGGAACAAGTGGCAGATGTGTTGACTAAGCCTTTGGCTCGTGTAAAGTTTGAATACTTTCGAGACAAGCCTGGTGTAGTCCAAAAGGACCTCTCTCGAAAGAGGGAGTGACTATAGATGGAAGAAGGATGTAGTGGTTAGTAGCTTAGTCTAGAGTAGGGTAAGTTTGGCTAGGATTGTTTGGCCCGAAAGGGTTAGTCAGACAAGGCCTGTTGATTCTAGGGGGATTAGTATGTCTGGCTAGATCAGTTTAACCCAAGTGGGTTTGTAAGCAAGGACAAGGCTTGTTGGTCCCCAGGAAGATCCATCTGTCTAACTAGGCTTGTTGGCTTGAAAGGGTTAGTAAGTTAGAAAAAATGCTCGGGAGGATCTACTAGAGAACTCACCGTGATGCTGCTCCCAGATAGTTAGAAAGCAGGATGGTTGTTACATGTAATATCCCAAATACTGATATTCTCTAATGTTCTACTGTAGTGCTGACTCGCACATTCAATTCTCATACAAAAATACGAAATAACTGGGCATACAAACTTGCCATGCAAAAATGCCCTAAAATGTAGCTGAATTAGAGTTAGGGTTTGTAGATAGAAATTAACACTTACCACTGATATCCTAGCTGATAATGTCTCCAGAGATAGTTGCATGCATAAAGATCCTGATAGGTGGTCTAGTAGTGCTCCTTTCCTCCGGTGTTACCGCCCTCCAGTACCGTAAGCACCCTCCAGACTGAAGGTGACGTTTTTGTAGGAGGAGAGGTCAGATTGGGCTGAAACTTCTGAGCTTGTCCGTTTGCTGATGCCGGAGAGATGTATTGGCGCATGTGAAGGTTTGGCTGCCTCTAAGTGCCCTAGCGAATTGATTGGCAGTTCAGCTGCTCACGCCCCCAATTGCTCTGTTTGGTTGATAGTTGCTCCAGGTGAGCAAACTGATGGCTGATAATCAATGTATGCCGTAGGATAGGCCTGCTGAGAAAGAGGAAGTTGACATGCGGAGGAAAGCTTGGGTTTTGTGGTCCCAACGAATCCTTCTATGGTTTCCTCGGTACTTCTGGCTGCAAAACGTGGATCTGCTAATAACCCTTCGGAATGTGCTGGATCTCCGAATATTGAAGTATATGATGGATGTTGTGGATAAACTTGGATGATCTATCCCAATAAGAGACTAGGGCAGATATCTCACTGCCGAACCCTCACTATCTGAAGACACCGTCTCCAACCCCAACTGCCGCGTCTGCACGATGTGCTGTTGCTCGAAACTCCCAAAATCAATCAATAATAATAATAGATAACTCCTTTAGTCTCATAACCCTCTTAAATAGAGTCTCATGTACTTTTAGGGTTTGCATGTCACTTTTAGGGTTTCCGTTTTACTTTTGCATGCATGCAATTCTATTTTGATGTTGACTTTTTAAGCCTAAAGAAACAAGGCTTCTTTTATCCGACTGATGACTTGACACTAAATGAATGTCCTGTTCTGCTCTAAGTATCAAATGCCCTCAGTCAATTCCCTCTCATGCAGTACCCGCTCGAACCTATGGGAATTAAGTAGGTTAGCGGGTGTTTTTGGATGCTTAATTAGAGGGGGACATCACAGTCCTCCCCGCTTGAAATTGCTTGTCCTCAAGCAACTGCAAACTAGGATGCTGCAATACCTGCTCTCCTTCCCATGTGGCATCCTCCATAGGCAATTCCTTCCATTTCACCAAGTACTCTCGAATCACCTTGTTTCGGAGCTTCCTTTCTCGCACCTATAGGATTTGCCTTGAAATCAGTACCAATAGCCCTTCATCATCTACAGGAGGTAACTTAGTGGATGGAGCAATGTGTTGTCCTAATGTTTTCTTGAGTTTGGACACATGAAATACATTGTGAATCTTGCTTTCCTCTGGGAGTTCTAGCTCATAAGCCACCTCTCCAACCTTCTGAATTACCTTGTAAGGACCGTAGAAGCGAGGTTTTAGTTTTTCCGCTCCTTTCTTCTTGAGGGAAGATTGCCTATATGGTTGTAGCCGTAAGTATACTAGATCTCCTACCTCGAAGCTCCTCTCAACCCTGTGTCTTTTTGCGTATAGTTTCTGCTGATTTTGTGCTTCCTGTAAGTTCTCTCTCAAGATCTTAAGGATATTCTGACTATCCTGTATCCAATCTTTGGCCTTGGGTGCTCTACTGTCTCCAAAAGCTAGATCTGCGAAGCTCAGTGCTCTTAGCCATACAATGCTTTAAAAGCTGTCATCCGAATAGACATATGGTAGGTGGTATTGTAGCAGTATTCCCCTAAGTGTAACCACTTAATCCATGTACTTTGTTGGCCTGCTCATAATTGCGCAGATACCCTTCAACCCACTTGTTGACAATCTCTGTATGTCCGTCGCTTTGCGGGTGATAGCTCGTACTTGTAGCGATTTCTGTCCCTACCAATCTGAATAGCTCCTTCCAGAAGGCACTGGTGAATTTACTGTCCCGATCACTAACAATGGTCTTGGGTAGCCCTTGTAATCTAAAGACCTTTCTGAAAAATAACCCGGCTACCTAGGCTGCCGAGTAATCGAATGAGATAGAAAAGAAATGGGCAAATTTGGTCAGTCGATCAACCACGACATATAAGCAATCTCGCCCTTGGACTTTGGGCAACCCTGTAATGAAGTCCATGGAGATACTTTCCCAATTCTGTTTCGGAAATTGGTAGTGGTTGAAGTAACCCTACTGGATGGATGTGCTCGACCTTGTTCTGCTTAGTCCTGACAAATGCTCCATTCCTGCACGTGCTGCATAACTTCCCCCTTGAGACCCTTCCATGAGAACCTCTCTCAGATCTGCTTATAGGTCTTCAAGAAACCCTGATGTCCTGATAATGGGGAGTCATGTGATGCCTGTATGATCTTATTTTTTAAGGCTGATTTTGGGATGAGGTATATCCTGCTCTTGTAATAGATGATGTCATCAATAATTCTGTACCTGTCATCCTAAATCTCTCCATCCAATAATTTGCAAGCAAATTTATTTTTGGAGTATACTACTAAGAGAAGAGACCTCCAATATGTGGGTATACTCATGAGAGATAATGAAGCGGGTCGTCTGGATAATGCATCAGCTACCACATTGTTCTTACCCTTCACGTACTCTATCTCAAAATCATAAGCCTACACCTTGCTGACCCATTTCTGTTGGCGCTCATTCAACTCCTTCTGTTCCAAGAAGTACTTGAGGCTGTTATGATCTGTCTTGTTTTTGAATTTAATGCCCACTAGGTACTGTCGGAATTTGGTGAGAGCATGTAAGATGGCTAGCATCTCCTTGTCATATATGGAATATTGGTGCTCATAGTTTTTCGGTTTTCTGCTCTCTAATGCAATCGGGTGATGGTTTTGCATCAGAACTGCCCCTAGTCCTTCTCCTGATGCATCACATTCCACTACAAACGGCTGAGAGAAGTCTGGTAGTGCCAAAACCGGGCAAGAACTCATGATAACTTTCATTTCCTCAAAGGTTTTCTGTGCCAAATCTGTCCATGTGAATGCCCCCTTCTTTGTGATATCGGTGAGTGGTGCAGCGAATTTGGAGAACCCTTTAATATACCTCCGGTAATATGTGCAAAGGCCTCAGAAGCCTTTAAGTCCCGTGACTGTTTTTGGCGTGGGCCAATCCCTGATAGCTCGGATTTTCTCCATATGAACCTATACCCCTTCTGCATTGATGATGTGCCCTAGATACAACATCTCCTTCATGCCAAATTCATAGTTAGACATCTTCGCGTAAAGCGAGTGCTCTTCTAGAATGCTCAATACTTCGTCTAAATGTTTCAGATGTTCCTCCCACGTTTTGTTGTAAATCAAAATATCATCAAAGAATACTAGCAAATACTTACGTAACTGAGCTCTGAAAGTATGGTTCATGCACGACTGGAAGGTGGTTGGAGCATTGGTGAGTCCAAAAGGCATGACCAAGAACTCATAGTGACCATAGTGGCAACAGAAAGCTGTTTTGGAAATGTCTTGATCCCTTACTCAGATCTGGTGGTACCCTGAGCGAAGATCAATGATTGAAAAATATTTGGCACCCCATAGCTTGTCCATGAGTTCATCAATCCTGGGAATGGGATACTTGTTTTTGATGGTCTTTTTGTTGAGTGCTCCGTAATCGATGCACATTTGCAAGGTGCCATCTTTCTTCTTAACTAAGACCACTGATGATGCAAAGGGACTAGAACTGGGCCGAATATATCCTAGTTCTAGTAATTCCTTGATCGTCTTCTCGATCTCATCCTTATATCTTTTGGGATGCCGGTAAGGAGTGGTGATGACTTCCTGTGTCCCCTCCTCCAGTTCAATGATATGCTCAAATCCCCTGTCTGACGATCTACCTGCTGGAAGATCGCAAAATACCTTTTCGTGCTTCTGCAATAAGGCCTGAATATCTGTTGGGTGTTGGGTGTTGTTCTCTGGAGGTTTCCTAAAGGTGACTAAACATTCTGTTGACCATTCTATGTCATCCTGCCTGAGCACTGCCTCCATTCTCTGTAAAGAGACTGGTTTTGGGGGATAAGTGTTCATGCCCCTCAAAACTACCTGTTTCCCATGTGGTCCCTGGAATTCCATTTCCATTGCTCGGCAGTCTGTAGTATATTTCCCTATTGAATAAAGCCATTGAACGCCTAATACTACATGTGTATCTGCCACATCCACTACATAAAATGAATCTGTCATCTGGTAGTTTCCTAATGTGACATTCAGTTTTGGAATCCAATAGTTGCACTCCATGCTAGAGTCTCGGGCTATTGCTACAGTAAATCCCTCAAACTTCTCTGTTGGAATACCCCTCTTGGCCACCCAAGCTGCATCAATGAAATTGTGGGTTGCTCCCCCATTAATCAATACTCCCACTCTGTGGCCTTGTACTATTCCCCTGACCCTAAGAGTATGGAATTTAGGTACTCCAGATAGCGTAGCAATAACTCCCTCTGGTGTATCACCCTGGCGTGGGTCCTCCTTTGCTGCCCGTAATTCTTCTGTTGTTTCCTGCTCGTAGTCCTCCCCTTCACTGTTTGAATATACCTCTATATAGTGGGCTTTGGCCTTCCCTGAGCACCTGTGTCTTGGAACCCATGGTTCCTGACAAGTAAAACACAATTTCTTCCGTCTCAAGTCTTTCCTAGTGTCATTGTCTAACCATGTTTTCTTCGGTAAGTCCTGCTGGAAAGGTTTCTTGTCCTTGTCCCTAACTGGAAAGTTGGTCTTGAGTGAGAACCTGTTCTTCGGGACTGAGTCTTGGAGATCTCTGGCTCGGTTGATGGCATCTTGTAGAGTAGAGGGTTTGTAGGCTTTCACCCACCCCTGTAGTGGCTCTGTCAATGCCTTAGTAAACAACATAGTCAACCTGCTCTCTGACACATCTGTCACCCTAATAGCTACTCTCTAGAACTCTGAGATGAAGGCCACGACGCTACCTGTTTGCTTGAGTTGAGCCAACTCTCTGAAATGTATCTCTGGATCTTTCTTGTCGAACCGCTCCATGAGTTTCTGAGTGAACTCACTATAGGAGTGGATGGTGTTGTGACCCAATGTCACTAATTTGTGGTACCACCACTCATGAGCCTCTCCGTCTAGGTGGAGTGTAGCCAATTTAATGGCATTTGTCTCTGTCATGGGATTGAGTTGGAAATAGGTATCCAACTTCTGAACCCATATCCTCGTTGAACCTCTGCGAGCCCCATCAAAGTTTGGGATGGTCAACCTGCCCAAGGTTTTCTGCAACTCATAGTTATGATTGAATCCCTTGTTGAAATTCCTGGGCCTGTTCCTACTCTTCATGTCGCAAAAATCCGAAAAAGACATGGCTGCATGAAACTCATCCCCTAAGTCCCTGTATTCTTGCAAATAGAACCCAAAGGGTTCACTAGGCTGTACCTGCATTACTGGACCTGCTACTGCATCTGCCAAGAAGTGAGGCATAGTAGGCCTGCTGGAAGGTCTGTTATATATGTGGGGTGTGTTCCGCATATTGGTGTATGCATGTTTCCCACTACTACTTGTAGACCATCTATCTACCGGTGAGAGAGGTGTACTGCTATTACCTGGTTCTGGTTTCGTCGATAATCTGTTGATTGCATTAAGTACATCCTTTTTCCCTTTGGCTAAGTCTTGCAATGCGCTTACTAGGTTGTGAAACTCCATTCTGTCCTCATCTTCTCCCATTCCTTTTCCCCTGTCAGAGTGTATACCTGTTGGGTCCATGTCTGAGTTGGTATCTTCTAGTTGGATATCCTCAAATTCCTCCGTGTACCTACTCCTTCTTTTTCTATAGGTTACAAAAGTGTCCTCTTTTGTATTCATCTACTTCTCATGTTCAAGCCTACAGCTGGCAAGGAACATGCTCTGATACCACTGTAATATCCCAAACACTGATATTCTCTAATGTTCTACTGTAGTGTTGGTTCGCACATTGAATTCTCATACAAAAATACGAAATAACTGGGCATGCAAACTTGCCATGCAAAAATGCCCTAAAATGTAGCTGAATTAGGGTTAGGGTTTGCAGATAGAAATTAACACTTACCATTGATATCCCGGCCGATAATGACTCCAGAGATAGTTGCATGCATAAAGTTCCAGATAGGTGGTCTAGTAGTGCCTTTTTCCTCCGGTGTTACCGCCCCGCAGTACCGTAAGCACCCTCCAGACTGAAGGTGACGTTTTTGTAGGAGGAGAGGTCAGATCGGGCTAAACATTTCTGAGCTTGTTCGTCTGCTGATGCCGGAGAGATGGACTGACACATGCGGAGGTTTGGCTGCCTCTAAGTGCCCTTGCGAATTGATTAGCAGTTTTGTTGCTCACGCCCCCAACTGCTCTGTTTGACTAATAGCTGCTCCAGGTGAGCAAACTGATGGCTGATAATCATTGTATGTCGTAGGATAGGCCTGCTGAGAAAGAGGAAGCTGACATGCGGAGGAAAGACTGGGTTTTGTGGTCCCAACAAATCCTTCTATGGTTTCCTCGGTACTTCTGGCTGCAAAACATGGATCCGTTAATAACCCTTCAGAATGTGCCAGATCTCCGAATACTGAAGTATATGATGGATGCTGTGGATAAACCTGGATGATCTATCCCAATAAGAGACTAGGGCAGATTTCTCACTGCCAAACCCTCGCTAGCTGAAGACACCGTCTCCAACCCCAACTGCCGTGGCTGCACACTGTGTTGCTGCTCGAAACTCCCAAAATCAATCATTAATAATAATAGATAACTCCTTTAGTCTCATAACCCTCTTAAATAGAGTCTCATGTACTTTTAGGGTTTGCATGTCAATTTTAGGGTTTCCTCTTCATTTTTGCATGCACACAATTCTATTTTGATGTTGACTTTTTATTATTTAAGCCTAAAGAAACAAGGCTTCTTTTATCTGGCTGATGACTTGACACTAAATAAATGTCATGTTCTGCTCTAAGTATCAAATGCCCTCAGTCAATTCCCTCTCATGCAGTACCCGCTCGAACCTATAGGAATTAAGTAGGTTAGCGGGTGTTTTTGGATGCTTAATTAGAGGGGGACATCACATTACAGTATTGCTATACTGTTGATTGATGAGATGTTTGCTTTTAGTAGTGTTATACCAATGACTGTTGAGATGTTTAGTTCAGTATTGTTCTACTGATGACTGCTGAGATGATTGGTTTAGCATTGGTGTGCTGATTGTTGAGATGGTTGATTCAGTATTGTTATACTGATGATTGATTGAGATGTATGCTTCAGTATTATTATACTGATGATAGTTTTAGTATTGTTATACTGATGATTGATTGAGATGTATGCTTCATTATTGTTATACTGATGATAGTTTCAGTATTGTTATATTGATGATTGTTGAGATGACTGTTGAGACGTTTACAGTGTTGTCACACTGATGATTGTTGAGATGTTTGCTGTGTTGTCACACTGATAACTGTTGAGATGATTCCTGAGATGTTAGGCTGATAGATGCTGAGATGTTTATTGAGATAGTTTCAGTGTTGTTACACTGATTGATGTGATAGTTTCAGTGTTCCTATACTGATGTGACAGATTCAGTATCTCTATACTGATGATGATGTTTATGATGATATTGTTCCAACATCTCTATGCTGGTAATGCAGATGATGATCTAGCACTACAGATGGTTTGTTTTTTAGCTCCAACATGCTAATGATGTTGTTGATTGTTTCAGTATTTACATAGTGTTGATGCAAATGATGATGTTTCAGTATTTAAATTTTAAAAGTAATAATAATATTATACCAACATGAAATAACCAAATATTAAAACTTGATAAAGAATATGTAGCAATAACCCAATAATATATAAATCTATATATAATTATTAACTTTAGAAACTCTCTTGATTTTATATCTCACGCTTTTGGAAAAACCACGTGGTTTTAAAACCGTGAATGGGTTTTACTTCTATCTTGTCTTTTTCGTGAAAATGCTTTCCTTCTTTTTTTACGTTCTTTCTCTTTTTTTTTTGTAAGGTCAAAGACCTAATTAATTCAGAAATTCTGAAATAGATCCGACAATGTCTGGAAACTCTAGCGAAAGGCCGGATCTGCGTAAAAGCCCAAGAAGGGGCTTTGATACCACTGTAACGGTAAAAGATCCGTTTAATGGAACTTCTCGAACTTCCACTTTCGAAAATACAAATAATCCATGAATAGATGTAAAAGGTGATAAAAATATAATATGATGATTTTACAATGATAATGTAGCCCGTATATATAGGCCTTACATAGTGACTATTCACTCAGAGGTATGTCCTTTTGTTAACCTAATTAATTTATATCATTATTATTTATTAATGATAATTATCTAATTTTTATTTGTTACAGATAGTTTTGATCCTTGTGGCAAATTCGTCCAATGCTCAACCCATCCTTTCAACAGATTTGGCTCTTGAAATCAAATCACGACAAATCTTTGTGATGTAGTGACCGTAGGGCATTGGCTTTGATACCAAATAAAGAAATACAAACACCGGTAATAACGGAGCAACACAAGAATTTAACAATAATGCACACCGGCTCAATCATTTTCATTAGCAAGGCACTTATTTATACATGAATAAGAGGTGTCTCATAAAACAACCAGCTCCAATAATCACTTAACAAAACTCCACAATTCACTAGAGAAGTTTTATGATTATCTCAATCTCAAATAATCTCTACGAGATAGAGCACACTAACAATTATTCTTAATTAGACTGAGGACATCACAAATGGTTCATGAACCCAACATTATCTGCTTTTTGCTCTTTATGCCAGATTGAGATATGCTATCAAAGATGGCCACTCTCTTTTTCCCATAACTTCTGATTTTTTTTAGCTATATTTGCTTTGCAGAAGAGGTTATGAAGTCCATTGTATATACCTTTTGACTTTTTGCATTGTTGTTTGTTAATAATTTTCTGTAAATATAAGGTGTATTTTTCTAAACAGAGGTTCTGTGGTGTTTTGATTATTTTACCATCTCCATAGTTTATTTAAATAATTCTAGGCAATGTGATTGACTTTGTGCTTCACAGTATTGAGTTGAATAGTTTCAAAGATGCTTTGACTTCTGTTATCAGGAAAAATCTGCTTCTGTTCCAAGGCTTACAAGAGAAACTAGTGGCCAATCTAGTGACTTCAATATCTTGTCTTCTCTTAATTCTCAAGTAAGGACCCAGTCTGAACAATTTGTAAGCAGCTTTGAATTCTATGATTTCAGAATTCAGATACTAAAACATTCCAATCTGAACTGCAAATATGTCATAGATTCTCATTTATTTTCCTGACTCCTATCTTGTCTATGTATAAAGTTATTTGAGAGTTCAGGTTTAATGAACACATCAGCTGTATGCTCTCTTCTAGAAGCATTGCGACAGTTGTCCAACGACTCTTTGGTTGGAGTCACCGGTGGGCTAGGCCAGTCTGCAGTTGTGAATTTCAGTCCTTTAGGAAGCGCAGTATCTGGACAAACTCAGCAGACAACAAATAAGGTGTTTGCTGTAGAAAGGATGATAGCTATACTTGTGAACAATCTGCACAGTATGTTCTTTCTCGCCAAATTATTGCTGTATTATTCATTTATATTATTTTCATTTACCCTTCATGTCCAACTTGAATAATCTAATGATTTTTTTGCTCATTTTGTGAAAGTTATTTGTAATATTCTGTTTTTCTTTCTTTTCTGTATTAAGGATTGCTTGGAATTTTATTTATCTTGACCAGTGTATGGTCCTTTTCACAATACAAAGCAAGCATTTAATATTATCTAGTGGTAATAGATCCTCTTGTCCAGTCGTTCATTGTCATAGTAATCAGTGCCATGCATTTATTAGCTTTTCTAAGTCTCTCTTGGATTGCCCTTGCTTATAACTTCGAGTATAAAATTTGAGACATGTTTTGGATTTCCATTAGCAATGAATATAACATCTTGCAGATATTGGTTTATCATTATAGTGTTTTGGTGATCAGGAGTGGAGCTCATCTGGGAACAGGTTATTAGTCATCTTCTCGAGGTGAGGCCACTTTGACAGATTGATTCGCTCTGTAAATGCGTCTGAAATTGCAAACTTTATTATGTGCTGTCAGTTTTATTAGTATATTACATGGATTTTATAATAATTTTTTTCTGGGATTCTGTAGCTGGCAGAACATGGCAGTCCACAAGTACGGAATATGGCACTTGATGCATTAGATCGGGCAATTTGTGCTGTCCTGGGATGTGATAAAGTTAAGAAGGAATCTTCAATGGTGTCATCTGTGGGTTCAAAAGGCAAACATGAAACAGAAGTTGATGATAATATTTCAGATACCGAAATAATTGACACAGTAAGGGACCATATATCTTCTAGTGGTGAAAATGGGTTGAATTTAGAACCCGAAAGCTTTGAGTATGCTGTTATTTCACCTTTAAGAACATTGTACAGTAAGAGTCAAAATGCCGAAGTCCGTGCCTGTGCACTGAAAATTTTATTGCATGTTCTAGAGGTAAGTTATTCTGGAAATATGTGTATCTTGTAATCTAGAAGGTTCAAGTTTGATGAACTGCCGTTGTGTGCATTGTGTTTTAATTGCTTTGTTATTTCAGAGGCATGGTGATAAGCTGTATCATAGTTGGCCAAGCATTCTGGAAATGTTAAGGTATATGTAAAACAGTCTGAATCCTGTTACTATGCGCTTCTGTTAAATGGACCCTTGTTTCTTTCAATATGTGAAGTAAATACTTTTCTATTTTCTTTGTGTGAACTGGTTTTTATATTTGGTAATACTCATTACAGGTCAGTTGTAAATGCATCAGAGAAGGACCTTATACCATCCGGATTTCAGGTGTGACTGTCTTTGACTACCTTCTCCATCACTTTTTCCTGCATCTCTATTTTTATCTGGCATAATGTGTAACCAGCTTACGTTTGGTTTCATTTTGGAATTCATTTGGCATGCCATTTATCTTTCTCATTTTGCAATCCAAGAAAAATATTGTGTTCATGGAGGTTAGCCTAAAGCCTAAAGGTACACACATTTCATAAAAGAAGAGGCTTATAATGACAATTACAACGACACTCGAGGAAAAACCACTTTTCCAATCCTTGTTAATCCTGGTTGTCTTCCACAATCCAAATATTTGTTCCTATGTAGCCAGGGTACCTGTACCTGGGGGTAGGGTACATGTACCAGTACCGGGTACTTGGGTACTCGTAAGGTACGTCTCCTGCCGTACCTCATACTGGGTCCACGTATCCGAGACACCGTTATAAAAAAATGGGTACTTATAGGCGAAATGGTACGTTGTACCCCATGTTTGAGTACTCCGAGGGTACGGCCGACTCAGTAAAATGTAATCCACTGGGGAAAATGTAATGACCCCCAACCAAATCTGAACTAATTTTATGCTAACGACGTATGGAGTCTGGTCCAGGACTGGCGTCAAACACTTTGCAACACTGTTCAAATTCCACAGAATATTGTCCAAATCTGGTAGACTGATTTTGCATTGATTTACAATGAATATTTTTATGGTTGTGTTCAGCACTTATGGAACATAATTTGACTACCAAATGTGCACATAAAAAATATACATATGTATTTAATACTGAGAAATACACTCACATCAACGCAGGAATATATTTGGCAATTTGCAAATTTTTATTGCCTGTAACAGTAGTACAAATAGGTGTTGTTACCACCCCACTTTGACAGGGGTATCCACAGAATAGCGGTGAAGATTGTGTCTTTTGATTTTTTGCATATCAGTTGCTGCTCAGGGTTTATCTTCAGCAGAATTACAGCCCTCCACAGCCTGCAAATACAACAAAATAATCAGTTTTTCAGGGTATAAATTTTAAAAGTCCAACAGCAAAGAGTAATGCAGTTTTTTGATCCAATAATCTACAGGCAGTGTGAGCATTTTAAAAAATTCTCGTATATGTAGCCGATCAGCAGCTCGGGCATACTTGTTTGCATCAGCACTCAAATTCTGGGCATGTTCAAAGCTAGTAATGGCATATGCCAGAGATTGTTGCGGCTTCTGTACACTTATACTTTGATTTCTGAAACTGGAAATTGGCATGGATCCCGAAGATTGCAGGATGGTGTTTTGCTCCAGACGCTTAGTCTGCCGAGTTTAAAAGTATGAGCATTGCCTTTCCGGTGAAAGATGTTGCACGTATTTGGCCACAAATGGAGTTTCACATCATTACTGTGGGATGTTTCACGATGAGTTTAGATTTTTGTTGGCAGTCGAAACGTTGAGCCTGGCTGGAGTCCGTGGTTTCCTCTTCTGCTGATTTCGAGCACAAATCCCAGAGATTCAGAGTCAGCTGTTTCCGTATCCTTTGAAACACGTCAAAAACGAGATCTTGAGTGTCTCACAGGTTTTTTTTCATGCGTGAGTTATGGAACCCTTATGACATCCATGCGCAGCTGTTTGCACAGGATCGAGCTCTGAATAAATCACGCTTTTGATTGGAATCTTCATTTCAACGCCAACTAAGTTACGTAGCTGCTCAGGTAAGTTTCATGATTTCGCGGAGCTTCGGTAGCATTGGATGATTCAGCGGGTGTCTTCTCATCGAGCAACTAGCGTGAATTTTGCGATAGAACTTGACACCACAAGACCTTTGGAGTTCTGTCAATGTTTCAGTGCCAAAACGCTTGGAGCTCAGCATGTTAATCAAAGCAAAGTCTCAGTTAATTGGTGGGTGAAAACCAATCTTGAGTTAATCTGGCAGTTATGTGCTAAAATCAAATGGGCGACTAGATATACTGCAAAAGAGCATCACTCGCACCAAAATCGAACACCAGTGCATACACATCAAATCCCGAAGACAACGCATCAAATCTCGAACTGACCTTGGTTGGTTTCGGCACTCCCAGTGGCTTCCTAAATTGTAGGGATTGGTCTAGGAGGCTCCTAAATTGATGCAATCAAGTGCAATCAGTGGCAGTGAGCCTCAATTAGTGTTCCCCACACTTTAGTAACTGAAACATGTGCCCCAATTAGGTCAAGTGGACCCAATGGTGTTAATGACTATAAATAGACTGGATGGACTCCCGATTTAGACATGACTCCCAATTTAGACATGACCAAATTTGGACAAGGGAGGATTAATAATCCTAACAAAAAGTGGATCTCAATCCACTTTGTCTTTTATTATTTTATTTCCTTTATTTTTTGAGAATGGCTTTTTGAGCCTATAAAGAGGCCAACCTTCTCCATTGTAAGGATGGAAAAAAGTTGGGAGGATTTTTCCCATTAAGTTGAATAGAAAAATCATGTTGGGTTTTTGGATACATATTGGGCATCTCTTTCATGGTTGCGTGTTTCATTATAAGGTGTAGAGTAAATCTAACATAGAAGGCTATATTCTAGTCCATTGGGCAAGCATTTGCAGTTGTGAAGTTGTTTGTTGACGTTATGTTTTCAGAAGATCTTAGGAGCAATAGACAATAGTCAATTATACTTATATTCTCCTTGTCTTTGATTATGGAACGTACTAGATTAATCTCACTTGTGTGAAACACAAGGACCCTTTAAGTCCTCTTTTGACTCCATTCTCTCTTTTGGTACTGACACTGGTCTTCCCTTGAGGACTGATCCTCCCTTCCTTCCCATCACTCAATCAAAATACCTTTTTTATTACAATTGTTTCTCTAATGCAGCCTCTTCAGTTCACCTTGCCCTTCATTGCACCTGCCTTAGCGATCCTACCTTAGGGAAACCCCCCTTAAGTTGGAGAAGAGCCAACTTGAAGTGAGGAAGAGAGGAGTGTGGTGACATTGGCTTCTCTCTTGAGAGTTGTCATCGAGTTGGTGTGCTTACTTTTTGGGCTTCAACACACGCATGTTAGTTTTGGGTGATAACAGGTGTTTAAAATAAGATTTAAATTGTACCTACATGTCTGAGTTTGGCTGTCTGTTATAGCTGCCTGGTACAATGCTTTATCAAATTTTATGTAACTTCTAGTCTTCCAATTGATATTTACTGAGTCTATGATTTATCAATTTTTATGAGTCAGTTTTGGGTGATAACAGGTGGTTAAAATAAGATTTCAGTTGTACCTTCATGTCTGAGTTTGGCTGTTTGTTACAGCTGCCTGGTACAATGCTTTATCTAATTTTATGTAATTTCTAGTCTTCCAATTGATATTTACTGAGTCTATGATTTATCAAATTTTATGTTTCAAATTTTCAATATGAATGTTCATTGTTCAAATAATCATCAAATTTATAATTATGAATCATGATTCATAATTTATGAAGAAATCTGAAGTATGCATGTGTGATGTGACTGTGACATATATATATATATATATATATATATATATATATATATAGTACCCTCGACGTAGCGAAGTACCCTTTTTCAAAAAGTGGCATCACCGTACCCAAGTTTCTTGACAACTAGATTTGTTCAGTGCTGCAGAAATGTTTAATGTGATTTTGAAGACATTTTATGAACATGAAATATTACAATATTTCTGCTTAGAACACACCATCTTGGTAGCTTTGTGGTCATGCTGATGGCCTTACGTGTTCAGTTACCGGAACATAATATGTACCATTGATGAAACAATCAGCATTGGCAAAAGCTTGCTAAGGGTTTGGACATTGGGACATTGGAAACATTGATGAAAAAATCGGCAGACCACGACAAGCTTTAACAAATACAAAATAATCACATTTTATTTTTAAATATAAAACAACAACAATTTCAAATAACCACATTGGCATGTAAATATGGAACTAACACTGATATATATATATATATGATGATGGTGATGATGTAGTGGATGCCAAACGATACATCAAAGTTGATACTGAATGTTGATAGTTGTGTAATTAAGAATCAAGGACTCAAAATGAGACAACCGATACAAATATCGACATCAAAAATATATTAATATATCTCACTATCTTGAGTCATCTGCAATGACAAATCTAGCATCTAGTTATCGATTCCCTCTTCCCCTGTTATGAGAAAAGATCATGGGTTGTTTTACACAAGGTCTTGCATGATCCATCCGATGATTACAGATGGGTGTTTGTGTATCAAACTGTGTAGAAGGTGGTGTTGAGGTTGCCACATAACAA
This sequence comes from Pseudotsuga menziesii, assembly GCA_001517045.1. NCBI lineage: Eukaryota > Viridiplantae > Streptophyta > Pinopsida > Pinales > Pinaceae > Pseudotsuga > Pseudotsuga menziesii. The sequence continues at coordinate 460,490 of LPNX010040143.1, read as the reverse complement.
CTGCGAGTCATCTCGCCTTGCACCCTGTGCCTCGTGCTGCTCCTCCCCTAAGCACTTAGGTGCCTCCTCCATAATAGGCGTCTCATACTCCGCCCTCCACCGAGACATTATGTTAATGTTTTCCAAGTGGCATCTACATCAGGGATTTTCTCAAGCTCACTTACCCACAGGAAGAGATTGTTGTGGACATACACCATAACATGTGGGACTTCATTGTGTGTATTTTTTCAAATACACTCCAATTGTGCTCACACCTTGAAGAACTGCATGTTTTGCTTAGTACCGAAACGATAAATCTCCGCAAGAGTGGTGCTCTTGCACCATGATTTCTCCACCAAAATTACATTTCATTATAATGACAAATAGGAAATAAAGAATACATAATTCAACTTTCAATTAAAACATGTAAGTAGTCTAAAATCTAATGGCTTACTTGGTGTTAAATCTTTGTTTCTTGGACAACAGTGTCAAAGGCAAATAGTTGATTGGCGTTTTTATGCATTTTTGTCTTGGAACTAATGGTTTTGAAAGCTTCTTGATCAGGTGCTATCATTTGAAGACCGTAATGAAGGCTTCCATAAGTTACCATCAAAAATAAAATTACAATTGTAAGCAAAAGTGGGGTTGAGGAGTAGTGTTGCTGCATGAATGGGATAATGGAGCGTTCCAATCCATTGGTCATCAATCAAATCCCAAATCTTAATATATTTTTATTTTCCAAGGGTACCCTTGCCCAAATAATAAGATTAGATAGCTTCTTTGTCCCTATCCATGATCTCATACAATTACCCCATTATGGGCTTATCCCCATCAACCAAGCGAAGAACCTTTATCAAAGGTTCATTAACTTTGCATACTTCCTCCACTCCTTAGAAAGAATTGGTGTACACTAGTTTACCAATGACTCTCACATCCTTTCTTGTGTTAAATGCACAATCATAACACTCATCGGAAATGAACATCTTCTTCACCTCAAATTGACATTGGTGGATAGATTGAAGAGAAATGAAGCTGTTGGTAAGTGATTGTAGGACCCAACAATTCCTTGCTTTCTGTGAATTTCCTCATGGCGCTAAGAACAAATGCATAGTTATATATGTATTTTGTGATGCTCCTAGCTTGATGAATGACCTCCTTAATGAAGAAGATTTTTACCACATACTCAAGCATCAAATCGATGCAATGGGCAGCACATGGAATTCATAACAATGTGGGTGCCTCTACATTAGCTACTTGCCACAACCACATAATTAGCTGCATTATTTGTTGTTAACAACACAACATATTGCACAACCACACCTGTCTCTTGGATAAAACCCATCTGACAATTCACACAACAATGCCGCATGTTTAACATTCCTTGTGCATCAATAGATTTAATAAACATTGTACCCACGTGATAATGTACGAAGAAATTAAGGAGGGTCATGTCCCTCCCATCTATCTAATCATTGTACATGAAATTGCATCCAATGGGCTCTGATGACTTTCTTAGGCTCTCCAATCTAGTATTGATATCATCCTTTTCTGCTTGAAGAATTCGCCCTCTCGAGTCCTCGTAGGTAGGGGCCTTATACCTTTGGCCAACAATAGCGAGAACATCAAACATTGGTTGTGTTACAGCCCCCATTTTGACATGGGTGTCCACATGATTTTTTTCACACATTCAATAGGGGTTACATGTAATATCCCAAATTGATATTCTACGGCTCTTTATTACTAGGTTGTTGTTCATACACTCAATGATGGGCACAAGATTGAATAAAAAGTGCATGCAAAATTGCCGTGCCCAAATGCCCTAAAATATAGCAAATTTGGAGAGATTATAGGGTAGAAAGTTTCAGAAAGAAGTTGTACACTTACCACTGATAATTAAGCTAATAGTACTCCAGAGATATGCTGCATGCATGTGGTGTTGAATAGTGAGATAATAGTGCTCCCTTTCTGCTTTTGACGCCCAACTATAAGGAGGCTCTCTCCTTGATGAACTTGATGTTTTTGATGAAGGAGGAGTCTATTGCTCTTGAAACTTTGTGGAGATGATAATAACACCTTCCCGAAGAGATAGGTTGGTACATGCAGAGAATCCGACTCCTACAAAATGCCTAGCAAATTGTTTTGCTGGAGAGGGTGACGTCTTCTCTTCCCCTGTGAATCTGCTACTGGATGCCCTAAATGTGTTGGCAATGAACTGATGATCATTCAGTGTGATGGGATAAGCCTGCTGAGGGAAATGGTGATAACACGCAGAGGAAAGACTGGGCTGAAGGGTCCCAGCGAATCGTTCCGGGGTTTTCTAGCTATTCCCCAGCTATAAAACATGAACCTGCAAATAGATGTTATGTTGGTGTTGGATCATTGCATATGGAAGGATACAGTGAATGCTGATAGTAGACCTGGATGGCTTACCCTGAAAAAGATTAGGGCAGATAGATTTCACCGCCGAAACCCTTGTTAGCTGAAGACGTCGTCTTCAACCCCAACTGTTGCTGCTGCTGCTCAAAAAATCCAAACCAACAATAATAATCACAGATGATCCTTTTGGCTCGATGACCCTTCTTATATAGCTTTAACATGTACTTTATGGTTTGCATGTCACTTTTATGGTTTGCACTTTACTTTTTGCATGGATGCAATTCTAATTGCTCGTTGACTTAAGACTGAAGAAATAAGGCTTGCATACACTGCATGCTTTATGATAATAACTTTGATGCCCTCTTTACTACACTTATGACTTGATAATACTGAATAATTGTTCTAATATGCTCCCAATATTAAATGTCCTCAGTCATTTCCCTATTTATAGATAACGAAACATTACAGTCCTTCCTCGCCAAAGATTGCTTATACTCATGCAATGCCAACATAACTCCACAATCAATCAATTGAATCAACTGAATCCGGGGATGATCCCAGGGTCCCAAATTATCCTAGGAGATCTGTAGCACCCTCTACTCAAAGCATTGCACTGCACAGTACCATCACAAGATATCCCATGGAAGCCTCCTATAAGTAGAGTAACTACCACGGTGTAAACGAGGTACCATCACAAGAGACCTCTTGAAAGCATCCTCTAGCAATCACTAAATTGCCAGTCACTGTAATCCCAGGGTCCCAAATCAATCTGAGAATTGCAGAGGTCAAAATGCATCCACCGCTACCCTGCGTAATATCGACATGAGGAGCATCCTATAGACTCCTAAGTAACCCCATCAGTAAACACTCTATCCATCCCTCATAAGGTCTCCCACTTGGATCCCATTGCAAACTTGTGCATCTTTCATCCCAAATATCCCAAGGCTCTTGTGGGACTATACCCCTGGCTAGGAATGTCTTCCCAAGAATCGCCCACTCAATAGGACACCAACTCTTAATCTCTCTCCAATCTAACCCCCAAAAAGGACCTTGTCCATAAGCGCCATCACAAGGAATAATCCTACCAAGATGACATTTTGCCCTTCTGATTTGAACTGGAATGCTCATATACTGCTGCCCAATTTCTCGATCCGAGCCAACCTGTAAAAACCATCCTCCATCATGCAAATGTGGACTTAAGCTATTGCAAGCCTTCTTTATGTAATCCCGAAGAGGACTGCTTTGAAATGCAATAGTATGTTTCTTCTGTTGCCCCATCAAGGAATCTAACTGCTCTTCAATACTAGAAAGCCTGATCGCTGACTCGGTACATACAACTCAAAGAAATGTAAGCTCAACATCTCGTTGTAATATGGTGTCTCGGAGTATCTTGGTCCTCTCTTTCATTGTTAGAATGCTTTCTTTAACACGTTCAATCTTCTTTCGCTGACTACCATTTGGGAGCTCTATCTTATGCGTGTGTAAACTCTCCCTAACCTCCATGTGTGATTGCTGTGCTCATTGCCTTGCACCTCATGTATCTCGCCATTTATAACTGTCTGAACTCCTGTTGCAGGTGATGAAGAGTGTACCAACTCCAACTCATCACATGGCTTGTCCACAATCTGACTATCAGATGTGCTAGTGTCGCTAGACTCACAGGATGGCTCTAATGCTATCTCCTCATGCACATCCTCATCATGTACTGTTAACTCCAAATCAAGCTCACCATCAACCTGTACTTTGGGCTCATCTTTCTCCACTCCTCCAACTATGTTTTTAAGGAAATCCTGATCCAAATCCTTGGGTTGGCTCCCGAACATGATGGTGTAATAGTCCTGAAAGGACAATGTTGCACATACCTCATCACCCAAGGCTAGACATTCCCAATATTGAGGCAAGTGTTGCAGTGTTTCTTACCTCTGCAAATTTCCAGTCAAGATCCTTCTCATTGTGTTCATGTTCAAGCCCACAACTGGCCAGGAACATGCTATGATACCCTTGTAATATGCCAAAATGATTTTCTACGGTTCTTTACTACTAGGTTGTTGTTTATACACTCAATGATATATAAAAGTCTGAATAAAAAGCGCATGCAAAATTGTCGCGCCGAAATGCCCTAAAATATAGCAAATCTGGAGAGATTATAGGGTATAAATTTTTAGAAAGTTGTACACTTACCACTGATAAATAAGCTAATAGTACTCCATAGATATGTTGCATGCATGTGGTGCTGAATAGGTGAGATAATAGTGCTCCCTTTTTGCTTTTGACACCTACCTATAAGGAGGCTCTCTCCTTGATGAACTTGATGTTTTTTATGAAGGAGGAGTCTGTTGCTGTTGAAACTTTGTGGAGATGATAATCTCTCCTTCCCGAAGAGATAGGATGGTACATGCCGAGAATCTGACTCCTCCAAGACCCCTAGCGAATTGTTTTGCTGGAGAGGGTGACGTCTTCTCTTCCCTCGTGAATCTGCTGCTGGATGCCCTGAATGTGCTGGCAATGAACTGATGATCACTCATTGTCATGGGATAAGCTTGCTGAGGAAAATGGTGATAACATGCAAAGGAAAGACTGGGGTGAAGGGTCCCAACGAATCCTTCTGGGGTTTTCCAGCTATTCCCTAGCTATAAAACGTGAACCTACAAATATATGTTATGTTGGTGTTCGATCACTTCATATGGAAGGATACGCTGAATGCTGATAGTAGACCTAGATGGCCTACCTTGAAAGAGATTAGGGTAGATAGATTTCACTGTCGAAACCCTTGTTAGCTGAAGACACCGTCTTCAACCCCAACTGCTGCTATTGCTGCTCCAAAACTCCAAATCAACAATAATAATTATAGATGATCTTTTTGGCTCAATGACCCTTCTTATATAGCTTTAGCATGTCACTTTTAGGGTTTGCACTTTACTTTTTGCATGCATGCTATTCTAATTGCTCGTTGACTTAAGACTGAAGAAATAAGGCTTGTATACTCTGCATGCTTTATGATAATAACTCTGATGACCCTCTTTACTACACTTATGACTTAATAATACAGAATAATTGTTCTAATATGCTCCTGATATTAAATGTCCCCAGTCAATTCCCTATTTTACCAATAACGGAACATTACATTACAGGTTGATGAAGTTATGGATGTGTTATCACATATACATTTTCAGCCAGGATTCCATGGTGCAGCATGCAGACTTGTCTCCTTTTCTATTCCGAGCTACTTTTACATGGGGTATCAGCATGGATCTTCACAGCTTCAGAGCCTTGTTCTTCATGTCTTCCTTGCCAGGACTTAGATTCAGGAGTCCATTGAGATGATTTTGGTGATGATCTAGTTCATTAGAGCATAGCAACATATCAGGAGTTGGTACACACAATTATGGAGGGGCTTATCAGTTGGAGACATGTATACATAGTGAGATTAGGTATATTTCCTTGCTTTAGTTTTGCTCTGTGATGTATCTCAGACACCTGTGCTTGTCATGTTAGGATGATTATGGTGACCTATGCTTATATGTTTTATATTGCTTTAACCTCTGTTATGATTGATCAAGGAGTTCAATGAGAAGACTGTTGCCCATGCCATGCTCAAACAAAATGTAATCCTTAGTGCTAGGTTGGTTCCATAACATTTGTGCCCGCCCATCCAGTTCATCCACTTTTGTTTTTACCCCATGACTAAGACTGATGGAGACTTGTGAGATGGAAGACCCTTTCCCCATTCTGACCCCTATGTATGATAGACTCCATGTTGCTATGCGTCTCTGGCTATGAAGTATTTGTCTTGGCCAGTGTGGCTAGGCACAAGGTTCCTCTCCTTAAGTCCTCAAAACAAGTGCTCCACCATAACATTGTTGCTAAACACTAAAGCATCAAAACACATAAAAGCTATATCTAAAGGATGCAAAAGTATAAAATATTGAAAAAGGTAGTCAGTGGCTAAGAGTTTGAGCACTCATTCCTCGTATAGTGTAAGGCTCGATTTGCCCTCCACAGGGGCTCCAGGGAGAGGCAAACCCGTCGGGGCTATGGATTGCTCTCTGGCAGCGGGTCTAGGCCTTAGTCATTTACTGGAAGCCTAGAAGGCTTTCCAGGGCACCTGCTCTTGTAGGTTGGCTACCATCTTATGAATTGGGAAAAATATTGAGAGGTCGATGGTTAAAGGATGACCACTCACTCTTTGTAGTGTGTTCAGCTCAATGGTCCCCATAGGGCCACAGGGTGAGACTAGTCTAGAAAGATTGGGTCTTTGTTAGTCATGGAGCCCATAAGGCTTCCAAGGCACCTGCCTTTGAAGGTTGACCTATATTGCAATAAAGTTGCAAAGGAAAACTTGCTAGAGTCTGAGGGAAGCATGCCCAAGCACTTTACCCATCTGTGAGACACCTCCATCCCCTATTGCTATCTGTCATACATATGTCACCTTGGTAGAGTATATTGGTTATCAGTCGGATATATCACTGAGTCAAAGTCAGTCAAAGTCATTTCCCCTTTGCCTTAGCCTTGTTCTTCCATCGTCACCCATCTATAGCACACTGATTACACTTTGTAATATGAGGGAAGCATGCCCAAGCACATTACCCATCTGTGAGACACCTCCATCCCCTATTGCTATCTGTCATACATATGTCACCTTGGTAGAGTATATTGGTTATCAATTGGATATATCACTGAGTCAAAGTTAGTCAAAGTCGTTTCCCCTTTGCCTTAGCCTTGTTCTTCCATTGTCACCCATCTATAACACATTGATTACACTTTGTAAGTATGGCATGAGCAAGCATATTTCTAAAAGACTCTAAGATCTTTCAGAAGCAAAGGTATATTTTATTATTATTATTATTATTATTGGTCACGATGATTATGAATAAGTGACTCAAGTTGGGTTTTGCTATACACCATTGGAGCATTTCTTACCTTGGAATGTGGCAGGATCATACTGGTACAGTATCTCACCTTGATTTTGGGTACTTTGACCTGGTCAACCTAGTTGACCAAGTCAATCATGGTTCCCAAGGTAGTGACTGAAAATACAACATGGTCTATATTTGTTCCAGACATGCCCAGGACCAATACTGTATTCTCAGTTTTGAGAGTTTGGCCCTAGTTCTCTAGAAAAGTGATTATTATCACTTAATTATTGGCTAGATGATCATTTTTTTAATTTCAGATGGCAGTATGATTGGTTCTCCTAGAGCAGAGCAGTGTTCCAAGGGGTATGAGTAGTCACTTATACCATTCTTCTATGTCTCTAGATCATCCAGCGAAGTCAGTTTTCCCCAGTTTGCACCCTGGATGAAGTTATGATGGATTTCCCAGTTTCCAGAGATTGTAGTAGCAAAAAATGAAGTAGAAAATCACTGAAAAAATCGGTTTGGCCTCCTGGGTCAAGGAAATGGCATGGAATTTTGGCAGATGATGTTTCTCACCATCTCGGATAGTCCTCCAACAGTTTTCAATCTACAGATGTCTGAATTATTTATTTATGGCTCAGCTAGTGAGGAAAGCTCCCCAAGGGGCCACCCCTCTAATTGGCTATTGATGTGTTTCATTGTTATATCTTATATTATGAAGTTGTAAAGGGGCCTAGGGTGAATTAAGCCCCTAGTGACCCCCTCCTATGATGTATCATGTCATATCTTATGTTATGTTGTGACATTTCACTTTAAAGGGGTGTCCTTGAGCAAAGTGCGCCCCCTCTTTGACTTAGTCACTTGATCCATGTATTGATTGATATATTTTGATCTCCATTGTTGATGATGTTATAATCTCAACCGTTGGATGATAAAGTGATGATGTTATAATCTCAACGGTTGGATGATCAACCATTTTATGTCTCTCTTAAACTATTTAAGAGAGGTGACGCCCCCATTGTAATTCATGAGCTTTGGCACCAGAATTGGAATAAAGAGATTCTAGGACTCCACTCTTGTCTACTTGCTTGATGAATGAATGAGTTGATGACTGGCTTTGCTTTTCTTCTGCACTAAGATATATTCGACATAGTTTTTGTATCTTTCCTTGTACCTGTTTAACTTGCAGGTTGAAGGAGGCGATTCTGAGAGAGGCGCATTGGTGGGGGGACTTGCCCTGTTGCTTGATCTCGTCAATTGGCTATCAGGGAGTTGAACTTCTTTATGATTTCTTCTTCTTATACTTCTTTCAACTTGCATTTCCCGTTATTTGCCATTTGGATTGATTTTCCTTGGTCTAGCAGGCAAACAAGGGCGCTAGGGACACTAGCAGAAGCAACAGTTCATCAAAAGCTTGTGCGAAAATCTTATTTGATCTCAAGAAAGGCATTCTTCATCAACCAGGAGGTCATCAACAATGATTTAGGTATGTTACTCAGGTAAGTTACTCAGGAGGTCTCCAACTTTTGATTTTCATGCATTGCCCACCAATAATTTTCACTGAAAAACCCTCATTTAGCATTAGGAAAGAATCACCGGACCAATTTGCACTGGGAATCTGCAAATTTGGCGATTTGGGTATGGTGATTTGGCATAGTGAAAAACCCCCTCTCCCTAAAAAACGTCAAGCTTGGACTCCTCTGCCCCCTTCCAGGCACTGATCTCTGTCTGGGAGAAAACCCCCCCTTCAGCAAGTCATCCATTTTCCCATTGCTTTTTGTCCGGTTTCATATGATTATTTTTCATTGTCGAATCTTTCATCCCAGCTAGTGTGTAGGAAGTCGTAATTGTCAATATCAGCTTTGTCCTGGGGATTTCCCAATTATCTACTTAAATTCCCCAGGGTCTGAGTTTGATCATTTGAACCAGCATACTAAAATCCTAGATCCAACTTCAATCTTTGCAAGCCACTTGTTTTAATCATCTGAGTGACATTTCCAATCTCGAATAACCACCCCACTCGGGTATCCTTAATTTGTGGCTCATCCTTAAATCTAGGGTTTCAAACACTCACCTTACGAATTCTCCTACAAGAGTCTGATCTCGTGAGTTGTTATGGATCTTTCCTTCTAGGATGATCTGAGTCTCCCCCTTTGTTACTTGGGTTTCTCTAGTGGCATAAAGCGAAGGAATCCTTAACCGATGTGACAACCATCCATCTTTTGCGGGTTAGGGTTTTACGTAGGTCACAATTGTGGTTGCCTGTCCCCTTTGCCATCCTATATAGGATTCCTTCATTGGGGCAAGTACAAGATCTGTGATAACAGGATGGCCTAGGTTCCTATATGTTAGAGTTTTGTTTGATGTTGTAATGATTTTCTAGCATATGGATGATTGATGGATCTTCATGATGTGTCCTCTCATGATGTTTTGTGCTCTTATATGGATGCTGTTGCAGTTGTTTATGACACATGGATCACTCTTTTGTGGAGCGCCCTAGTGCTTTGATTTTAATTTGCATCAAGATCACATTTGCTATCATTATACATGGAGCACGTGGCTTGTTTACATGACGATGAGGCATTTTGAGGCTTGTCCATGTGAGAGCACTCTATCTTATTTGACATGATTTGATAACATGGTTGGCTTATATGGATTGTATGGTGATATGTGGAGGCCTTTCTTTCCTAGCACTCTTGCTCATATGATGTATTTCATGCTTGAGGATGTTTCGGGGTTGACATTTCATAGAACACCCTCCTAGAGCATGCTTGGTGGCATATATGACAAGTGTTCCGCGGGGACGTGTCTCCCAAGGTCGGGGGCTCACCCCCTACATTTCCTATGCCCCAAGGGATGGGAGGCTCCATTGGAAACGTTTCCATGTGCCCTCTTTTCTCAAAAACGTGGGGAAACACAACTTATGAAGGTTCCTTAATTAGGGGGCTTCTTCACACACCCTCTCGAAAATGGGGGGCTCCCACATGCGCCCCCGAATCATTAATGACATCAGATGAAATTACTTTGAATATCAATTAGCTTTTCGTTACATAGGTTAACTAATTGATTACATCGCTGCAGCCATGGCAAATTTCTCCCCAATTTCTAGTAATGTGTCTACCATAGTTTGAAAAATTGGAATTAGACTTAGAATTGGTCAAGGGTCAACTCCGAATCGGAGTTCGAATTCGGTCATAAATCAATGAATTTGAATTTAATGACTCGGTTTATTATAAAATACATAAAATATTTAAATTTTAAAGAAAAACAACTTTTTCAAGATTTTAATCCACGATTCCAAAGCATTAGAGACAAAATATCCAAAGCATGCTCATGTATATACCATATAAGAGTCAATATATCAAAAATGATAAATATGTAAGAGATAAATCAACTGTTTGAGAGTCATGAGGCAGTCCATGACAAGGTTGTGATTATGATGATGAAATGGAAATTTTAAATATATCATGATTACATTTTTGTAAAATATTCAAAGTTTCAAACCCAAAGCAACGTCCTTCAAAGTCTGCATTGTGATCAAAACCACCCTTTTCATATGCACGCGATCTCACCTGCCTCTCTCCATAAGCATGTCGCAAACATGACCTGGGGATAGGATAGCTGGGTGCCTCATGCACTGAAGAGAGCACTCTATTCGAGATGTGGCTATGAAATTAATGCTCAAAGAGATTCGTTGCTATGTAGATTGAAAGATCGATGATGAGGCATGTTGGGCGTTTATTAATGTTTTTTGATGTCTATAGGTCCCAACATGAATTTCCAAAAAGAATCGACTGATTTTGGTCATAGATCAGTTGATCCAACTGGTTTGGTACCGAACTAGCCGATTTGGTGTCCGAATCAGTCGGTTTGGTACCAAACCGATCTATAGATTGATTTGACTTGGTCGGACATGAAACCGATAACTTGGCCGGAAATGAAACCAATTTGACCTATTTTTAAAACTATGGCGTCTACCAGCAATTCGCTAGATAAGTATCACTATTACACAAAATAATACCCATCATCAGGTTACTCTTAAAATCAAGCGATTTCAGCCCAGCGATTAATCTTTTGGAAGGATGTTAAAAAAATTTAAACCATTGGTTTCCATAGAATGGAAAATGATATATATAACAATGTGACACGCATAACTCTATGTTTCAGTCTTGACTTCTTAATTAATCTCTTAACAAAATTTTGGAGATAAAGGGTGAAAATTACTTCAATTGTCTTTCCCCTCTCATGAGACGGCTCTGCTTATCACGATATCATTGTTTCCATAATCTGTAATTAATTAGTCTTTGGTTGCTGTTGTCACTTACATAGTAGCTGGGATACCATTGTTCCTGAGTAGTCCTGAGCATATTTTTGAGCCAGTCCTTTACTTTGAGATCAACAGATGATGAGCTTCTAGTTGATGATCACTCCCTTTCAGTGGATCCAGAGCATTCAATTTGATTAGTTCCATGGCATGACTTAGCCTCATGACCCCAGATTTGATGACTAAGTTGTCCATTTTCATGACCCAGAGCAGAGTTATGATAGTGCCCATGATGTACAACAATAACAGTGTTTCATTGCCCTTCAGATTGTTCATATTGGATGCAGGTATATGACCCAGGTGATATATGGATTTGTACATTTGGATTTTGTTTTTCTCTATTTCCTATTGTAGTAGTGAGACTTGGTTAATAGTGGTTGTATGTTGATGATATTCTATTATTCTTACTGGAATCTAAAGTATAAGTGATCTAGTTGTTATGTCCAAGAGATTCTTTTGTATACTCATTGGTCTTGCCCTACTTGTAGTATGGATTTGATCATTTCCCTTTAGGGGACCCAACTTGCTAGCCTTGGCACCATTTTCATTGTCTCCATCCATCCGCTGCCTTCCCTTCTTTATGTTTAACCCTGACTAGTGACATCTAGGATTTCCCCCACCTTGACCTCTATGTTGGAATAGGTCTGCATGTCTAAATTGTGTCTCGGTGTTGGTTTGTGTGATTCTTATCACAAAGATAATCTTCCTCTAGGTATTGAACACAAGTAGTCTTACCACAAAAGTGTATTTAGACACTAAGGCATCAGAACTTAAATGCTTATTCTAAATGGATGCCTAGCCAACAAAACAAAAGTGTTTTTAAACACTGTTGCAAATGAAAAATAAAGTCAGCCAGTTGCCAAGAGATGAGCACTCATCCTTTATATGAAGTGAGACCGTTTGCTCCCAAAGGGCAACAGGGTGGTCACTCTATCGCACCAACGGATGGTGGCGGGCAATGGAGGTCATACCGAGTCATTATCTGAGGGCCACAAGGCTATTTAGGGAACCTGCTATTAAAGGATGGCTAGTTAATAAAATAATGTCTTAAAAGAGTTAATGGCCAAAGGATGAGCACTCATTCATTGTATAATGTACGGCTCATTTGCCCCTACAGGGAAACAGGGTGAGATTGACATGTCAGGGTTATGTCTTTATCATTTTCTCGAAGCCCAAAAGGATTTCCGGGGCACGTGCCTTTGGAGGTTAGCTAGTATTCTTCCTGTGCAAATAAATTCTTTAAAAGGTTGCTTGTCCAGAGTCTAGTGGAGCATTCTCATTATTCCACCCATCTGTGAGACACTGCCATTCCCTATTGTTCACCTAGTCCAACTTATGTGTTGTGTGGATCTCATTTCCTTCAGCCTAGATGCTTACAGTGTCAAGTGTCAAGTCTTTCCCATGGACCTACCTTGTCTTATTCACCCTCACCCTTGACTAGCAAAATGGCCAAATCTATAAATGAGTATATACTGGAGGTTCTTGTTTAGAGCAACTAATTACATGGATTTAGATATATTATTTATATATTGTGCCTATAATTGCCAGTGAAAGCCACTTGTACTTAAATCTTACTGCTAACATCCATATTGTACTTTTCAGTATCAGAGTTGTCATTTGGGTCATCATTTTGATCGTTCTTGACCTGGTCAACCCAGTTTGACCAAGTCAATAGCAGGGTCCGAGATGAGTTTTCACTGAGGATTGTGGATGATGATTATTTCTGTTCTAACAATGTCCATTTGACATATTCATGCTTCAGATGATGGTTTATTATGATAGCTTGCGTTATTTTCATGATTATCAACATTTACAAGCTTTATTATTATTATTATTATTCTGACATTGATGAGGCCTCTGACATGCATTTTTGATGGACATATGGTGTATAAGTGTATAAGTACTCATTCCTAGTAGATTTGGACATTCCGAGTCCATTGATGCACCAAATTTTTAGTTTCAGGCACTTCCAGAGGAGGTATGGGTCATTTTATCAGTTTGCAGCAGTTTAGCCTCAAAAAAATGAAAATAAAATGCTTTGTAAGTGAGGGTTGGATCTCCTAGGGAGCCAGAAGGGGAAAATAGAGTGTATCCAAACGTTATTACTATATAGCTATGGTGTCAGGTCCATTTTTGTAGTCAGTTGACGTCCAATTTTAGTCATCGGTGAGATATGAGAAGTTTTATGTTCCCGACGCAGTATTTTGATGATGGAAAATCGCTAACAAAGAAATCGATTTGGGAAATTGAGGCAAGGAAATGGCATGGAATTGGTCTAAGGCACATTGTTGGGGTCATCTTCATCCTTCGGCATCAGTTTCACTCTTCATGGGGTCCACACGTCCTAGCATTTTCCACTTTGGGGGCGTTTTTGATGTATTTTGAGGAGGATGCCCTAGTGATTTTGATCACTTCATGTTATGATTGATGATTATACCTAGCAATTGTTCCATGGGGCTATGCTAGATAAGGATGTTGTCTTAGCTCCTAGCCTCCACCATGTGCTATGCTATATCTTACTCACTTTTCATGCGGTGCGCCCCTCCTTGGGTGTCTTAGTGGGTGCACCCCCTTCTAATATTGAGTTGATCCATCTGATGTATATCCGACTAATCTTAGTCGTTGATTAGAGTGATTGTATGTTATGATCTTGGCCCTTGATCTTTTTGGATCTAGGTTTTGTGTACTGGAGAGATCTATTTATTGAGATGCTCTCTCATTTGTAAAGGGGACTTTTGGCTCTTAAGCTCTTGGAATAATAGAATATTTTTGCAAAATCTCTTGGAAGCTTTGTCGAATGTCTTGTATGGAGATTGGGAAGTCTTTATCTTTCTAGCATTCTTGCAGATCTATGCTTTGCTAACACTTTTGTAGGTGGCTGTACTATTGGTGAAGAGGGTGATTTGATGGGGGCGCTATTGTGATCAAGCTCCATACTTCTTCCACAAATCGTTTTGGGTTCAAGGAGTATCTTTATTGTATCTTGTGATCATCTTGACGATCGTTGTTTCTTTCTTCATCGATTTTCTGTCTTTTTGCAAATCGATTCTCACTTAGGTAGATCTCTTTTGCAGGAGGAGGGCACACTTGGTCTCTTGGAGGGAAAATCGATTCCACTTAGCATTGCATGGAAAACTAATTGATCGAAAAGGAAAGATCATCACCATACAAGGTTAGTAGCAAGTATTTCCAGGTACGTTTGCATCTATTTTATTTTTCTGGGGCTTAATCCAATTGTCACCATAAAACCCTCTTCTTTCAAACCCTATCTTTGTAGATTTGATAGATTGGGTACTTATTTGATGACGACCATCAAAACCCACTTAGGAATAATTATTTAAACCCTAGATCTAAAGTTCCGCTTAAATCTGACTCCATTTACCCTTGGATCTAGCACTAGTCTCCTCTAGGCGGGACACCCTCTTTGAGTTGTTATTCAACTTTTCAGATCTATGAGTTGGGTATGCTTGAACCCGCCTTAATTCAACAGATCTACCCTTCAAGCATCCAGATCTAGTCATTTCTTGTCCTGATCTACTCTTTTGGGTCCACTTCATCCATAATTGCATAAACCCTAGGTGGATCCAATTAGGGGTTTTCTCATTTAGACTAGATCTATCTAGATCTACATTATGAAACTCTTTGTGGTATCTTTCATTATAAGTTGGGCAATATTCTTTATCATTAAGCCTCACCAACTTTTCCCTAACCTTCCCTACCACATCCATCTTCCTAGCTCTAGATCCACTTACTCATTGTTCACCTTACACATCACTTGTTTATCCTTCAGAGCGTCTTGAGTAGGTTCGCTAGCCCTCATAGGCTAGTAGGGTCTCCCCTTTGATCATTCTACGGTTTGATCTAAAGTGACAAGAGCCCATCTGGTGTGACAAATAGCTTCCATTAGTAGTGGACGAGGCCCTTCCGGTGTCACATGTTAGCTACCTCACCTCTACTGTCTCGGATGAGATACCTTTAGTGGGTAGCTACACTTTGTGTGATAACAGTTGCTTAACATTCTAGAATTCATCGATTACTATCCCTCATCAGGCACTTTTAAATGCATTTTGTGTTTATACTAGTTGATTAGCATGCCTTAAGGTTTATACTAGTCGATTGGTATGTCAGGTTCCGAGAGACACAGTTACTCATGTTTACCATTCAATAAAGGACTCGTGCAATGACCCACTTTCAAAGCTATTATGGAAGATGTTAGATATGCATGTATTTAAAGTTATAACCATTAAATTTTTATGTTTATGATTCAAAGTTATTATGGAAGATTGTGCATGTATTTAAAATTTAAAATAGCCATTATGAATTGAATATCATGTTTACATTGCATAATGATGAATTTCATAAATGTTGATGGGATGAGGAATTGATATGTTCATATGTTGGGATTCATATTTTCTTAATAATTTTAGAGATGGCCCCCCTATGTTTGGGACCTCGACGCCCCCCTCCCCCTGCCCCCCAAAATACCCCAAAATTTGGGGGTGTCTCTACACGTCCCCAATATGCATTTCCCTGCTCCCGTGCTCCTGCGTCCTAGAACTTGGTGGAACACTGCATATGACATGTTTCATCGGAACGCCCTTGGTTGGCATTATGACATGCTGAGTTACCATTTCTATTGGAGCGCTCTTGCCTTTCATCAATTGTATGGCATCTTGGACCTTTTGGGTATCATTGTTGGCTGAATGCACTCCTTATTTCTCTATATTTGGCACATGTGGAGACATGCTATGGGCTTATAGAAGGGATGCCCCCTTCCTCAGGGAGTGGTTATCTATTGTGGACACCTTGCTCTTGGATTGGGTGCAGTATTTGTTGATTGGTGGTCCCCTTGGTTCATAGATACAGCCCTTGTTGGTTGATATGGGGACATCATTGCACAAATGTTAAGGTTTGACCCTTGATGGGGTCAAAGGAAGAGTAGCGTCTACCATTGGAGGATTGATTGCACTTCGAAGTGTCTATTGCTCGTTTACGATGGGTTTGTCTACCTTGGAGGTGTCCCACTTGCCATCTATGCCACCTTTTGAGGAAGTGCACCATTTTGGAGGTGCCTTGTTGATGTTAGATCCATATTGGGAGCTAGCGTCCTACTCTAGAGGACTTGTTACACACCTTCTAATGGTTTGTTGGACGTTGTTTTGCTTTTGGAGGAGATCTAGGGAGCCAAACCCTAGATCTAGAGTTCATTCATTTGCTTTGGAGACGTCTTCCTTTGGAGTGCTACCTTTTGTAGAATCTTTGGAGGCTAGATGTAGGTCTTACACTTGCAATTATCCTTCATCTGTGGAGCCATTCCATCTCATTATTCATTAAAGATTGTAAATGTGGCTTTGACCACCTTATTTTATGCATATTGTTGGAGTATTTTGGTTTGTTTACTCCATCCTAGGCTAGATCTAGGATTTTATCATTATTTTATTGTAGAAAGAAGAGGAGCTTAAAGCTATATATGTATTTTCTCTCTCTTTCATTTGTCATGGTTGGATTTTGGGAGTTCTTTCTCTTTTAAGATTAATGGATATATCTTTCTAGGTGCATATATGAAGTGTAAGGGTTTTCTTCTATTAATTTGAGTCTTTATGTTCTAATGCTTTTCAATTGCTGCTTATGGTTGTAGAGTTGCTAGTGCTTGCTATAGATTGGCCAAATGAAGGGTAAAATTTTGCTTTATTGGAAGGTCTTTTCCTCTATCTCCCTTTGACGCCTCACTTGTGATTTATTAGTTTGCATTTATCATCTTCTAGAGTTGTTGCTTACTTAATATCTCATTGTGTATGGTGAACCCTCATTAGCATTCTTTGATATGGTACTGAATGGGCTCTCCTAGTATTCCTTACCTTCATTAGCAACAATGTCAAGTGCTTCTTGTGTGCCTGCATATTTTTCAATTGCTGCATATGGTTGCATCCCTAGAGGTCTTAATCCTTGAGCTTGCCCTCTTGGACCAGACTAGGCATGCTAAGCTTTTTCTACCATATTTGAATGGTTGGATTAGGTAGAAAGTGATATTATTGATGTCGATTCCAATATAAGCAATGGTGGAACATTGTGGCATTTAAATGTTCTTTCGTGCTTATTCATAATGATTCTTTCAAAGTTTCAATAAAATAACACATAATTTTTATTATTATAATATATTGTGTAATATCGCGTTTCCCTGTTTCCAGATTTTTGAGAAGTCATGTTTCCAACATGTTTCCATTTTGGAAACTCGTACCAATTTCCCCATTTCGTGCAATGTTACTGGATGAACTAGCAGGGTTAGTCACCAACAAACATATGAGGGAGAGAGTGACCACTGTCAGCTTAGCCACTCTTCCCGAACTACTTTGGAAGTCGAAACCTCCTAGGGGAGAGCCCTATAACTCTGTAAGGACACTAAAACACCAAATGATATCTTCTTTGAAAAGAGGTCAGTGACCAATGCCTTAATGGAGTTAATGTAAGGATGAAGAAGACATACTATATGAATGAATATAGATCATGTAAGTGCATTTAATATATCAACTTCAATAGTGCATTCGTCCAGGGTTAGCAAATAAGCAATTAGAGTCTTTAGTTCATGCCAACTATATTTCCAATAAGCAATTACAAGTCTGATATAGAATGAAACACTAGGCAGTCAATAGTGCAGTGCTGTGGAATAGCAAAAGTATAAACATTTAGTGTGTCTCTGCCTTTATTTACCAATTAATGTTGCCACTTGTGTGTAAGCATCCAATTCAGTCAATCATAAACCAAATAGAATAGCTACCACTTTAATGTAAACAGCAGTAGG
The DNA here is from genome assembly GCA_001517045.1 of Pseudotsuga menziesii. Lineage (NCBI taxonomy): Eukaryota > Viridiplantae > Streptophyta > Pinopsida > Pinales > Pinaceae > Pseudotsuga > Pseudotsuga menziesii. Next base: position 442,156 of record LPNX010040143.1, on the reverse strand, counting down.
AACGTTGGCTAATTATGAGACTGCTTGTTCAAGGAAACAGTATGTGTGCTTGCAGATTTACACCAATATTTGGAGTTGAACTATGATTATGTCCAAGAAATAATGCATGAGTGTGATAAACCAATCATGTTTAACAACTTAATCATTCAGCAAATTCCATTATCAACCTTTCATACATCATACTGTGAGTAATTATAGTTTCAGACTCCTTTAATTTATGATATATCAGTCCTTTGTAACGTGCAATAAGACAACGGAAAACTGACTTTGGGAAATGTTTGTATAAGTCTGAAACAACAGTAAATAAACTAACAGCTTAATTACTGTGTGTTTATGTGCAGGGTTAGTGGACTGATAAAGTACCCTAAAGGCTGTTATGAAAAGCAGGTCAAGTAAAGGGAGGGAAGCCACTGAAAGGGCTTCCCTTTGGGTTGGTAAGGGCTAAGTTGAGGCCTCAAAAGGATAAACAAAGGTCTGTCCCAGACCTAGAGGAGGGTCCGAGGGTAGATTACCTGCCTTTGAGAGGGCACAAGGGGTGAAAAGAGACAGGCCGAGAGCTTGGAGAAAGGGAAAGAAGAGCAGGACGAGGTGTTTGAAGTCTTCTAGGGTTTGTTAGGGCAGATATTAAAAGTTTTAGGACTGTTTTTAGGGTTTTTAGGGAAGAATTTAGGTTTTAGTATTTTTTTATATTTTTAAGGCCTCCTAAAATTTTTCCCTAGGGTTTCTAGGGACAAATAGGGTAGGGAAAAATTGGAGGAGAGATGGGCGAAATTTTAAGAAGGTCAAAAAATCGGAAAAAATAATTTTTTAATTTTCTAGGGTTTTTAACATAAAATTGCAGACCTACTTCTAACCCTAATTCTTCCATGAAAATGCAAATTTACACATGCAAATGCAAGAGATTTGAAGGAGAAGAGGTTTTGGGACAAGGGAGAAAACCCTACCCTAACTTAGGGCATCTAAGGAGTGACTAACCTACCTCTTGAGAAGCTTAGCCTCGGTTTTACAACTAACCCTAAAGTCCTAAGGTTCTAACCCTAGAAGGACTCCTTAAAGGACATACTCCTACAATCAAGGTGACTATAAAGGTTGACAAAGATTTAGCCAAGACAAAATGCAACCCTATTGCTACCATTCAATCCATAAACATACATCATTCATCAACAATTAACAAAGAGAGATCAAGAAAAGGCCTGGATACCTCCTTGTGCACGTGTTGTACCAACAAATCACAACATCACCTTTGCAAGAGCATTGAACCAAAGAAACTTCAAGAATTTGCCATCAAAATCCCGAAAATATCTTCCTCAAGAGGAGGCACCTCACTTCGAAGAGCCCTAGTTGGGTAGAATAAGTGCATAGTGTTTTTATCCCACTTGTCTTATGTTAAAATGAAGTTAGGAGAGGCTTATTTATAGTCTCTCACACTCACTTTTACAAAATATCCAGGCCTACATGCCTTAAAATGTCAATTTGAAATTATAAAATGTCAACTTAAAATTATAACATAAAATAATATAAAAATTGCCTAAAGTAGGTTTATAGTAGGCTACCTAGGGTATTTTCCCTTAGGTGCTAAAAATTGCTAAAATAAGTGAATCACTACGAAAGAAAAGATTGAGTGAGCTAGAGGGAAGGCGTCATACCCCATCTAACCCCGTAAGTGCTGTAAAATCCCTCAACGCCCTCCTCAAAGCAGCAGTACGACCTGGGAGGAATGATGATGTCCTCTGAGGAAGGAGCCCAAGGAGAGAGAGCACCAGCTAGCTAAACATCAAAGAATGCTAGTAAATAAAAACAGCCTGCTGGTAAAGAAAAACAGACCAAAAAATTGTTCTATGATCCATTAAAAACGATAATAAGTGGCAAGTGACATGCACTTTGAAAACTGTGCATAAATTTGGAAAAAACTAGTTAGAGGGTTGATTTTTAAGAAATACATAGGGTTCAGGAATATGAAAGGCGTAGATGGATAGAAGTTGATCCCCACTCCAAGAAAAACACTTTAATGGCAATGAGAATGATTGTTTGGCCCTCCTAAGATCGATTGTTGATGGTTATAAACTACTTCTCTCTCAATCCTCAACCGCTACAAAGCCAAATAATCCCCCCTCCCAAAAAATCGGAATTCACCACTTTACAAGGGTGTAGATTCTAAATGCTGCCTGGTGATCTTAAGGGTTGTAGTGTGATGTTTTCTCAAAAAATTGTGATTTCCTGCCTTTTGCTAAAAATCACAGTTTTATCAGGTGATTTCTCATTCTCAGTTTGGAGGCACAATTTTTCACGATTTTGTTGATTTTTTTCATTTTTGATATGTACCACTGAAAGCCATATTGTGCAATTCCTGAACATTTGCGTTGCTTTACAGTTTCCCTTAAGCTGTTGCACCAACTTTTTTGGCTACAGATTTTATAAAAAAAGTAATGAAAGTGTCTTTTTGATAGCTGAGATAATTAGGGAAATGTATAAACTCGTATTCTAAGAAAAATAGTTGTCGTCTTCATTCTCCAGCTTCTGTATACATGTAAGAACATTAAGTTCAATCCGATAAGAAACACAATGAATGTTTGTTATCAGTATGACTTTCCCTGAAAATTGAATCATCTCGTCTCAGGCTGTCCGCAAAACAACTGTAGCAAATTCTAAGCCTACAAATCAGATTGATGATTCTACCAAGCTCTGTTCATTGATAAAGTTATTTAACTTTCTCAGGATATTCTGAGTGAATTTATTTGCTTTATTCAAAACTGACAGTTAATAAAATTTTTCTTTATTTTCAGATTGTTCGTGTCATCATGAACGATGGGCTTCTTGCAGTACCTGCGCAATGTCTTGACATGTAAGATATAACCTTGCTACTTATACTAAATTAATAATTTGTGGCATGCATTTGTTCTATTGGGATGTCAGTGCTAGGGACATTGTTTGTCATAGTCTTGATCAGAATATTGCCCATCCAGTTGTATAGAGGTGGCTGGGGCATATGCTGCACAAAGGATGGATGTCAATATAAGTTTGACTGCAATAGGACTACTATGGACTACATCAGATTTTTTTGCAAGGGGTGTAAATTATGAGCACTTGGAGATAAAGGAAACAGGTAATTCTCAGTACCACATTTTACATTCAATGGTAAAACCTTGTTCGTATTTGTACATAATTTGACATATTTTGATGCTGCTACAGGGAGAAGATTAAGTGGTACTGGTGCTCCACCAAGTCCAAGAACTCAAGAGCAAATTCCTGGTGAATATGGGAAAGTTGGACCAGCTTCTGATATTCCCAGTGATAGACTTGAAAAGATGCCTTCCATGATGTTCAAACTGGATTGTGACAGATTATTATTTTCAGTATTTGGGGTTTTACAAACTCTCGGGACAGATGAGAGGCCAGAGGTATTTCCTGACATGTAATTATAGATGAAGGGCATTTAAACAATGGTCTTAATCCCCTTTGTTATTTGAAATTTGATGGAAATAAATACGTTTTTAACTTTGGGCAGGCAAATAGGAGCTTATGTCAGTTGATCTTCCTTATCTTTTGCAAAACACATTTTCATTTAAAATACAATTTACAATCATTTTATAGCAAATGGTGGGTAGGAGGGAAAACTAACAATACCAAGTTCAACTTCAAACCTCAGTAGAGATGAGATGAGATAATAAGCTAATTTTATTAATGTCGACAAATGACCAAAGACTAGAAGATACAGTGAATTAAGATCCAACTATGGGACTGTCAAGATTACTTCTAAACACTGGAAGATGAAAGATACATATGAAAGTACAAGCAAGGAGAAGAACTACATAAGGGTGAGCTGAAGAGGTAAACCCTAGATAAGATAAAAATAAGATATTTTTATAACGTCTAATGGATGACCACAAAGTTGATAGTTGGGACTCAAAAGTACAGCCAATATAGATTCACAGTGGGAGCTCAAAAACAACTCGTATTACTACTCTACTAAAAGTAGAGAAAGAGGTAACTGACTTAAACTAGTCAATAGAAACAAAAAATAGTTGAGAGGTTGTTACCACCCCATCTTGACAGGGTTCTCCAGAGAGCAAGGAAGATTATGAACTTGTCTTTGTTGCACATAGGGTGCTGCTTGGGCCTCCTTCAGCCTGCAAAACACCACAAAATAGTCAGCATTTGGAAAGTCAAAGTGGCATATATATATCAGTCACAGCGGATGCAGGCATTGCATGCAAAGCAAAGAGGAATCGCTGTCATTTTAAAGCATTAACTCGAGTACGGGATTCTGGTTTTGAAAGTCGGAAATAAAATAACAGGCCAAAAATGACAGTTTTGGGTTCAAGGGAGCAAATGTGCATTCACAAAGATTTGAAGACCATGCAAGGGACTCGGGAGAGCTCAAAATAATGCCTGTCCCTCTCTTTTCTAGTCTCGAGCTTGCTATCACCAAAATCGTGTTAGTGAATATCTTAAGGGCCATCCAGAACTGGGAGATGAGTCTGTTGACATTGAAGATTTGATTAGCATTGGCAGAATTCAAGGCCCGTGTCCATACTATTTATCACAAGAACTTCACCAATGAAGTTCCATTCCAGGCAGAAGATTCATGATTCACGCGGCCTGGTCCTTATAGTTTTGAGTTTTTCGCAGATCTAAATATCACTATTGAAACAAATGCTGCTGCTAGAATGAGGTTGGTAACACAGGACAAAGCTGAGGCGGACAAAATCTTGCGAAATAAACGAGAAAAAGCTGAAGCAGAAGCAAGATATTTGTCTGGTCTGGGTATTGCCCGTCAACGGCAAGCAATTGTGGATGGTCTTAGGCACCCTGTATTTGCTTTCTCAGTCAATATGCCTGGGACAGCTGCAAAAGATGTCATGGACATGATTCATGGTAACAAGCAACAGTTGGAAACTGAGTTGAATGTGGGTAGTAAGAGGAAAAAATCTTCTGGAAAGAAGATTACTTGTTTTCAGTTTGCACCAGGAGGAGATTCTCGATTGGGTACCACTATCTCTTTGTTGACAACCAATTGCAAGACTGAATCACCGATAAATTATCTTTGGCGACTGATGGATCTTGTGTCATTTTCTTGGACTGTTGAATCTATCTCAAATGTTTCAATTCCTGATTTGAGCGTTTTTATTGAAACAATCATGCAATGGCAGCCAATCGCATGAAGTCTGCAATCCGTACGCTCCTTCACGAGCAGCTGACAGTAGTGGAGTAGCATTCTTATGCCGAGCCCAAGTTTCAGATCGGTGGGTTAAAGTGACGTCCAGTCTGCTAAAACCCGTTGCACTTGGAGTTGTTGTTTTCTTGCTCGTCAGTCGGTTGGAACTTTCAATTCCGCTTTGGACTCGAAGAGTCGGTAGCTCTGCTTGGCAAAAGCTTCAAGATTCCGTGGGGTCTCTGGAGTAGCTCACGGGATTGTAACTATACTAGTGGTCGTTTTCATCAGCTGGCAGTGATCATGTGGAGTTTTTTCAGTAGGGCATCATTTTATTTCAGGAGTGCAAGACATGAGTTACTAGCAGCCATAGAGTCGACTTTTGTAATGTTCTGTTTTGATAAAAAGGGAATAACTGAGGACTAATAACACTAGGAGCAGAAAGGTACATCAATTTACTATTATTAAGTCATTAGTGTAGTAAGAAGGCCGTCAGAGTTCATATTGTAAAGCATGCGGAGCATGTATGCCTTATTTCTTCAGTGTTAAAGTCAACATGAAATTAGAATTGCATGCATGCAAAAGTGAAGCGTAAACCCTAAAAGTGACATGCAAACCCTAAAAGTACATGCTATTCGATTTAAGAAGGGTTATTGGACTAAAGAGATTATCTATGATTATTGTTGATTGATTTTGGAGTTTCGAGCAGCAGCACAGCGTGCAGCCGTGGCAGTTGGGGTTGAAGACGGTGTCTTCAGCTAACGAGGGTTCGGCAGTGAGATATCTGCCCTAGTCTCCTATTGGGATAGATCATCCAGGTTTATCCATAGCATTCATCGTATACTTAAGGATTCGGAGATCCAACACATTCCGAAGGTTTATTGGCAGATCCACGTTTGTAGCCCGAAGTAGCAGAGAAATCATAGAAGGATTCGCTGGGACCACAAAACCCAGTCTTTCCTCTGCATGTGAGCTTCCTCTTTCTCAGCAGGCCTATCCTACGACATCCAGTGATTATCGGCCATCAGTTTGCTCATTTGGAGCAGCTATCAGCAAACAGAGAGCTTGGGGGGCGTGAGCAGCAGAACCATAGATCAATTCGCTAGGGCACTTAGAGGTTGCCAAATCTTTGCATGTGGCAGTTTATCTCTCCGGCATCATCAGGCGGACAAGCTCACTAAGTTGCAGTCCGATCTGACCTCTCCTCCTACAAAAACGTCACCTTCAGTCTAGAGGGTTTTTACGGTACTGCGGGGCGGTAACACCGGAGGAAAAGAGCACTTCTAGGCCACCTATCCGGATCTTTATGCATGCAGCTATCTCTGGAGTCATTATCAGCCAGAATATCAGTGGTAAGTGTTAATTTCTTTCTACAAACCCTAACCCTAATTCATCTACATTTTAGGGCATTTTTGCATGGCAAGTTTGCATGCATAGTTCTTTCATATTCTTGTATAAGATTGGGGTTGTGAGTTAGCACTACAATAGGACATTAGAGAATATCAGTATTTGGGATATTACAGTGGTATCAGAGCATGTTCCTTGCCAGCTGTGGGCATGCAAAATTGTAAATGGATTCAGAAGACCCATACAACATTACTTACCAGAGACAAAGGTTTAGAAACAGTGATAGAGGAGAAGAGGAGTTAGAGGACATAGAGTTGGGGGACAAAGAGTATCAGTTTTTAAAGGGAAAAGAAACAATAGCCAATGATGATAAAACAACTTTCAATAGTCTCATATCAGCCATAAAAGAACTCACTACTGGGCAAAAATAAATGATGAGTACCTTCAGGCAAATGACAGAGAAAAATGGGCCCACCCCACACAGTCCTTTGTTTCCCAATAGTGATAGGTTATCCACCAGTAGTAGTGGGGAGCACTTACATACCAACATGCAGAGCCATCCCGATATATACAACAAGCCTTCCCGACCTACCATGCTTCAATTCTTAGATAGTCCAGCTGGAGTGCCTCTAGCACAAGTAGAACCAGAAGAATCCATAAG
>LPNX010040143.1:417500-434947 GCA_001517045.1 Pseudotsuga menziesii | reverse complement strand
ACTTCCATTCAGCCATGACCTTCACTGACTTCTGCCACTTTAAAAGTAAGAACAAACCCAGAGCTTACAATAGTCCATTCACCCAGAACTATGAGTTACAACGCATCGTAGGGAAACTGACTATCCCAACCTTTGAGGGTACTTGGGGTGGCCCAACCCAGAATTGGGTGCAGAAGTTGGATACATACTTCCAGCTCAACCCCATGATTGAGACAGATGCCATTAAATTGGCTACTTTGCATTTGGATGGAGAAGCCCATGAGTGGTGGTACCACGGGTTAGTGACATTGGGTCACAATACCATCACATTGTACCCAGATTTTACATAGAGGCTCATTGAGCGGTTTGATCGAAAGGACCCTGAGGTACACTTTAGAGAGCTGGCACAACTCAAGCAGACAGGTAGTGCAGATGCATTTATTTCAGAGTTTCAGAGGATAACAGTACATGACGAGGATGTGCATGAGGAGATAGCATTAGAGCCATCCTATGAGTCTAGCGACACAAGCACATTCGTTAGTCAGATTGTGGACAAGCCATGTGATGAGTTGGAGTCAATGTTTTAAAACTCGGACTCGGACTCGGAATCAGCTGAGGGTCAACTCGGACTCGAACTCGGACTCGGCAATGACTCGGACGGTTTGATTTTAATGACTCGGTTTACTAAGAAACACGTAAAATATTTAATTTTTAAAGAAAAAATATATTTTAGAGATTATAATCCATCATTCCAAAGCATTAGAGACAAAACATCCAAAGTATGATCATATATATACCATATAAGGGTGAACATATCAAAATTGCACGAAGGGTACTATATAATGTATAATTATAACTATACAATGTACATTATATATTATACATTATAATTGTAATACATTAGGCTGTTATAATTATAACTACATTATAAAAATTAAAACTTAATTGTAATTTATAAATTATAACTACATTATACATACATGTAGGCTATTCAACTAAATTATAATTGTATTACAGCCTAATGTATAATGTATTACAATGTATAATGTATAATGTATAACTAAATTATAATTGTAATTTGTAAGGCTGTTCAAACTTCAAAGTTCAAACCTTAAAACCTTCATGCTGTATGCTGTAACTTCAAAGTTCAAACGCTGGCACCTTCAAACCTTTAGTGTGGCAGCAAACAATAGAAAACAGGACTGATATTTGTCAATTTAATGAGAAAAAACGAAACAATGGCTAGCTGGAAGCTAACATACATCTAGGTAACAGAAAATCGGTCTCCAACAGTCCAACTCCTCCAATCATGTTGATTGTTCCTCATTGTTGGATGCTCCTCCAAGCCTCCATGAATCCAAACAACAATAATGCCAAATGCTCACAAACATCTTACAGCAGAAGTGTGAGCCAAATAGAGGGGCAGGGGGTCATCTTATGGCCTCAGGTTATGGTTAGAATAAGAAAAATCTTAAAAATAAAAAATAAACATGTTATTTTGGAGTCTGCATTCTTGTGGGTTTCTGCCACAACTGACTCGGCTGAATCGGGTTGCAACTCGGTCAACTCGGCCGACTCGACCAACTTGGACCCTAACTCGGCCGACTCGGACCCAACTCGGCCGACTAAGTATAAAATTGGCCACTCGAGCCGAGTTGCAGGCCGAGTCAGCTCGGCTGGGGGTCAACTCGGCCAACTCGGCCAACTCGGACTCGGACTCGGCTGGTTTTTAAAACAGTGGTTGGAGTTGGTACACTCTTCGTGCACTACAGCAGGAGTCCAAACAGTTATAACAGGCGAAATACTTGAGGTGCAAGGCAATGAGCACAACGGTCGTGACAGTGGGCAGTCACACATGGAGGTTAGGGAGAGTTTAGACATGCATGAGATAGAGCTTCCAGATGATAGTCACCAAAAGAAGATTGAACATGTTAAAAAAAGCATTCTAGCAATGAAAGAGAGGACCAAGATACTCCGAGACACCATATTACAACGAGATGTTGAGCTTACATCTCTTTGAGTTGTATGTATTGAGTCAGCGGTCAGGCTTTCTAGTATTGAAGAGCAGTTAGATTCCTTGGTGGGGTAGAAGAAGAAACATACTATTGCATTTCAAAGTAGTTCTCTTCAGGAGTACATAGACAAGGCTTGCAGTAGCTTGAGTCCACATTTGCATAATGGAGGATGGTTTTTACAGGTTGGCCAGGATCGAGAAATTGGGCAGCAGTATATGAGCATTCCAGTTGAAATCAGAAGGGCAAAATGTCATCTTGGTAGGATTATTCCTTGTGATGGTGCTTATGGACAAGGTCCTTTTTGGGGATTGGATTGGAGAGAGATTAAGAGTTAGTGTCCTATTGAGTGGGCGATTCTTAGGAAGACATTCCTGGCCAAGGGTATAGTCCCACAAGAGCCTTGGGATATTTGGGATGAAAGATGCACAAGTTTGCATTGGGATCTAAGTGGGAGACCTTATGAGGGATGGATACAATGTTTACTAATGGGGTTACTTGGGAGTCTACAGGATGTTCCTTGTGTTGATACTACGCAGGGTAGCGGTGGATGCATTTTGACCTCTGCAATTCTCAGATTTATTTGGGACCCTGGGATTACAGTGACTGACAGTTTAGTGATTGCTAGAGGATGCTTTCAGGAGGTCTTTTTTGATGGTTCCTTGTTTACACCGTGGCTAGTCTCTCTACTTATAGGAGGCTTCCATGGGACATTTTGTGATGGTACTGTGCAGTGCAGTGCTTTGAGCAGAGGGTGCTACAGATCTCCTAGGATAATTTGGGACCCTGGGATCATCCCCGGATTCAGTTGGTTCAGTTGATTGATTGTGGATTTGCGTTGGCATTGCTTGAGGACAAGCAATCTTTGGTGACGGAGGACTGCAATGTTCTGTTTTGATAAAAAGGGAATAACTGAGGACTAATAGCACTAGGAGCAGAAAGGTACATCAATTCGGTATTATTAAGTCATCAGTGTAGTAAGAAGGCCATCAGAGTTCATATTGTAAAGCATGCGGAGCATGTAAGTCTTATTTCTTTAGTGTTAAAGTGAACATGAAATTAGAATTGCATGCATGCAAAAGTGAAGCGTAAACCTTGAAAGTGACATGCAAATCCTAAAAGTACATGTTATTCTATTTAAGAAGGGTTATTGGACTAAAGAGATTATCTATGATTATTGTTGATTGATTTTGGAGTTTCGAGCAGCAGCATGGCTTGCAGCCGCGACAGTTGGGGTTGAAGACGGTGTCTTCAGCTAACGAGGGTTCAGCAGTGAGATAACTGCCCTAATTTATCCATAGCATTCATCCAGGTTTATCCATAGCATTCATCGTATACTTCAGGATTCGGAGATCCAACACATTCTGAAGGTTTATTGGCAGATCCACGTTTGCAGCCGAAAGTAGCAGAGAAATCATAGAAGGATTCGCTGGGACCACAAAACCCAGTCTTTCCTCTGCATGTGAGCTTCCTCTTTCTCAGCAGGCCTATCCTACGACATCCAGTGATTATTGGCCATCAGTTTGCTCATCTGGAGCAACTATCAGCAAACAGAGAGCTTGGGGGGCGTGAGCAGTAGAACCATAGATCAATTTGCTAGGGCACTTAAAGGCTGCCAAATCTTTGCATGTGGCAGTCTATCTCTTCGACATCATCAGGCGGACAAGCTCACTAAGTTGCAGCCCGATCTGACCTCTCCTCCTACAAAAACGTCACCTTCAGTCTAGAGGGTTTTTACGGTACTGCGGGGCAGTAACACTGGAGGAAAAGAGCACTTCTAGGCCACCTATCCGGATCTTTATGCATGCAGCTATCTCTGGTGTCATTATCAGCCAGAATATCAGTGGTAAGTGTTAATTTTTTTCTACAAACCCTAACCCTAATTCAGCTACATTTTAGGGCATTTTTGCATGGCAAGTTTGCATGCACAGTTATTTCATATTCTTGTATAAGATTGGGGTTGTGAGTCAGCACTACAATAGAACATTAGAGAATATCAGTATTTGAGATATTACAACTTTGTTGGTATTAGAGCGGCTAAGGTTACATTCTTGGGTCGCCAATTTTGGATTGGCACGGATAGTTAAAGTTGGAGTTCTTTTAATAATTTGATTTAGTTGCTAGGTGAGGAAAAAGTGGATCTAAGATGCACTTTAGCCTTTTATTTTTATTATTATTTATTCTATTTTTCTTTTTTTGAACAATAATAAGAGCCTTTTTGGCCTATAAAAGAAGCAAGTCTTCGTCTTTGTAATGAGGGAAAAAGTTTGGGAGGATTTTTTCCCATAGCTGAATAAAGAAAAATCATGTTGGGTTCTTGGATATATTGGGAATCTCTTTCATGGTTGCATGTTTTTCATAAGTTGTAGAGTAAACCTAGCATAGAAGGCTATAATCTAGTCCATTGGGCAAGCATTTGTAGCTGTCAAGTTGTTTGTCGCCGTTATGTTTTTAAAGGTCTTAGGAGTAATGGACAATAGTCAGTTATACTTACATTCTCCTTGCCTTTGATTATGGAATGTACTAGTTTAATCTCACTTCTGTGAAACGCAAGGCCTCTCTGAGTCCTCTTTTGACTTCATTCTCCCTTTTGATACTGACACTGGTCTTCCCTCAAGGACTGATCCTCCCTTCCTTCCCATCAATCAAAATGCCTTTCCTTTTTTATTTTACAAATGTTTCTCTAAGGCAGCCTCTTCAGATCACCTTGCCCTTCATTGCACCTGCCTTAGCGATCCTACCTTAGGGAAGCCCCTCTAGAGTTGGAGAAGAGCCAACCTGAAGCGATTTGAGAGGAGTGTGGTGACATTGGCTTCTCTCGAGAGAGTTGTCATCTAGCCGGTGCGCTTACCTTTTGGGCCTCAGCACACGCGTGCCAGTTTTGGGCGACAATAGGCGTGAAACCATGTCAAGCATACAATGTAGTTGTCAAGGTGTTCTAGGGGTCGCAGTAGAATGGGTTGAGCGACGATGGCTTCCCATCCAAGATATCAATCAATGTGAAAGGACTAATGAACTTCTCAATGATGTCGTCTGGAAAATATCTTCGGTCGAGAAGGTTTGGCTGTGTAATCTTGGGGGAAGCCCTAGATCGATGAGGCCCATCACTCCTCACATGTAAGGTCGAGGGGAAGAATATCTAGCCAACAAGATAGGGGAATTGTACTCTAACTTTGGGATCATTTGACCAGAGTCATATCAGCTGAGCCATGTAAAAAATCGGTCGAGTTGTCATGGCCAGCACATGGGTACCCACGGACCGCAGACAGGAAATTAGTTTATTTTTTTTCTTATCTAGTCTTCGTGCAGTACAACCTATGACTTAGGTGCAACTAATTGATGAACAAAAGACCTGATACAGATCCCATTGTGTTGGATGATATTGATCCAATCTTAGATTGGGTAGTGGAGATTCAAGATATAAATATACATTTCTGGTCATGAGGCGAATGGGTGTGACTTCAACCAGTAGTTGAAGAGTAACCAACAAAATAAACTGAAAACAACATGTTCAGCATGGTCAGGAAGGAAGGCATCCTTACAGCACAATTTTGCGTTCGTTACTGAAATGGGAAACAAATGGGATAGGGTGGGGATTGTTGATTTTTTTGAGCAACATCGAGAGCCATTCTCTTAGGAGAATGGAGACACCTGGTCCGGGACCAGGGTCTTGACTCAACCTAGAGTTGAGTGACCATTCTCTTGAATGGGGATATTTGGTCCGAGCTCATGATATGGAACTAGTCCAACACTGGGGGACTCAACCTTGAGTTGAGTGACCATTCTGTTGAATGGTGACATCTGGTCCGGGACCAGGATGTGGAACCTGTCTAGCACTGGGGGACTCAGCCTAGAGCTCAGTAGCCATTCTTTTGAATGGAAGCACCTGGTCAATTACCAGGAATTTACCTAGTCCGGGACTAGGGACTCATCCCGAGGCTGAGGGCCATTCTCCGGGAGAATGAAGGTGCTTGGTCTTTTACCAAGTCTTTGACCTAGTGTCAAATTATGTAGCCTATGGCTGAGGCATCTGGTCTGGTACCAGGAAGACACCATAAGCCCTAGACTGGGTCTAGGCATGTGTGACACTCTGACCCTCGATCGGTGGGATTTGTGATCTTCTCCAAGGCTTAGCTACCCTTGGTTAAGACACCTTAGTACTTGATCTTGGTGTGACACAGAGTGTGAGATAAAAGCATTAGTAATTCTCTCTGTATATGATGATGTACTTTGAGTGGGGATGAAAGACCACCTTGACAACTTGTATTGACCACAGGGCACTTGAAGAAGGCTAAAGCAAAAGTCAAAAATACATAAGGACCCTTAGTACCACTAAGGTGTAAAAGTGAAAGTGCAAAAAGACCTTTAGTACCACTAAAGGTAAAAGTCAAAGTAAAAAAAGAATAAAATAATAATATTTTGTTCTTTCTAATTTTGGTCCACTTACAGGTGACTCAAAGGATATAAAAGAAGATCAATTCATTCATTATTACAGGTGAAGCTGCTTCTACTGAAGATTTCATAGTTTTTGAAGAGAAGGTTGTCTTTGTGGTTATGCCCTAGCATGGATGAGTCTAGCTAGGGCACCCACTTGTTTTCCAGTTTTACCCTACAACTAGGGTTCTTGCACTTCTCTTCTCACAACAAGCTATAACAGGGTTAGGGTTTTTACCCTAACAGCTCCCTCCTCCACGAACAACAACAAGACATTCACGGGCAGCTAGGGTTTGCTTCCGGGCATCCCTCTTCCTCTGGGCAGCACCTCTGGGCAGCCTTATTCTTCCACGGGCTGCTCCTACTGCTCCACCAGCAGCCCTGCTACCCCTCTGGGAATTACTAATGCTTTTATCAATAACCATAGGAAAATACTCGAGTCAGGCTATGCTTACTAGAGAGACTATGTTGGCAATAGACTCGATTCTCTTACAGAGGGTTAATGGAGGCATGACACAGATCAAACACTAGCTAGCCACCTTTGGGTGATCAGGGTGATGGGTCATGGTGTGCATTATGAGCACTCTTCCCCTCAGCATCCATTACAAATTGCAATGTTTTTGTTGGAAACAAAGCTATTCTTTGTCCAGACTCCAAACAATGTTAATTGGGTTATGACAAATTGAATTTAATGACCTTTCCTAAGAATTTCTTCTTCTATGCCCTTTTCCCATGGGACTATAGTAATTTGATTTCTTTATTTCCCATCTATATTCATTGTTCTTTAGGGAGATCACTTATGTTTATCGTCAATCATTATTGTTGGTCCATCAAGCCCATCTGCAAAGCTTCCTAGTCACCTCCAAGAGTCCAAACAACTGCTTAACTTGATAGCCTTAATTTAACAGCTTTTGATGGTTGCCTTTATTGAAGACAGCAGACATTTTTCTTATATTTACCTTGATTGCAGACTGTTAGTGGACATCTCTAACCTTTTTACTGGGAACACAATGATGGATGTTTTGACGTGCTATGCCAAATTTGTAAATTGGAAAGCCTGAAACTGAGAGTTCTAGATGTATTACTATTGTTGTTTTAGGTTTTTGAAATCCTCTTGAGTCAGTCAAAATATCATTGTTCTTTTCTTTAATGTTTGGATGTAATCTGTCTTATAGATCAAGTGATGGATGCAGTCAATTTAAATGACAAGCTGCTAAATTATATATTTGGAGCTTCAAGATGTGGTATCTAGATTCTAAATAGATGAATTATATATTATAATATGACTAAACTGTCAAGATACTGTACTTGTTAATGAATAAGTAATTGTTCATTGAAGATTTTTTTTGTAATGCCTTTTGGTAAGTTAGGTTCTTCATGGTATTAGATCAGTTTTTTCTCAGAAATTAATATTTCTATTCATTCACTTACAGGTGAGGAACTCTGCTATTCGGACCCTCTTCCAATCTCTTAGCAGTCATGGGCACAAATTATCAAAGGATATGTGGGAACGCTCCCTCTGGGAATTTGTGTTTCCTCTTCTTACTAGTGTGCGTCATTTGGTGAGTGTTGAAGATTGTTCATTGTATGATAATTGCATTGATAGTGATTGTTAGAGTGTTGCTTGCTTCATTTTATTCAGGAGGTACTCTTGATCTATTTTTCCTACAGGCTGCAACATCTTCAAAAGACGAGTGGCAGGGAAAAGAATTGGGAATGCGAGGGGGGAAACCAGTCCACATGCTTGTTCATCACAGGTACAATGGTTGGGAAAGAGAGATAATGCGAAGTGATGATTGGGGTTCTTTGTTTGCAGAGCTAGTGTTGACACAGAAACTATTAAACTATGATTTGGTGGTTTCTTATTCTGTGTATGCATGCAATGAATTTTCAGTCGCAATACAGCTCAGAAACAATGGGATGAGACCTTGGTACTGGTATTAGGTGGAATGAGTCGCCTGTTACGGCCTTTCTTACCATTTCTTCAGACCTTAGACAATTTCCAGAAAGGTGAGAATATGCTTGAGCTTACAAGTATACGATCTTTCAAATGTGTTTTGACTTTGAATGGAAGGATCTATTTCCTTGTCTAAGAATTGAAGTTTGGCAGGTTGGGACTCCTTGCTGCTTTTTATTCAAGAAAGTATCTTGAACGGAAGCAAAGAAGTTGCCCTTGCAGCTAATAACTGCTTACAGTCAGTGCTACTCAGTCACTGTTTGAAGGTATTATTGGAAGTAATTCTGTCATATAATCTTCAGAATTCAAAACAGTACATTGGATAATAACTTCTCACAGCGTCCTTTGAAAGTCAATCTGTACAATTCATAATTTTTGTCACAGTATGAGAACCTTAACAATTTCTAGTCAAGCTGTTGTTGCAAGAAGTTCCTAATCTCTACTTCTTTCAGTCTCTCATACTCACTAGCAATAGGAAAAAGGTAAAAATTTCCATGCCTTACACCTAAATTAACCTTGTCACATAATCAACAAACCTGCTATTATGGCTCTTGTTGGGGTTGCATTGAAATTTGCATTTTTTAAGGTTTTTCATTTCCAGCAAGATTATCGTATTCCACTTTTGATTTCAGAATCCAAAAAATAGGTATGATGCTTTGGAACCACAACTTGTTTTGCAATGCTTGTAACACCTTAGTTATTTTGATGCAATGCTTGTAACACCTTAGTTATTTTGATATCTTCCTATACAATCTTTCTTGATGTTGAGGATGCCATGCAGGGGAAATTGCCCATGAATTACTTTAAATCAGCATTTCTAGTTTATGAAACTGTCCTGCAAAAGGCTGCTGACTATCAAAGTATAGTTGCAACTAAGGCAAAGCAGGAACTTTTGCGTAGCCTGGGTGAGTTTTCTTGTTTACTTCCAATGGCATTAGAAGTATGTTCCTTTATGTCGATGTTATCAGTGATTTTCTCTGGGGCTCTAATGATTCATGTCTTACTTTTATCTTCTATTGCTTCTATATGGAAAATTTTTCTGATGGTTTGGAGTCTGAATATATAAACAGGTGAATTGTATGTTCAAGGACATGAGATGTTTGACAGTGCCCTGTATCTCCGTGTGTTAGAGCTTGTTGACTTGATGGCTAGATATCCGAAGAGCATAGTTGATAGCACTACCATAGAATATGTAAGATGAATCATTTGCCTACAATATTGGCATGTTAATTCTCTTTTATGTGCATCTTGATTATATAATCTGGGTTACACATTTTGAATTGCTTATAAGGAGAACATGTTCCAACTTTTCTTAAAGTCTCAATCCACTCCAATTTGTTCTCACAATGTACATTGCAGGGATGTGTTCACCCAGTGCAACGCACAGTGTTGGAGGTATTTCCTTTGCTTACGCCGAAAGATGGGAAACTGTCCTCAATGTGGCCGAATCTTCTCAGAAAAATGCTTCTTTATCTTCCAGGAGATGAATCCCATTTTATTGATGGTCGTACTACAGTGGACAGCTATAATTCTTCAAGAGATAAACAAGAAAGAGGGCGCACTGCTAGTGAGACTTGGATGACAGAAATTTCATCTTTTCATGGTAGTGGACAATGTGTATCTAATGCACATTTTCAGAAACCTGCTGATGATACTCTTTCTGCCAAGGAAATGCTGCAGTCTGAAAGCTCTGATTTTTCCAATTCTGTTCCTAAAAGTTCTTACATCAAAGCAAAGGTTCCAGTTTCTGAGTCAAATGCTGCTCGAATTGAAGAGATGTCTAATAACACCTCAAGTCCATTGTTTGCTGAAAGGATAATAAGTGTTCTTGTTGACATATATTTACTGGCTCCTTCAGCTGAAAGACAGGATACTTCACCTGAAATAATTGCATCCCTTGGAAGGTATGCAACTTTTTCTAACTATTATTGTAATTCATGTTGACATGTGAACAAGGAGCTTGGCTTCATACTGGTGGGGTCTAGGAGTACTGTACTATGAGGTTTTAACTTTTTAAGTACAATTCTATGCCAATTCATGGGGAATAGGAGTTGAAAGCATTACAAAGAGTAAACAATTATTATCTTGAAGTAACATTTTTAATAGTCTGAAATATTCACAAAGATCTCTTTCCGGTTTCTGACGAAACTAATCAACATCTTTTATTTTTAAGAAAATGCATCTTATATTAAACAGAAAATATGGCTCCCACTAGAACCCTTTACATCATATATTACATGTACAAAATATAAATCATGGGGTGCTTTTTGTGCAAAGCCCATAACTGAGAAAGAAGGTATGGATCTTCTCATGCCAAGCTTGAGACCCATGTTTTAGTCCATATAGAGACTTCTTGAGCTTTCAAACTGTTATCACGGATCTTGTAGTTGCCCTGATGGATTAATCTTGTATAGGATGGCAGAGGAGACTGGCAACCAAAGCCACCGTGACCTACGAAAACCCTAACCCCCAAAAGATAGATGGTTGTCACGCGGATTAGGATTTCCTTCGTTTTATGCCGCTGAGTGCCCAAGTGACAAAGGGGGAGACCCAAACCTATCCTGAAAGGACAGATCTATAGCTAATAACTAGATCAAACCAAGGATTGAGAATACATAAGGTGATAGCCAGAAACCCTAGATTTAAGGGATAAGCCACAAGTTATGGGTGTTTGAGTACGGGTGTTTAGGAATGATAGAAATATTACTCGAATGAAGTGGATTAGTGACTTAAGGAATTAAGACCAGAACTAGGGTTGGTGTGTTTGTTCTAATGATCAAACCCGGGACCTTGGGGGGATTTAAGCAAGAATATGGAAATTTCCCAGGACAAGGTTGACACAAATAATTAAGGCCTTCAACACACCTACTTGGTTGTAAGATAAAACAATACAAAGAAATCCAAGCAAAACCAGAAAAAAATTACGCAAGGAACTCGCTGCCTGACTAAGAGGGGCGTTTTTCTCCTTAAGGATCAGTTCCTGGAGATGGGTAGATAGAGTCCAATGCTGACGCCTAGGAGGGAGAGGAGTTTTTTGGGATGGCCGACAAAACCCAGATCATTGAATTTGCAGATTCCCAGTGCAAATCGATTCGGTGATTTTTCTTAATTTCTAAAGAGGGTTTTTCAGTGAAAATTGGTGATGGGCAATGCATGAAAAATAAAAAGTTAGAGAACTTACCTGGGAAACATACCTGGATCATGTCGACGAGTTCCTGGATGATGAAGAATGTTTTTCTTCCGATCAAGTAAGAATTATGTACGAGATCTTGATGGAGTTCTGCTTCCATTAGTGAGCCTAGCTCCCCCTTCAATCTGCCAAACCAAAGAAAATCAATTAGAAAGACAATTGAACGGGATCTAAAGTGTAAAGAAAGTACAGGAAGTAAGAAATCATGAAGAAGTAATCACTCCCTGATACACAAAACCCGAGTGCCGACACAGGGTGAGTCCCTCCACTAGTGCGCCTTCCTCAAGTGCACCTCCTTCAACTTGTAGAGGGATGGGTGCAAGAAAATGTACAAGATCTATCCCAGTTTAATCTCAATGCAGAAAAATAACAATGCGTGTCATCATCTCATTCATTCATCAAACAAGACACGAGAGTGTAATCCCATAAAAAATTTCCTTATTCAATATTCTGGTGCCAGAGCTCATAGTTTACAATGGGGGGGTCTCGTCAATATATAGCTTCCGAGAGACGTAAACCCTAACTCAATTTTGCATCCAACGGTTGAGATTATAACATCATCAATGGTGGCGATCAAATTTGCATGGATCAATACATGGATCACTTTGACTAGATCAAGGGGGGGCGCACTTTTTTCCAATGACACCTTTCTAAGTCAAATAATAACATAACATAAGATATAATCATGATAATACATCAAAAGGGGGTCATTAGGGGCTTAATTCACCCTAGGCCTCATTACAACCTCATAATATAAGATATGACTATACAATATATCATTTAGCCAAGTTGAGGGGCGGCCCTTAGAGAATGTCCTTACTAACTGAGCCAATAAAAAATAATCCAGATCAAATATTGACTGAAAAACTGCTAAAGAACTATCCGGGGAGCCAAACTACATCATTTGATAAGTTTCCAAGCCATTTCCTTGACCCAACAGGCCAAATCGAATTTTTCAATGAATTCCCTAGTTCATTTTTTGGTGGTACATCTTCTGAAACTGATAGAAATCATCATAACTCTGTCTAGGATGAGAATTGGAGCAAACTGACTGCACTGGATGATCTGGAGACATAGACGAATGGTATAAGTGACAACTCATACCCCTTGGAACACTACAATGCTCTAGGAGAACCAAAATCACTGCCATCTGTAATACAATTTGATCATTTGGCCAGTAATAAAGTGATAATAATCACTGATCATGAGATTTGGGGCCAAACTCTCAAAATTGAAACTGCAGTATTGGTCTTGGGCATGTCTGGATCAAATATAAGCAATGTTGTTTTTTGAGTCACTGCCTTGGGTACCGAATTTGACTTGGTCAACTGGGTTGGCCAAGTCAAAGTACCCAATGGAGGTGAGATACTGTACCCATATGATCTTGCATGCATCCAAGGTAAGAAATGCTCCAATGTTGTATATCAAAACCAAACTTAAATTATGTTATTCATAACCATGGTGACAACAATAATAATAGTAAGTAAGATATACTTGTGTCTTCGAAAAATCTTGGAACCTTCTGGAAGTCTGTTTGTGCATGCCATACTTACAAAGCTTAAACGATGTGCTAATGTTGGGTGAGGATGGAAAACAAGGCTAAGGAAAAGGGAGATGACTTGTAGTTAACTTTGACCATATGATTTCTCAGAATGACGACCATTACACACGACCACGATGACATATACATGACAGATAAACAATAGGGGATGGTGGTGTCTCACAAGTGGATGAGCTAACCTAAAAAGAGCCCATTCAACTCAACAACATGTATACGACTCACATCCAAGCTAAGAATAAGCTCCGTGAGGATCTTTGCTAGGACCCTTGTGTTGAGTACACAAGAACTGTAATGCAGAGATCCTAGGGGACACTGTGAATTAGTGGTCCCTTGCCCCATCTCACATCAAAACCCGCTGGCTCCATGTGGAATTAATCATTACATTTCAATTGTGGCCAACAACCTTTAGATTTAGCATTTGTTTATCCACTGCTTTTCTTTAGGCCTTCACAATTTTATTTTATAGCCCTTTTTGAGTTGTCTAAAGACACATTATGCATTTATTTGAGGGCTTTGCATTTTAGCAGATAGAATTTACAACACATAATGCATCTAATGATGATAAACACATTGCTTCAAGTTTTAGCTGACACTCTTCGGGATAACTCAGAGCCGAGACACAAAACATGTGATCCATCATGCATAGGGGTCAAAGTGGGGAAAATGATCTTCAATCTCATAAGTCTTGATCAAGCTAAAGTCATGGGTTAAGGATCAATCACAGATGAACTGGATGGATGAGGACAAATGACACATGGAACCAGCATAGTACTAAAGTTTAATATTTGTATAAGCATGGCATGAGCAATAGTCTTCAACACTAAGTCCTTTGGTTATTCTTAGCACAAGTTCAAGCATTAGTATACATATATAACCATAGGTCACCATGATCATCTTGACAAGACAAGCCTAGGTGTTTGGCGTACATCATAAAGCAAAATCAAACCAGGGAAACATATACCTGCTCTCACCATATATACCCGTCTCCATCTGATAGGGCCCCTTTGTAAATGTCTGTACCATATCTGATCTGCTACTTTGCTCAAATGAACTAGCCTCTAGGTCATCACTGAAAGCATCTCAATGGACTAATGGATCTCAATCATGGCAAGGAAACTCTACTAAACAAGGCTCTGAAATGGCTGGGGTTGTAATGATCCATGCTAAAACCCCATGTGAAAAATAGCTTGGAATAGAATAAGAGATAGATCTGTATGCTGCATCATGGTAGCCCAGTTGCAAATGTATATGTGATAACATCTGGCTCCAACTGGGACAATGCTCTAATGAAGAGAGTGGTTGAGAACCTCAGAAATCTTTGGTTCGCAGCACCATCAGTATCAAATAATACAGCAGTCCAACTTTCTGCTTCGTCTCCAAGTATTATCTGTTTCTGCGCACATGGAAGCAAGAAATACTAGAGCAACATGTATGGAAAAAATATATGCAAAAAATTGACAAAAATAATGTTGGAAAATAAAATGCTGAAAAGTAAATTTTAATCTAATCAATTCAAATACAGTAAATGAACTAAAAATAGAATAAACTCAGTAACTAGAAAACCCATGCATCAATAAAAAAGACTCAACTACTGCTTAGAGAGATTATTCAATCCTACCTACTCTAACGGATGGTGAAAGAATGATATGCTAAGTCATGCTTGGAACATAATCCCTTAAATAAACTTGATTTACAGGAATTTTGAAACTGCGACCATCTTCAGTAGATAAAAAAATATAGTACATTCAAATCTTTCTACTGTTAGTGGTCCCATCCAAAGATTTCCCGATTGCCTTGAAATGTGATTAAAAGCACGATTCTCAACAATCACCTTATCACCATAGGAATACCTACGCCGGTTAATGGATGAAGATACAACTTGAATATCTCGAGTAGGTATTATGGAGGCATTAGTGTTGCCTCTGGTACGGGGAAATGGCATTGTCCTACTTCTTTCAAGTATGGCATTGAAACGTGGAGGACCCCCGTCTATGGGAATGGTAATTCTTCCCACCAAAATCTCACTTACCTCCCTTCTTGACTCGTTGGGCTCGCTTTTAATGTCCTTTGGGTATGTTTATATTCCTTGTTTAATTGTCTCCACCACAGTCCAAAACTCTCGAAATACTTCATCAATATCAATTTTAAGGGGAGAAATGGTATCAGAATGATCAACTTGCTTACTAGAACCTTCTCCATGGGGCATAGGTAATTTTCCCTTTCGGGAGGCTTCAAATAGATTTCTTTCTACCTCTTCTTCCAAGGATGGCAATTGTGTAATAGGAATGTGAGATGTATCATTTCTTTCATCCACAGGTCTTTCTGGTGGTAACAAGAAGTTCGGTACATGAGAAGCAGACGGGTAGTGAAAGTTACTAAGGTTTGCTCCCTGATATGGTGGCTCATGTTGACTAACCAATTCGTTTCAAGTACCAGTGGAAGGCAGTACAACTTGATTTTCACTTTCAGCTACCTGTGAGGAATTATTAGCTTGAAAAGTAAACAAATTGTTCAGAGAAAAATCCTCACCGAAGGCATCATTAATTAAAACATCTTCTTCCCAACTTCGATTAATAAGCTCTGTCATTTCTTGTCTTAAGTTATCTCTTAGATCTTGCCTAATCTCTTGGATAGGGCGATAAGTTCTTGTGAGAGAATTTGGTACATCCTCTCTTGCGCTAGAAGTTTCACTATGTAAGATGGAATCAGGAGCTTCTATTGATAATCGGGATAAATAATTAGGGGCATCAGAAAAATGTTCAGGATTATCGTCCATGATTTCCCCTATTAGTTGCTGATGGATAACCTCCTGTCTAAATCTGACATCACTTTCGTCTTCAGAATCAAAACTACCTACTCCCATAAAGAAGACATATGTATAATTTTTGTCATCTTTTACCATGTTTATTCTTTCAACACCTAGGGTACCTTTACCATAAGTATTTTTCAGTCCATGTTCGTTTGTCTCAAGATATCCATCAATGAAAGGCTCCCTACAAACTCTTATTAAATTCCTGTCATAATTAGGTATGCAAGCATATGATAAATCCATCATCAAGTATCCACCTAACCCAACAACCCATTTCCTAGATAGCAACATGCCATACACAGGGGGAAGATCAATCACTACTACATCCATCATGGTATTTAAATCGGGGCAAGCAAACAAATCAACATTCAAGTTCTTGATCAACCCATATGCTTGGACACCCCTTGAATCAATGCCACACACATTTCCATACGGACGAGTGATTTCTAATTCCATTTCTTTCATAATACTTAGAGGCATAACATTCATAGCAACTTTGGAGTCTAGCATGCAGTTATGGAGTAATAGGTTGTTAATTTGTAAAGTGAGATAGAAAGGAAGGTGTCCTCCACTCTGTTGAATTTTTAGCATTAGCATAAAATTTTAAAAATTGCAGATAAACATAAACAAATCAATAGTACAGTAAAAAACACATTCATCACATCAGCACATATGGACACAATATTTTTCACTGGGGAAACCTTCAAAGGACAAAAACCCCAAACGCATTAATAGCTCATCTCGTAAATGAGATGACTAAGAAAAATCTTCAAAAAGTTCCTCAAATCCAGATCTGGATTTTACCACTATCACAATGAAAATTATCAGTAAAAGTTCAGACTGATAATTACAACAACATTTTCCAGAATTCACAATTTTTCAAAATTAGGGCTTTTTCACAAACTGAATTTCTCTCTCGTCTGCAAAAATCAGATTGCCTGAGAAAATCTCAGACTGCCCAACTGTACCTTCAGGCTGCTCAACCTGCTGCCTGCATACTTCCCTGCCCGGCCTGCTCGATCTGCTTGCTGCCCGAACTGTCCTCCTCTACCTGACCTGTTTTTCCTGCCCAGCCTGCTACCCGGGATTCGATAGCTCTGTCTGCACTGCTCGACAACTCTGTTGTTCTTCCCGAAGGGCAGTGTACACAAGTTGAATCTTGTGGGGCCAGCCCGTAGGCTTCCAGGTTTGCTGTTGTGCAGCCCGTGGCCACGACTGCCCTGCTAGGGCTTGCCTTGGGCTACCCGAGGGCCAAACCCTCACGGGTATGCCTAAGAGAGGCTGCCCGGGGTGCCTAGGGTGAGCGCGTGGGCTGAAAAGAGAAAGGGCCTGTCAGGTGGAATAACTCCCGAATTCTTATTATTTCCCCATAGAATGCCTTTATTTATACATCTACGATGACTCTTGGGATCACACATCCGAGAGTCTCTTCATATTCCTAATATTTACAATAACGTATAATCCTGACAAATTATATTCCAACAATCCCCCCCTTAATCTAAAGG
>LPNX010040143.1:375185-416253 GCA_001517045.1 Pseudotsuga menziesii | reverse complement strand
TTCATTTTCAGAATATTTCTTTGGATGAGGATATTTTTCCAAACGATCAAGCTGTCTCTCAATGGACTGGTCATTTTTATTAGTCTCAAGAAAAATGACACCTCTGGAAATAACAATCTTCTTGTTTACCTCATCATACAGACGGTATGCCTTGGAGTTTTCTTCGTACCCCAGGCAAATGCATTTTCTGCTTCGAGCACCAAGCTTGTTTCTTTGCTCCTTTGGAATCAAGGCATAACAGGTGGAACCAAAAACTCTGAGATGCTTGACTGAAGGGAGATGGCCAAACCACATTTCATGTGGAGTCTTGTTATCAAGAGCATTTGAGGGACTTCTGTTTCTCAAATAGGCTGCACATTTCACTGCATCATCCCAAAACATTAGTTTGACATTCTTAAAAGACATCATTGAGCGTACCATATTCATTATAGTTTTGTTCATTCTTTCTGCTACACCGTTTTGTTGAGGATTGTAGGGAACTGTAGTCTGATGTGCAATTCCATGTTGGCGAAGATAATCTTCAAAAGCATTTGAAGTGTATTCTTTCCCATTGTCAGTATGAAGTGTACCAATTTTAGATTGTGCTTGTTTTTCTATCAATGCATGAAAGTCCTTGAATGTTTGAAATGCTTCTGATTTTGTCTTTAATGAGAAAATCCAGCACATTCTTGAGTAGTCATCAACAAAGGTCATAAAATACTTATTCCCATTGGCAGAAGGAGTTGGCATTGGGCCACATAAATCAGAGTTGGCAGTGAGAGTGGCACCAACTACAGATGCTATAGATTGCATCTTCTGTGATTGAATCTTGCAACTAAAACAATAGGAGAAAAAGAAGAAAGAGTAAAGGTGCAGGTCTAAGTCTCTGCCACCTTCCTCAAGCTTTACAACAATGTCAATGTCTCTGCTATTGTCATACAAACTTTGAAATACAAACTTAATCCTCTCAAGCCTACAATACCAACTTTAAATATGCTTTCAATGGCTTTCAAACTAGTAGAAAACAATCTCTCACCAACGCAAAGGAGCAGGTCGCAGGTCAAAGAAAAGCAGACTTTCTTCAAGAGATTAGAACGCAGCCTTCTTGTCAACGCAGTCTTCACGGTCTACAGAAATACACTTCAACGTAGTCTTTACGGTCTTCAATGAACCGAGCAGCACAACGTAGAGGGTTGGAGGCTCCAGGAATACGAGCTGCAGAATATGAGCAGCTCCACGCAGTTGATGAAAGCGTGAGTCTCCACTAATGGTCTTCAGTCATCGGGATTCAAATAAATCACAGCAGCATATCACAGGTTCAGTCTTCATGCAAATCAAAAGGCGTGATTCTTCATCCTAATCTTCTCACCGATCTTTGACAAACATTCAACATCAAGGCGTCTTCAATCTATGTTGGTCGCAACTTTCTATTATCAGTCAAAGTCACATCTCTCAAGATATGTCCCTCTCATTGAGGTAGCAGTTCACCCATGGAGTGCAACTCAGAATTTGTAGCTCACAGGGCACAAAATATTATTACAGCTTCAAATATGGAACGCATAGGCTCCTCACAGATATCTCACAATATTTGATAGAGCACAACCACAAAAACAATATTCGGAACATGATTGTGTACCTGGAACGGGATCAAGGTAGAGAACGGTGAGATGGTCTCCACACAAGAGAAGGCAGGTATCCACGCAATTTTCACGAACTGGAGGATAACCAGACAATTCAATAGATGTCTCCACACAAGATATGGGGAAATCCTTCGCTCACTTCATAGGAGGAGAGTTCCCACAAACTATGCAAAGACCAGAGTAGGGTTCATGAGTTGGAGAGTGCTCTCGCACTTCAAAGGAGAACATGCAATAGCTGGAGGGTGCTCACACACTTCAAAGGAGAACGCCCACACACCACGAGTTGAAGCACAGCTCTAACAATCTCTCCATTAAGGCAACGACGCAACAATATTTACGCATCAAACGTGCAGTCTCCACAAAGGCAAAGCCTCAACAACAATATGCAAGAAGAGGAGGGCGACTCATTCAGCTCAGAGAGATACTATCGCATCACTCATGAACGATAGAGCAGCCAGCGCATGCACCAATGCATGCAATCTACAGACTGAGGAAAGCCCAGGGTGCAGATAGCAGCAGAATGCAGACTGTACATGCAGGAGTTATGAATTGCTCTGATACCACTGTCAGGTGGAATAACTCTCGAATTCTTATTATTTCTCCATAGAATGCCTTTATTTATACATCTACGATGACTCTTGGGATCACACATCCGAGAGTCTCTTCATATTCCTAATATTTACAATAACGTATAATCCTGACGGATTATATTCCAACAGGGCCAAGCCCTAGTATGCTGCCCGAATGGAGAATAGGGACAACCCGAGAGAGAAGAAGGGGCTGCCCAAAACTTGGCTCCCGAAAAATAGAAAAAAGCCTATCAACACAAAAAATCTCAGCTGCTCGAAAAATGAAGAGGCTTCCCAAAAACAGAATGTTGAAGATGACTGTCCCAAAAGATTTGTTGAAGATAGATTTGCTGGTAAAACCCTAGCTGAGGATTTGCTGAGAGTAGATGCTCTAGCTAGGGCAAAACAATCTTCAATGAAAGCTTTGATAAAATAGCAGCTTCACCAGTGAGAGAGAACTTGTATGTCTCAAATGAGAAGACTTGATCTTCTTTAATAGCCTTCATTCACCTGTAAGTGTACAACAAATTAGGAAAGATAAAAATAATAATATTTTAATCTTTCCCTAATTTCACTTTTACCTTTTACCAAAGGGTCCTTTTATTTATCTTTGACTTTTACAAAAAGTCCTTATTTATTTTTGACTTCCATCTGTGGTCATTTTCATGTGGTCAAAAAGTCTATTTGTTTTTGACTTTTGACTTTAGCCTTTTTCCAAGTGCCCCTGTGGTCCTTTTTGATTTCAAAAGTACATCATCATAAACCAAGATTTATTAATGCTTTTATCTCACACACTGTGTGACACCTAGATCTGGTGCTAGGGTAACTTAACCAAGGGTAGCTAATCCTTGGAGAAGCACACAAAGCCCGTAGATCAAGGGTCAAAGTGCCACACACATGCCCAGACCCAGTCTAGGGCTTACAGTGTCTTCATTCTCCAAGAGAATGGATACTAAGAACTAAGCTGAGTCTACTAGTCCCAGACTGGTTTACATCGTGGTCCTGGACCAGATGTCTACTCAACACAAGGTTGAGTCTACCCAGGGCAGAGTTGTGTCTATATTATGGTCCCATACCAGATATCTATCATTCAACAGATTGGTCACTAAACACTGGGTTGAGTCTTCACCATGGTCTCGGACTAGGTGGTCACATTCTCCTAAGAGAAGGGCTCTCGATGCTGCTCAGAAAAATCAACACACTCTTCCTCCCATAGATAGCAATGTGAATCTGAATAGGAGGATCTACTTCTACCTCCCTACCTCTAACACTTTGAATGTGGCAAGACTCATAAACGATTTTGAGAGAATTTGCTATTGGGATGTTATCGAAAAATTGTGGAACCTGATCTTTGACTGATGGTAACTTTACTAACTCACTTAGGGTCACTTTGCATGACTTTATGCAGTTCTTACTCTATATCAATCCCCAAGTCATAGTTGCAAAGATCATGTTCTTTCGATTCTTCTTACTCTATGATTAGGTGCTTATCTAATTCTTCTTGTGAGTAGCCTTGGCCTCATCTCCCTCTGGTTCTTGAATCTCCTCGATGACATACTTGTCCAAGTCATTCTCTTCTAGAATACGAGAGATTCTATACTTAATGCTCTGAAGTTGTCCACCCCTTCAAGCTTTTCCTCAAGCTTGGTATGATTCAACATCTTCATATGAGAATCTCAAATGGAAATAGTAAAGAAGTAGATCTTTCCAATTTGAGATGCTCAAACTACTTCTTGATTTGACAGACCTAGGGTTTGACAAAGAAACCCCAATTTTTCAAACTTGGAATGTTGGAATTCTTTCTGGATAGAAAGATGCACCTCCTTGAGGCGAGTTGTTGAGTGATAACTTTTTTCTGGATTGGTGAAGGGAAGCTCCAAAAATCTGATGCCCTAGTTTCTCCCAATAGCAATGATGAGGTCAAAAAATGAAACTTCTTCAAACTGAAAACTTTTTCCACCAAAACATGCAGCTCCTTGAGGTGCGTTATCCTAGCCCTCTTCTCTGGAAAGTTTGTGGAGAAGAATGTCGAATCTTGGAAACCCTGGTTTCCGTAGCTTCATAGTGCCTTCTTTCAGGGTGGCTCTGATACCATGTTAGAGTTTGCACTTTAACTCAAACTGGTTAGATATTCAATCTAATGTATTAGGATCACTAAAAGATAGACAAGCACATCATAAAGAAAGACACAAATTTTTTTATCCTGGGAAACCAATTCTGTATAGATTTGCCACTTAGTACAATGTCATGCAAAGATAGAAAACTCAAAGATAAGATGACTTATGCAACTTCTTATTCTTCTACCCCAACGGACTTGTCTTACTCTCTCTTGGAGCTAACTTGCTTGTGATTGCTATGTGTACAAATGAGGGAGGATGCCTCCATATGATGACCAAGGTTGTCATTGATGACAACACATTAATGACAAAGCATTAATGACATGGCAAACACGACAAAAACACATTAATGACAAAGCATTGATGACATGGCAAACATGACAAAGAATGATGACATGGATGACAAAGATTTGACAAGGACAATGAAGGACAAAGCATGACATAGCAATGGACAAAGATTTGGCATCTTGGGCATGGCGTCTTGGGCATTGGAACACCAAATGGGCTAAATGACCCATGACCCACACATGCACGTTAGCTTGATGGGTTCATGAAGCCCTCAAACGATTGAAGATGCCCATAGAGATGGTTTGAGAAGTCCACGTAATTAATGATGAACCCCTCACTAATCTGAAGCATGATGAAGTCCCTACCAATTTTTTTTTTGGAGATCGTTGTACTGAAGACCACATGCTGGACCTTGAAGAAGAGCCCTCTTGCTTGATGATGAAGTCAGTAAGGCCATGTTTATACATTCCTTGAAGCTCACGTATTGAAGAGACATTGAAGCCCTTACTTGTTGAAGTTGGGCATAGCACAACATAAAGCCCTCACTCTTTATGTTTGGGTCAGTAATGACATGGCAGCTCCAGCTGTCATCCTTATTCCTAATGTAAAATCAGCCCAATAACAAAGCATGCAAACTTATGTGAAGGTCGGCCAACGTTTTTACATTGCAATAAAAATATTAAATAAAATAAAATTGAGACAGGTCGGCTCCAAAGTTTTATGGAAAACGAGTATAAATAGAGTATTTATGTTTTCATTTTATAGTGTGATTTGGTAGTGAATTCGGCGGTGCTCTGAGATTTTTGGGAGTGAGCAGCAGTCAAAATTTGGTGGTACATTTCGTGGGAGCAGTCTGAACTGAGGCTGAGGAAATTCGGTGGATAACAATAGAAACACTTCTATTTATCTTTTGTTCTTCTTAGTTTTTCGGCTGCCTCCTTAAGTTTCGGACTGTTCTCCTCTTGCAAATATTCGAGCTGCTTACTGATGAAGTTCGTGGACTGTGAAAGATATCTTGTTTGGCAGCAGAGAAAATTTTTTTTTGGGCTAAGTTTTGAAGAAATTCAGCCTTGATGAAGAAGTGAAACACCTTGAACTCGCAACAATCTTTGCTCTTTAAACAGAGATGGAACCAAGCTCTTGACAGACAATGCTCAAATCTGATTGGTGTACTCTGTCACAAGTTGACTGTATTAAGTTGGTTTGATTCTTGAGTCTGCCTAGTTGACATTTGCAAACAGTTTCCATTGATAAGGATTGTTTGGTTAGAGAATGCAGTTACTTGTTTATTGCACTTGTCTGCTATGAAGAAATTTGACTGATCCTTGAGTAAGTTAATGAGAAGTGTTAAAGATTGACTACCTCATTCTATGTACATGGAAGTTGACATGATGATGAGCAGCTGGTAATGTTTTGTGTAAGATGATCTAACTGTGGACAGGATGATTGACAAATTGGTGACATGATAAGTGCTGGTGAGCAGAATGAGTTGCTAATAACTGATTATGGAAAGAATGATGTGCTGAGTGCAGAATAATGTTGTGGTGCTTGGACATAGTGATGATTGGGCAACAGTAATTACAAATTGATTGAAGGCATGATGAGGCAGATAGGGTTGATGTAATTGTGGACAGAACTATGATGACGTGCTTGTTTAATTAACAGCAGGTTGTTTGATGGCAGTGATGACATGTAGAGTAAATTGATGTAATGTGACAAGGATGTAATTTGTATGTAACTACAACCTGGGCCTTGTACTATTTTTCTTAGTTGGATCTGAGAAAAAGACCAAGCTGAGTCTTGGAATAGAAGTTGGTGCTTCTGATTTAGTTGAAGCTGATCGACCCCACTGTTGTAGCCATTTGAATCAAATATAAAAAGATTACAAAGTTTATACTATGATGTGTCTCTGATGATGTGACTTGATAGTATGAATGACATATTTAAATTTGATGAATGATTATGATAGCTTAGTGATTGACGAAAGCATTTAAGTTAAATTGTTGAATGATATACATGTTAAGTATTTAAGAAGTTGAAATTGTCAAAAGTGTTGGTCCACTGATTCAACCCCCCCCTTCCACCCTCTTAGTGTGCCATTGTGTCTAACACCCTATTTATATTGATCATGTGTTTGACCTTTTTCCTCATAGAGCCGACTTCTCTAACTGACTGGGCCGACTTGTCCTTGTGGGAGACCAAAAATATAATTTACATTATTTCCTTGGGGACTATTACCCTGACTTACAACGAATATTTTACCTCGATTCTTTACATGACCAATTACATTAATGATATCTCCGTTTAGAGGGAAAACATCCCCGAAAGGAGGAATGTCAAAAGTACAATAAAATATAATAATAATAATAATAATCATAAAAAGAATATCTTCCGAAGTTACATTTACAACAACAGTTTTGTCCCTCAGAACATTATTTCTATATTTTGGGACATCATCTTGTTATCTTTGAGCTAGTAGTGTGGCTAGAATAGTTGGTATAGCCTCATTCTATGATAGAGGACTTTCGGTCATTTACAGGGGTTTGGTAGCATATTTCATGATATCTTATGATTTCACCTAGATGATTTTATCTTCCTATCTGCGTGAGATCATTCATACAGGTATTGACATAGTGGTATGGGATTATCATCAGGTTGGTTATAGGTTGATTGAGTTTATTTGTGATATTCCTATGGGTGATTATGGTTTATTTGTCATATTTGCATCATCACAACCCCAAGTGAGTGTGACCATCTTGTGGAGGACATTTTGAGGGTTTATTATACATATTATTAACCTCTACCTTGCTCCTAGGTAAAGTGATCCTATTATTATACACCTTTTGATGATGATATGCTCAATTTCATGGAAATAATGCAACTGGTTACTGAGCCACACTAAAACCTCAATTACTTTAATTCCCTGGCAGATTTTGGTGTTTCGTCACTTGGAGCTGGTTGGTTTATCCTGGGAGGGGTTAGATCCATGGAATGCCCCCTTTGATGTGACTCTTATATGATGTTTTCATTCCATTCTTTGAATTTCCTAGCCATTTGGAGGAGGTTTTCCATGCTTTAATGATAATGAGGACATATTGATGAGGTGGTGCTTGGTTTGGGGTCATGGTTATTAATTGGTGGACGTCCTACATATTGTGTCAACGCCCAACACACTTATCTATGTTTTGTGCACACTTGGAGAGAAATCCCCCTCCTATTATAGCCACACGTGCCACCTTGGAGGGATGTTTTATGGAACTTTTGACTCCATTGTTTGGCATCCTTCTATTGGAGGCCTCACGTGTGCATCTATATTGGTGATTGTGCTTTGATCTTGGTCTTCATGGTTGACCACCACATGTGTGAAAGAGGAGGTTGGTTTGTGGACACAGTTAACTACCATCTAGTGGAGTGCTCCTCCTAGGAATTTTTTATATTGTAGGTTTATTTGGTTTTGACTTGGTCTAGATGCCATCTAGAGGAGGACACACTAGTGCCAATGGATTTACTTACTTGATCTTGTACATGTGGAAAGGGTCCACGATTTTAAAATTATTTTTTGACTTGTATTCTCTTTGAGGATGGAGTATATTAGTTTTTTATTTCTTTCTAGAATAGATTTAAGGGATTATTGTTATTTTATTGTGGAGGTTGTTGAGATTCAAATCCCAGATATTGGAAGCTCTCCACTTGGAATAGTTGTTGAAAGTGCCCGTAATCTTTGGAGATACTATTATCCAAGCCCTCATAACAACTCTCTCTATTGATCATTAGCAACCAATGCAAACATACATAAATATGTCTATAACTAGTTATTGGGATTGATCAATGTATCTTTCAGTCATAAAACTAAATAACAAGAAGACATTTTCGACAATACTCATTTTCAATTTATTAATATACAAATCTACATTTCAAATAAACGTTCATGAACTTTTTTTTAAATAAAAGCATACAAGAATCTAGTTTCTTTTGCCGGTCGTATGAGGTGGTTGATATTGCAAGTTTCCTTTAAGCTCCTGTTAGTGCCATTCCCTTGTCAATCTTATTGATCCATAGGTTGACCACCCTGCTTGCTCCCAAATGGGTACTCTTCTTTTGCATGGGCCTCCGAGCTGCAATGGGGATGTATAAAAGAAGCACGACTAGCATCATTCGAAATTGTAGCTCATGCTATTAGGCCTTCCAACCTTGAACACTTCTAATTTCGAAATGATCAAACTCTTCAACAGTCACCTCTTACTTTCAACATTATCTTAGCCATCCAACAATAGGGAAAATATCTCCTTACCTCAAGCCTTTACCTTTCTTTTATAGAGTTTTAGGGTTTTGACACATGCCTCTTTCATGCAAAATTAGGATTATTTTAATAGTAATTTGATTATTATTCATCTCTCTGTGTGTCCTCTTTCTACCCACTTGCACAACTAATTCATTTTAAGACTATTAATTTGGGATTTATCCTCACCTTCCAATCAATCTTCCTAAAATCACTCCTAGGTGTTCCCTTGATTTCCTCTTCCTTTCCTACCTGCATGTGTGCACTTGAGTTCACCATCCATCTTAATTGATTTCCATTTTTAATTAAAATTTCCTTCTCTATTTCTTCTCCTTAATTAAATGAATGCGTTTTAGACTTTTAGTTCATGTTCCCCTTATTTAACTAAATACTTCCCTTCTTTTCATGCACATGTTTTTATTTAGATTAATTTATTTTTCATTTATTTTCTTTGCATTACTCTTGCTTTTCTATATGCTTTAACAATATCTTTCTAATTCATTTATCTTTTAGAGGAATATGCCATGATCATACACATGCCCTTCAATTTTCACATATGCCTTTTTTCGCAGTGGGGATGCAGTACGACGATCGAGACCATGTTAACTCAATTCATCTCTACCTTGTTGAGCGACTAATGGTCATTAAGGAATAAGGCCAACACCTTATTGCAGGCCCCTCAGTCAAGCCTCGTGAGTGATCGGATCCACACCCTACCATCATGGCAACATGCATTTCATGTGTAAAAGTCTTGCTTACTTTTCTACCCTTCACATGGAAACATGTGCTAGTTTTACTGTGTACATTCCCCCATACAACACCATTACCCATGTGTGGGTAGATTGGCAATCGACACCCCTGTATCTGCACACAATAAAAACCCACATGCATCAAATAGTTCTATTCACGTATTTCAAAATATCAAATAAATGCATGACATAATATAATACAATGTCCTGACTCAATCCAAAGTCTTTGTGTTGTTGATGTAACCTTGCATAACTGCATGCCTGTGCTTTCCTTGTCACACTAAGAAAAACATTAAAGTATCGAATGAATAATGCATCTAAAATACATTTACTTTTATCCTTTTTCATGCATTATAACCTCAACTCTTATTTATCATACATAAATCCATTTACAACAATTAATTTCACACAAGCAAATTAATGTGATGATCATCCATGCAATATAAATTATTTAGGTTTCAACGTCAAGACACACAACATCAAACCATGTCATTTTTTATCAAATTCCCTCAATAATAACATAGTCCAGTCAGATAAACATATAAGCAAAATGGGGCACTACAAATCTTTTTAAAGTTGATGAACTAATAAAGGTGCTTCTGATCTTATGTGAGGTGAATTTGTGGCGAAAATTTATGGAATAAATTATAATGCTTGTGAATGATAAGAGTTAAGGTTCAAATCAAAGGTGTAGTGTCAACATTGAAGTGAAATAGGTTTGAATGTTGTTGAATTTTAGTATTTGCATCTATTCTTTAATTTTGCAGACTGTAAGATAGATAACAATAAGACAAGTGCAGTAGATAAACAACCATCAACACACATGAACACTAGATGTTTTCACGGGGAAACCTTTAAAGGACAAAAACCCCAAAAGCATTAGTAATTCATCCATTAAATGGGATGATTGAGTTTGTAGTAGCAAGAAGAGAAATCTCAGAATTATGAGATGAATGTTCTTCAAGAATTTTGTCAAACCCTAGTTGGTTTGAACAGTAATCTCAAACCCTAGCAGGTTTGTTACATGGAGAGAGAAGGCTAATTTCCAAGCCAAAAAAAAACTTCAGCTGCCAGGAAGAAATGCAGACTCGGTCTGCTGCCCTTTGCCCAACTGTTGGAGTTTACTTTACTGCTGCTCGAGTTAATTTGCTGCTTCTCAAAATTGAACTGGAGCTGCCCGAAATTCTTTTGCTGCTCGGGCTCAGATTTAGGGATTTTCTGTGGCTGCCCGGATATCTTTCCAACTGCCCGAGGCCCAGCTATGTAAACCTGTGAATGTAACCAGTTTGCCGGGAATAGGAAACGGTCTACCCGAGAGCTTCCCGGAATAGGAAAC
Source organism: Pseudotsuga menziesii (assembly GCA_001517045.1). Lineage (NCBI taxonomy): Eukaryota > Viridiplantae > Streptophyta > Pinopsida > Pinales > Pinaceae > Pseudotsuga > Pseudotsuga menziesii. The sequence continues at coordinate 405,296 of LPNX010040143.1, read as the reverse complement.
AGTTTGCCCGAGAGCTACTTAGAAGTACTGTGTCTGCCCGAGATGAGGAGCAGGCAACCTGAGAGAAGAAACAGACTGCTCTAGTTTCTTCTATTGCCTCTCGAGATACTACCGTGACTGTCCGAGAGGGAGAAGACCTGCCTGGATGAGTATAGGGCTGCTGCCCGAATTTCCTGTGAGTATTTCAGGGCTGCCCGAGTTGTGGAGGGAGCTGTTGTAGGTCTGTTCTTCTGCTGCTCTTGCTGACCGTGAGGAGTATGAAGAATAGAAGGGTGCCCTAGCTAGTAAGCCACCATGCTAGGGCATAAGAAAAACACAAAACCAGAAGTATGCACTCTTCAAACACTAGCAAAGTCTTCAAGGGAGCAGTCACGATGGAGAGAAGCGTGTATCCAAATGTTTTGCAATTGATCTTCTTTTATAGCCTTTCAGTCACTTGAAGTGGCCCTTACAAATAGGAATAAAATAATAGGGTTTTATTATTTTTCTTGTTTACCCTTTTGATTTTGACCTTTAGTGGTACTAGAGACCTTTTTGTATTCACTTTGACTTTTGTGGTACAATAGATCTTCTTGTATTTTGTCTTTAGTCTCTTAGTCTTCTTCAAGTGTCTTGTGGTCAATGCAAGTGGTCATAAGGGTCCTTCATGCCCACTCAAAGTGCATCATTATAAATAGGGAGAATTAGTAATGCTTTTATCTTGAACTCCTTATGCCACCATGATAGGGTACTAGGTGTCTTAACCAAGTGTAGCTAATCCTTGGAGAAGATCACATGGCCCATAGATCAAGGATACGAGTGGCTTACATGCCTAGACCCAGTATAGGGATTATAGTGATGTCCTGGTAACTTCACAGGTGCCTCAGCCCTAGGCTACATCAATTGAATCAATGCCAAATACTTGGTAAGTGACCAAGTGCCTCCATTCTCCCGGAGAATGCCCCTCAACCTTAGGCTGAGTCCCCTAGTCCTAGACTGGTTCATCTTCCTGGTAACTGACCAGGTGCCTCCATTCAAAGAATGACCACTCAGCTCTAGGCTCAGTCCCCCAATGCTAGACCGGTTTCTCTTCCTGGTAACTGACCAGGTGCCTCCATTCAAGGAATGGCCACTCTGCTCTAGGTCGAGTCCCCCAGTGCTAGACTGGTTCCTCTTCTTGGTAACTAACCAGGTGCCTCCATTCAAGGAATGGCCACTTAGCTCTAGGCTGAGTCACCCCAGTGCTAAACTTGTTCCACTTTCTGGTAACTGACCAGGTGCCTCTATTCAAAGAATCGCCACTCAGCTCTAGGCGCTCTAGGATGAGTCCCCCAGTGCTAGAGTGGTTCCTCTTCCTGGTAACTGACCAGGAGCCTCCATTCTCCAAGAGAATGGCTCTCGATGCTGCTTAGGAAAAATGAACACTCCCTCTCAACGAAAGATGTATTCTCTGCCATGACAAGCTTGTCGCGAAAGTACACAAACTTTGTTGTAGTCAGAGGCTTGGCTAGGATATTTGCAATCTGTTCGTCTGTACGGATGTACTGCAGCTTCAGAGTGCCTCTCTGTACTAGGTCTTTGATGAAATGATACTTCATTTCAATGTGTTTCGATCTATCATTAAACACCGGATTTTCTGAAAGCTTAATGCAACTATGATTATCACAATGGATAATCGTTTAGTCAAGCTTTCCACCGAACAGATCAGAGAGTAGTTTCCTAAGCCAAACTACTTCCTTGCAGGCATCACTTGCAACAATATACTCAACTTCAGCTGTACTCTGAGCTATGGAACCCTGTTTCCTGCTGGACAAAGAGATCGTTGCAGATCACATACTGACGCAGTAACCTGAAGTACTTTTTCGGTCTACTGCACTGCTAGCCCAATCTGAGTCTGTATATCCGGCTAACATTACTCCACTGCTGGAAGTATACTAGAGCCCATAAGTGATAGTACCTCACACATATCTGAGTACATGTTTGGCAGCTACCCAGTGTATGTGCTTCGGATCGGACATGGACTGACTTAGAGCATTTACTGTGTGACAGATATTTGGTCTCGTGTGCATGAGATACATCAGAGATCCAATGAGCTGTCGATACAGAGTAGAGTTCACATCTTGTGAACTGGTGGCTAAGTCTTACAACTTCTTTAAGTTTGCTGTCATGGGCATGCTCATGAACTTGCAGTCTTGCAATTCAAATCTTTGCAAGATATCAATTGCATACTTCCCTTGTGTTAGGAAGATCTCGCCTGGATTTTGCCAGACCTCCAGGCCAAGAAAATAATGCATCAAACCAAGATCCTTCATTTCAAATTCAGAGGTAATCTCTCTCTTACACTAAGCTATCAGTTGTTTCTCTCCAGTAAGGAACAAGTCATCCACATACAAGACTAGTATCAAGATATGGTTATGAACAACCTTAAAGTACAGATTGTAGTCAGCAGTACTTTTGGAGAACCTCAAGCTATGAAGGTATCCATCAATCCTCGCATAGCAGACTCTAAGAGCATGTTTGAGCCCATACAAGGCTTTCTTTAGTTTACACACATGGGACTTGTTAAGAGCATGTTTGAGCCCATATAAGAACTCTTCTTTGGTAGCCTTAGCATTCTTCTTCTTCTACAGTAGAAGCTTGGAACCTTCTTTTGAACTTTTTGTTAGGCTACCTGCAATCCTTGGCAAAATGCCCAATCTTATAATAATTAAAGCATTCTAAACTTGGAGCATTAGCGTCTTCACCTTGTGGTTTCTTTCCCTTCCATTTCTGAATGAAGGGCTTCTTGAACTTCCTTGTCTTAGCTGTAAGAGCAAGGTTTCCTTCCTTATTGCAGTTGCTTTGTTTTGAACTCTTCCTTCTTCCAAACAGTCATGCCAAAGTCTATCACAGTTTGGTTGATTTTCACGTCCACTTACAGTTGTCAGAAAGGTTTCCCAAGAATTGGGAAGACCATTGAACACAATTTGTACAAGATCATCATCATCCACAGTTATACCAATGGCAGTAAGTTGGTCACTTACCTATGCAATGTTTGTGAAGAAGGGTGCAACTCCTTCATCCTTGTTCATCTTTAGTGTCTGAAGCCTTTTCTTCAATACTCTCTTCTGGCTAGGTGCCTTCTTTTCATATAGATTTGTCAAGGGGATCAAAGCATTCTTTGGCGGTCTTCAATGGTGTGATGGTCGACATCAAGGTTTCCTTGACTGAGTCATAGATGATCATTCTTTTCTTTGCTTGCTTCTTCTTGAAAGCAATTATGCCAGCATTAGATGTTGGTTCTTCTATGGTGTTGAGAACCAAGTCATCAAGGTCATTTTCCTCTAGGGTGGCCACGAGCCTAGCTTTCCAGGGGTTGTAGTTGCATGATCCCTCAAATTTCTCCTCCGGTCTGAAAGTGTTGGTAGCCATCTCTGCTTCACAAGTAAGTTATCTAAGTCTGCAAAATGTCACAAGGTCTAGAAAGATTACAACAATCTCCTCTCTTACTAGAATCTTCACATGCAAAGCTCTGATACCATATTGAATTTTAGCATTTGCATATATTCTTTAATTTTGCAGACTGTAAGATGGATAACAATAAGACTAGTGCAGTAGATAAACAACCATCAGCACACATGAACACTAGATGTTTTCATGGGGAGACCTTTAAAGGACAAAAACCCCAAAAGCATTAGTAATTCATCCCTTAAATGAGATGACTGAGTTTGTAGCAGGAAGAAGAGAAATCTCAGAATTCTGAGATGAATGTTGTCACGTACCCATGCCCCAACATCATGCGGAATTGAAAATTTCATCGAGAACCTATACTGTTCATCGACACAAGGCATGGCCGTGAACCACATCTCGACATTTCCCACACTGTCACGCTCCCTCCCATCTTCCATGGATCAATCCAACGATCTGCGAGGAAGGATATCAGAGGAGATCGAACGGCGGAGACAAAACGCGATGGAAATCAATGATCATAGGTGATCCCGCAGATAGAACTAGATTGACGAGCAGAATTCACCCGCAAAAATCAACGATGTAGAAAGCCCGAGTTGCAGGGTTGAAAGTTACAAAAAAATTGTCATAACACTTCCCGCAACCCGCATCCCGCATCCTGCAAGTTGCGGAAGGGAAATCAGCAGAAACCAAAATCTGCGAAACGACGTTCTGCATCCTGCATCTCGCAAAATCCTTAATCCCGCAAGTTGCGCAAATGAGGATTTCTAGCAGAAAACTCAACTTTTCAACTGAATTCTTGGGTCGATCTGATCATCCAGGCCATTACCAAACTGACCAATCTACCCTGTAACTTAGTCAAAATGCATTGAAGGAAAAAGATACATAGATGCCTATGATTGCAGTTATTCAAAGGAACAATGCATTAATTCAACACAACAACATGTTCATCACATTCCATTAAGAAATCACAATACAAGAAATACAGTTGCAGGGAATTATGTGGACAAGAACACTTATCTTGAAGAAAGCTTGTCCTGCAACCAGCTATGTCGCTGCAACGTTCCACCCAACCATAGGCCAGTGTGCTCCTTAATCTCTCAGCAACACTGCCACCCCCGAGCTGGGCATGATTTCCTACAGGGATAAGGGAACACTAGCAGACTCATACATAGCCTAGGGTGCAATCAAACTCAGCCAAGCCAACACAGTTGGGTTTCACAGGCTGTCAGGGGGAAACATCCCACAGATGGGTTTCACAGGCCGTCAGCCGAGCCATCTCACAGTTGGGTTTCATAGACTGTTCACTGTTAAGCCAACTTTCACTTTAGGAACCGGTCAAGCCAACAGATGGGTTCATCAGACTGTTCACAGTCAAGCCATCTCACTGCTGGGTTTATCAGGCTACTTAGCCAAGCCAACATTCACAGTTGGGTTTAACAGACTGTCTAGCCAAAGGTTACCAACAAGGTTAGATGCAACAGACATAGCCAAGCCAACAGATGGGTTTAACAGGCTACCAGCCAAGCCATCTTTCCAGTTGGGTTTATCAAGCTTGTAAGGCAATGGGCATGAAGAACTGCTAAGCTAGTGAGCTCATCTACAGAGCTAAGGACACCTTCACAAGATCTATCTGGCTTGGATCCCCCTCTGCCTACACACCCAAGACAAGGAAGTGTCCCCTTCTCTGCTCCACAGTCCCGCAGGCTACACGTTCCCTTCCAGTGCTCTTTAGGATGTGCATTCCAGGTTCACCAGCCACACTTATCTTACTGTGAGGTTCCACACCAGGTTTATCAAGCACATTCTACGTCTCTCCCATTCCTAAGTCTCGCACACAGTCAGACCCGAACTAGGGTTCACAACACAACAACCACAGGGAGACTCTACATCACAGGCTTACTCTGAACACGAGTAACATGGTCTCATATGCTCTGTAGTTTAGGATACCGCTGCAACACCGCAAATACCACAATGTCAAGGGAGACCACACTCCTAGAACGCGAAGGATACATACACAGAAAAAGCTCTGCTGCTCTGCCGCTTCCACACGACAACGACCAGGGAGTGAAGATGGTGAATGAATGATCGAATCAATGAATGATTCGAATGAATGAATGATTCCCTCAACCAGAATGTCCCGCAACTCTCAAAACGTGAGAGTAGAAAAACCAGGCGTGAACGCATGGGTCAAACTGACATACGGTTCTGGCGTTTTCTTGTCCCTACAAGCAAAACATGACACTCCAGAACTGGGTGCTCTGCCCCATTCGAAATTGCCCATACTTGTCGCTACCCAAGCAATAACTACCTCGACCACCTTCTGGCAGAATAAATGGTTAGGAAGAAAAGACAAGAAAGAGGGTAGTTGACAGTTCTGATGGGTTCTCCCCATGACACATGACTTTTCCCCAAACAGGTTCAAGGTTAACATTCCTCACCCCCTTACCCTTAGGAAAATCATGCCCCCGTCTCATTATTCGTTGCATTGACATCACTGGTTGTGGGTTTTTCATTAATTTACATATTTACATGATGTTTACAAACATGCTTGACTTAGCACAGAAACCATAGGCATCAACCATGACGGCCTATATCCAACATCAATCAATGACAAGGCCTTGGCCTTGAGCTCCTTGTCATGATTTCACATAATATTTACATCATATACATTAATGCAACGGGGTCAAAACCGGGGTGTTACATTCCCCTCCCCCTTCAATAGCACTGTGCTCAGTGCTTTACAAAACTGAGCAAAAATGCAACACTGGTACCGCCTCAGTGCTCCGCAAAATTGAACAAAAACGGATGTGCCAATCACATGGCATCCTCCAGCTCCCATGTAGCCTCTTTAGGACCGTAGTGCTCCCATTGCACCTTTACCTGCCTTATGGCTCGATTCCGGAGCATGGTGACCTTCCTATCGAGGATGCGCATTGGCTCGATTCGGAACTCTCTCTCGGGTTCCACCTGAATCACATCCCAATTTATCACATGGTTAGGATCATGTACATATTTCTTAAGCAAAGAAACATGAAAAACATTATGAGCTCTAGTGCTAGCAGGCAATGCAAGTCTATATGCAACTGGCCCTATTCTTTCAAGCACTTCAAACAGCCCACAATATCTAGGTGCCAACTTGGCATAGCTTCCAAGGTTCAAGGGACTCTTCTTTTCCCTCACTCTGAGGTAAACATGATCCCCAACACTGAACTCTCGGTTCACCCTATGCTGATCAGCATAGCTTTTCTGTCTGACCTGGGCTGCTTTCAGATTCTACCTGATCTTTACAACCTCTTGCTCCATCTCCTTGAGCGATTCTGGACCAAGCACAACTCTGTTCACTGGATTATCCCAAGTCATTGGTGTCCTACACCTTCTACCATACAAAGCTTCATATGGACTCACCCCCAAGGATGCTTGCTGTCCATTTTTATAAGCAAACTCTACCAAGTGTAAATAATCTTCCCACTTGGTTGGTTTGTCCATCACATACATGCGAACCATGTCTTCAAGCACTTGGTTAACCCTCTTTGTCTGACCATCAGTCTGAGGATGGTACACGGTGCTGAAGTTTAGCTTTGTACTCATGTCTCTAAACAAACCCTTCCAAAAATTGGAAGTGAACTTGACTTCTTTGTCAGAGACTATTGCCTTTGGCAATTCATGCAATTTGAAAATCTCCTTCATGAAGATCTTTGCAATGTCATCAGTCTTGTGCGTAGACTTAACTGGTATAAAATGTGCTGCCTTGGTCAACTTGTCCACCACAACCATGATGGAATCATGTTGTCTCCAAGTCATTGGCAATCCTGTAATAAAATCCATGGAAATAATTTTCCATTTCCATTCTGGAACCGGTAAAGGTTGCAACAAACCTACAGGGTGTTGATGCTCAACCTTTAATTGCTGACATTTCATGCACCTTGAAATATACTCTGCCATGTCCCTTTTCATTCCTGGCCATAAATACTGCTTCCTGGCTGTAGCAATTGTCTTCTGATATCCTGGGTGACCAGAATATGGAGCTTGATGGATCTCATCCATAACAACTCTCCTCATATCTGCTACATTTGTAATATAAATTATGCCTTTATAAGTAAGAAGTCCATCTTCTTCCAATTTATATCCCTCATACCTCTTTTCAAAACTTTGCTGTTGCAATTTGTCCTTGACCTGCACATACAATTCATCTCCAGCAGTATGATTAACAATCTGCTACCTCAAATCTGATTGGCAAATACTAAGAGATGCCACATGCATTTCCTGCACCTTCCTGCTGAGTGCATTCGCTACCTTATTCTCTTTTCCTTTTATGTGTTTGATTTCAAAATCAAACTCACATAGAAACTCCAGTCATCTCGCTTGCCTAGCATTCAGAGTAGGCTGATCAAATAAATATTTCAGACCACAAAGGTCTGTCCTCAGCTCGAATCTTCTCCGCATCAAGTAACGCCTCCACATCTTGAGAGTATGTACTATGGCTGCAAGCTCTAGATCATGAGTAGCATAGTTCCTCTCATGTTCCTTCAACTTTCTTGACTCGTAACATACAATGTGGCTGTCTTGCATAAGGACTCCTTCAAGCCCTTGTCCACATGCATTGGTACACACCACAAAATCTTTCTCTGGGTCTGCAACTTTCAATACTGGTGCACTGGTGAGAAGATTCTTCAACTCCTGGAAGCTTTCTTCACACCTCGAGGTCCATTCAAACCTTATCCTCTTCTTTTGCAAAGAAGTGATCGCATGTGCAACTTTGGAGAATCCCTCAATGAACCTCCTGTAGTATCCTGCAAGTCCCATAAAAGATCTCACATCTGTCACATTTCTTGGAGTAGGCCAATTCATAATGGCTTCAATCTTTTCAGGGTCCACAGATATACCCTTCTCTGAGATAATGTGACCCAAATACTGAATTCTATCTCTATAAAAGTCACACTTGCCCAGCTTTGCATACAGCTGATGCTCCCTAAGCAATTGCAATGTCAATCTCAAATGCTCTTATGCTCTTCCTCATTCTTAGAATAAACAAGAATGTCATCAAGGAAAACGAGAACAAACTTGTCCAAATACCTGCTGAAGACACTATTCATAAGGCACATAAATGTAGCTGGTGCATTTGTGAGACCAAATGGTACCACTACAAACTCATAATGCCCATACCTTATTCTGAAGGCTGTCTTATGAATGTCTTCATCCTTGATTCTTACCTGATGCCAACTAGACCTCAAGTCAATCTTGGAAAATACCTTTGCTCCTCTCATTTGATCAAAGAGGTCATCAATCCCAGGCAAAGGGTATTTATTCTTCATTGTGACTTTGTTCAACTGTCTGTAATCAATACACAACCTGAGTGTACCATCTTTCTTCTTTACAAACAAAACTGGTGCTCCCCAAGCAGACATGCTGGGTTTGATATACTTCTTCTCCAACAACTCTTGCGGCTCCATCTTCAGCTCTAACATTTCTGGTGTGCTCATTCTGTAGGGTGTCTTGGACACTGGTGTTGCTCCTGACAAAAGTTCAATTGTGAAATCAATGTCCCTCTTTGGAGGAAGCCCTGGAATCTCATAAGGAAACACATCCCTGAATTCCTGCAACACATGAAAGTCCTCCAACCTAGGAGTTTCATTCTCTGTTACCTCCAAAATATGAGCTGCATATAACTGGCAACCTTTCCTACAGAACTTCTTCAACTGCATTGTTGAAACCTGCCTCACAGAAATCACCTTTGGAATACCTTTCACAATCCTTGAGTTGCCTTCTTCATCCAAGCATTCAAAAGCCTTATAATAGTCAAGCTTTACTTTGTGAGCTTCTAACCAATCCATTCCAATGAGAACATCATAGGAACCAAGCGGTAGAACATTCAGATCTACACAAGTGACCAATCCATTCATACTCAATGGACATTTCTCTATTACTTCACTAACCTTTCTCTTAGTTCCTGTGGCTAATTGAACTAACCACGATTTGCTATGCTTTACTTTCTTAAAGGCACAAATCTCCACTACTCTAGGAGTAATGTAACTGTGAGTAGAACCAGGGTCAATCAAGATAGAAACAAATTGATCAACAATCTTGCCTGCAACTTCAACCACAAGGGATTGGTGGTCTGCCTGGCGGTCCTCTAGTGCTGCATAAATCCTAGGGACGACCCTTGCTACTTGACCCACTGTTTTTGCTTCTTGCATGTTGTAAGCTGGCCTTGCACTCTCATTCTCGAGTGGGCAATTCCTACGCATGTGGGGTCCTCCACATCTCCAACATTGGAAAGGTTCTCTGTTTTGCTGTGGATCTCTTGGTTTCTCTCCCATCACTCTGGCTGGTTGCTTCTCAGCTTGTGATGGTTGCTTCTGCTGATTCCTGAAGCTAGAAGGTTTGAAACCTTTCTTCCTTTGGTCAAACTTCTCATTCTTCTTGTCCTTCCATGTCTTATGGTAATCAGGTTTTCCCAGTGTTCCACCAAGTTTCTGGAATGGGGGGGCGTGGGAGCGGGGAAACGCACATTGGGGACGTGGAGAGACCCCCCAAAATTTGGGGGTGTTTTGGGGGACGGGGGGGCGGGGAAGCGTCAGGGTCCCTAACATAGAGGGGTCAGTCTCTAAAATTATAAAAAAGAAAAAGAAAAATAATAAAAATATGAACCCCAACATATAAGCATATCAATTCCTCATCCCATCACCATTTGCATACTAGCATGCTTATGTTCCTGAAGAATTTAGTGTAATTTAATGTAATCGTTATAGCCAAGCATATCATATCGATGTTTGTTTCTTTTATTTGTTTCTATTTTGTTTTAAAATGACCATTTAGTGTAAAAGCCTAAAATTTAAGATGAACCATCTATTTTTTAAGTAAAAAAAATTAAAAATCGAGGGCAGTGGGGGCCTGTTGGAGCCCCCAATTTTAAGGAGGGGGCGTGTGGGAGCCCCCTAATCTGGGAAACTCCTAGACCCGCGTTTTCCCAAGTTTTGCAGAAAGGGGGGCGCTGGGAAACGTTTCCCATGGAGCCCCCCCAGCCCCCGGGGCGTGGGAAGCGTAGGGGGCGAGCCCTCGATCCTAGGAGGCGCGTCCCCGCGGAACACTGGGTTTTCCTTTTCTTTGCTCATAGCAATACTTAGCCTTCCTTATTGCTTCTTCAAGAGTTCTAGGTTCATAAAACTCAATTCTGTCTTTGTAAGACTGAGTCAATCCACTCAGGAAACGCTGGATTTTCACTCTTTCATCCTTGATGTCCCTGACATACCTTAACAATTCCAGGAACTTATTTGCATATTCTTCCATGGTTTGCTGTCCCAATCTCAGCTCATGGAATTCTTTGATCTTGTCATCATAGTACCTGTCAGAGAGGTATTTCCGCTTGAAATATTTCTGGAACTGCTTGCACTTAAGTCTCCTTTCACTGATCTTCTTTACTTGCTTGAAGTGCTCCCACCAAATGGATGCCCTCCCATTCATAGTGAATATGGCAACCCTTGCCATCATGTTTCCCAAATAATCCTTTACTTGGAAGTACTTCTTTATCCCAAGAAGCCAAGCTTTAGCCTCTTGTCCAGTCTTTACCTCACCATCAAACGTAGGAGGCTTATCCTTCTTAAGTTTATCCCGAGTGCGATCCCTATGGGGCCTCTTTCTATTTCCCTTGCGAGAAGAAGAGCTTGAATCCCCACTGGAATCCTTTGAGTTAGATGACTTACTAGAAGTCCTTCTTCTGGTACTGCTCTTACTGCCTTCGGGTTTTACTGTACCCTGTCTAGAGTCTATCTTTCTTTGCAAGTCTGTCAGACTCCGCAACATAGCAGCATTCAACTGATGTTGCTCTTCCTGGGCTTTAATCAAGCTTCTCATGGTAGCTGCAATATCTGGCGGTGTCTCTTGGAATCTCCTTCCATTAGACTCTATGTCATCATTAGGACATTTTCCCCCATGGCATCTCGCGCACGCTCGTAGGAGTCTCGAGCATTATATCCGTCATGGGTTCTCATGGCTGAACCATGACTTACTTTTCCAAAAATGTCCTATGACTCTGCAAAATGTGTTACCAACACAATTTGTTAGATACACAGTAATTCAAAATCAAAACCATTTACTTACTGGCACCTAACCTATCTAGTCCCAATGCTGTAACTGATAACATCTGATACTACAATGTAGGGTACTCTTGACTGGTTTTTGGTCCATCCAGGCCCAATGCTGTAACCAGCAGCTTTGATACCACAATGTCACATACCCATGCCCCAACATCATGCGGAATTAAAAATTTCATTGAGAACCTATACTGTTCATCAACATAGGGCATGGCCATGAACCACATTTCGACATTTCCCACACTGTCACGGTCCCTCCCGTCTTCCATGGATCAATCCAACGATCTGCGAGGAAGGATATCAGAGGAGATCGAACGGTGGAGAGAAAACGCGAGGGAAATCAACAATCACAGGCGATCCCGCAGATAGAACTAGATCGACGGATCAGAATTCACCTGCAAAAATCAACGGTGTGGAAAGCCCGAGTTGCGGGGTCGAAAGTTACAAAAAAATTGTCATAACACTTCCCGCAACCCGCATCCCGCATCTCGCAAGTTGCAGAAGGGAAATCTGCGGAGACCAAAATCTGCGAAACGACGTTCCGCATCCCGCAAAATCCTTAATCCCGCAAGTTTCGCAAATGAGGATTTCTAGCAGAAAACTCAACTTTTCCACTGAATTCTTGGTTCGGTTTGATCATCCAGGCCATTACCAAACTGACCAATCTACCCTGCAACTTAGTCAAAATGCATTGAAGGAAAAACATACATAGATGCCTATGATTGCAGTTATTCAAAGCAACAATGCATTAATTCAACACAGCAACATGTTCATCACATTCCATTAAGAAATCACAATAGAAGAAATACAGTTGCAAAGAATTATGTGGACAAGAACACTTATCTTGAAGAAAGCTTGTCCTGCAACCAGCTATGTCGCTGCAACGTTCCACCCAACCATATGCCAGTGTGCTCCTTAATCTCTCAGCAACACTGCCACCCCCGAGCTGGGCATGATTTCCTACAGGGATAAGGGAACACTAGCAGACTCATACATAGCCTAGGGTGCAATTAAACTCAGCCAAGCCAACACAGTTGGGTTTCATAGGCTGTCAGAGGGAAACATCCCACAGATGGGTTTCACAGGCCGTCAGCCAAGCCATCTCACAGTTGGGTTTCACAAACTGTTCACAGTCAAGCCAACTTTCACCTTAGGGACCAATCAAGCCAACGTATGGGTTCAACAGACTGTTCACAGTCAAGCCATCTCACTGCTGGGTTTATCAGGCTACCTAGCCAAGCCAGCATTCACAGTTGGGTTTAACAGACTGTCCAACCAAAGGTTACTCACAAGATCAGATGCAACAGACATAGCCAAGCCAACAGATGGGTTTAACAAGCTACCAGCCAAGCCATCTTTCCAGTTGGGTTTATCAGGCTTCGAAGGCAATGGGCAGGAAGAACTGCTAAGCTAGTGAGCTCATCTACAGAGCTAAGGACACGTTCACAAGATCTATCTGGCTTGGATCCCCCTCTGCCTACACACCCAACACAAGGAAGTGTCCCCTTCTCTGCTCCATAGTCCCTCAGGCTACACGTTCCCTTCCAATGCTCTTCAGGATGTGCATGGCAGGTTCACTAGCCACTCTTATCTTACTGTGAGGTTCCACACTAGGTTTATCAAGCACATTCTACGTCTCTCCCATTCCTAAGTCTCGCACATAGTCAGACCTGAACCAGGGTTCTCAACACAATAACCACAGGGAGACTCTACATCACAGGCTTACTCTGAACACGAGTAACAGGGTCTCATACGCTCTGTAGTTTAGGATATCGCTGCAACACCGCAAATACCACAATGTCAAGGGAGACCACACTCCCAGAACGCGAAGGATACATACACAGAAAAAGCTCTGTTGCTCTGTCGCTTCCACACGACGATGACCGGGGAGTGAAGATGGTGAATGAATGATTCTCTCAGCTAGAACGTCCCGCAGCTCTCAAAACGTGAGAGTAGAAAAACCAGGATTGAACGCATGGGTCAAACTGACATATGGTTCTGGTATTTTCTTGCCCCTGCAAGCAAAACATGACACTCCAGAACTGGGTGCTCTGCCCCATTCGAAATTGCCCATACTCTTCCCTACCTAAGCAATAACTACCTCAACCACCTTCTGGCAGAATAAATGGTTAGGAAGAAAAGACAAGAAAGAGGGTAGTTGATAGTTCTGATGGGTTCTCCCCATGACACATGGCTTTTCCCCAAACAGGTTCAAGGTTAACATTCCCCACCCCCTTACCCTTAGGAAAATCATGCCCCCGTCTCATTATTCATTGCATTGACATAGCTGGCTGTGGGTTTTTCATTAATTTGCATATTTACATGATGTTTACAAACATGCTTGACTTAGCACAGAAACCATAGGCATCAACCATGATCGCCTATATCCAACATCAATCAATGACAGGGCCTTGGCCTTGAGTTCCTTGTCATGATTTCACATAATATTTACATCATATACATTAATGCAACGGGGTCAAAACCGGGGTGTTACAAATGTCCTTCAAGAATTTTGTCAAACCCTAGTTGGTTTGAACAGTAATCTCAAACCCTAGCAGGTTTTTTACATAGAAAGAAAAGGCTAATTTTCAAGTGAAAAAAAAACTTTAGTTGCCAGAAAGAATGCGAACTCGGTATGCTGCCCTTTGCCCAGCTGCCCAAGTTTACTTTACTACTGCCCGAGTTAATTTGCTGTTACCCGAAATTCAATTGGAGCTGCTTGAACTTCTTTTGCAGCCCGAGTTCAGATTTAGGGCTTTTCTGTGGCTGCCTGAATATGTTTCCAGCTGCTTGAAATCGTGCTGTGTAAACTTGTGAATGTAACCAGTCTGCTCGGAATAGGAAATAGTCTGCCCGAGAGCTGCCCGAAAGTCATGTGTCTGCTCGAGATGAGGAGCAGTCAACCTGAGTGAAGAAAGAAACTGCTTGAGTTTCTTCTATGGCTGCCCGAGATACTACTATGACTGTCCGAGAGTGAGAAGTCTTGCCCGGATGAGTATAGGGTTGGTGCCCGAGTTTCCTGTGAGTATTTTAGGGCTGCCAGAGTTGTGGAGGGAGCTGTTGTAGGTCTGTTCTTTTGCTGCTCTTGCTGACCGTGAGGAGTATGAAGAATAGAAGGGTGCCTTGGCTAGTAAGCCACCATGCTAGGGAATAAGAAAAACAGAAAACCAAAAGTATGCACTCTTTAAACACCAACGAAGTCTTCAAGGGAGTAGTTACGATGGAGAGAAGTGTGTATCAAAATGTTTTGCAATTGATCTTCTTTTATGGCCTTTCAGTCACTTGAAGTGGTCCTTACCAGCATAGATCCAAATTCTAGGCTCTATCAAGCACCGAGAGGCATCAAATCTTTGGAGGTGCAAATCTCTTCTTAAGTATTGCACTCAACTATCAGCTTTGGTGTGATTCAGACCAAAAGGCACATCTTTTTATTTAAGGTAGACATATAATATTTTTATTATTAATATTTAATACTATTTATGGCGGACATATAATTTTTTTTATTTTTATTTTATTTTGTTATGAACGAACATTACAACATCTCCCCCATGCATGGTTTTAAAACCATGTGTAAGGCCCTCGTAAAACCATGGGTTGTTTAGTAGGCCTTGTACACGGTCTTAAAACCATTTGCAATGACCTCCTAAAGCATGTACAATAAAACCATGGGTTGTTTAGGAGGCTTTGCTCATGGTTTTAAAACCATGTGCACGACCAACATTTTTTTTGCAGATAATTCGAAGTTTTATTTTTTATTATTTTGTTAAGTAGGAACATTACAACATCTCCCCCATATTTTGTTGTTTTTCTGACATACATTTGTTTTGGCTGATAATTAAATTTTTTATTTTTAATTGTTTTGTTAGGTAGGAACATTAAAGACATCTACCCCATATTAGGTTGTTTTTGTGGTTGACATTTATTTTGGAGGATAATTAAATTTTTTATTTTTTATGGCCAACATTTACAAGAGGAAAGTTACATGACATTACAAGATATCCCCCATACTGGGCTGTAGAGCGTCTCTCGGCACAACAAATAGGAATAAAATAATAGGGTTTTAGTCTTTTTCTTGTTTACCCTTTTGATTTTGACCTTTAGTGGTATTGAAGAACTTTTTGTATTTTCACTTTGACTTTTGTGGTACAATAGATCTTCTTGTATCTTGTCTTTAGTCTCTTAGTCTTCTTCAAGTGTCCTGTGGTCAATGCAAGTGGTCATAAGGGTCCTTCATGCCCACTCTAAGTACATCATCATAAATAGAGAGAATTAGTAATGTTTTTATCTTGAACTCCTTGTGCCACCAAGATAGGGTACTAGGTGTCTTAACCAAGGGTAGCTAATCCCTGGAGAAGATCACAAGGCCCACAGATCAAGGATAGGAGTGGCTCACATGCCCAGACCCGGTCTAGGGCTTATAGTGATGTCTTGGTAACTGACTAGGTGCCACAGCCCTAGGTTGCATCAATTGACTCAATGTCAAATACTTGGTAACTGACCAAATGCCTCCATTCTCCCGGAGAATGCCCCTCAGCCTTAGGCTGAATCCCCTAGTCCTAGACTGGTTCATCTTCTTGGTAACTGACAAGGTGCCTCCATTCAAAGAATGGCCACTCAGCTCTAGGCTGAGTTCCCTAGTGCTAGACTAGTTCCTCTTCTCGGTAATTGGCCCGATGCCTCCATTCAAGGAATGGTCACTTAGCTCTAGGCTGAGTCCCCCAGTGCTAGATTGGTTCCTTTTCTTGGTAACTGACCAAGTGCCTCCATTCAAGGGATGGCCACTCAGCTCTAGGCTGAGTTCCCTAGTGCTAGATTGGTTCCTCTTCCTGGTAACTGACCAGAAGCCTCCATTCTCCAAGAGAATGGCTCTTGATGCTGCTTAGGAAAAATCAACAAATGTTCCTATGTCCCTATCTCACTTGTTATTTATTTATTGAAATGTTGGTGCATTGTAATAATAAATAGTTTTCCTTCCTAGTGAATTTCCTTATTAAAGAGCCTATTGAATCTTAGCTTGAACGTTGATCTCAGGATTTTGTGGTAGAGATGCGACAAAGAACAATAATACAAGATCTGAAAATAATTATATTTTTATAAAATTTGTCTAATTGTCTTTTTACAAAGGAAACCCCCGAATATATGTCTTATCGGTTTTTTTAAGGTGACTTTTCATAAAGTCACAACGTGTAATTATTATTTCATTACATCTAATATATAATTACATTCTATTATTTTTAATCTATTTATATTTTTTTGTAATTTATATAATTATTTTATGTATAACATTGCCCTCTTCTTTTACGATGCTTTGTCCTCAAAGCAAGGTAAAAAAAGATATTGCTTACAGAACTTCTCGGTTTCCCATGAAGGATCTTCTTCTGGGCAATTCTTCCACTTAATAAGGTATTCTTTGATTATTCTCGAACGCAGTCTTTTTTCTCTGATATCAATGACAACCTTTGGTTCTAAAACAAATTTCCCTTCTTCATCCAAGGTAGGAAGTGTCGTCTGAGCAGTTTGAGGTTGACCCAGTAATTTTTTAAGATTCGAAACATCAAAAAGGTTGTGATTTCGACTCTTATCTAACAACTTCACTTCATATGCTACGAGGCTAATCTTTTGGGTAATTTGATATGGTCCATAAAACTTGGGAGCCAAGTTATTCTTTCCTTGTTGCTTAAGAGACAATTGCTTATATGGCTGAAGTCTCACAAATACCCAATCTGCTACTTCAAACTCTCATTTTGTTCTATGTTGATCTGCTTGTTGCTTCATACAATTTTCTTCAAGTTGACTTTTTACTGCAGGTACTTTTGCAACACCTTGAACGAGTGCTTTCCATCTGGGAGGCCCATAACCATACAATGCTTGAAAAGGTGTCATTTTGGTTGACGTATGATAGGTGGAGTTATACCACCATTCTGCAAGATGTAACCACTGTAACCATTTATTTTGCTTGTCAAGGTACATTGTTTTATATATTTTTGTCATCGATGTATAAAGTGAAGATCCAAATAGGATGGTACGATCCTTTGGTCCTCAATATTGCTCCTAAGGTTTAGATACTAGTGACATCATCAAGGGGTGACCAGTCCCTTGAGAAACAACCTAGCAGTAACGATTAGGAGAGAGGACATCACACATCATCATCTTCCATTCTTAAAGAATGGCTCTCAGCCCTAGGCTGAGTTTCAGTCCCAGACTGAATCAACTTCCTGGTAACTCACAAGGTGCCTTCATTCTCTCAAAGAATAGTTCTCAGTACTAAGCTGAGCTTTAGTCCCAGACTGAATCATGTTGATCAACTCCTGGACCCTGACCGGGTCCTCCATTCTCCCGAAGAATGGTCCTCAGTATTAAGTTGAGCTTCAGTCCTAGACTGAAAGTGTATCAACTACCTGTAGGATCTACTTGAAGTTTGAACATCGTGTCCCTGGTCCCAAACCAGAATACGTCTCTGCCTCTACCTGCAGGTTCTACTTGGACATCGTGTCCTTGTTCCCAGACCAGAATACCCTAGAGGCATAAAGGGTCCCTAGCCACATGCTTGGGGCTTTTCCTTGGCATCAACCTGCTTGGTCCTAGACCAAAAAACCCAGGAGACTACTGGGGGCCCTAGGGCACCTTCTAGGGTATTACTTTGCCCTAGTTAACTGACTAGGGTACCATCCTCCCTGAGAATGGGTCTCGCAGCTGCACTTCCTTTGACAAAAACAGTCCTTGAAGTTTAAGATCTGCAAAACCATAGTAGTATTTCCAAGAGTTAAAACGATTCTCAGTCAGTGGAAGAGGTGGGTGGCCACTAGTATCCACTTGGATCGTATTATCACTAGGAGATCAAGTTTGAGGAACACTATCTTTAGTTGCTCCATATACTATGAAATTTGAGAGAGGTTCCACTAGTTGTTTTTGGACTTTTTGGATTTCCTTAAGACTTTGTTTTGATACCCTTATTAGAGAGAGACACATAGCTTTACACTCCATGTCTTAAAACATGGACTTGGACTTAGAGTCGACTGAGGGTTGACTCAAAATCAGACTCGAACTCGGCTCTGAATCAAGCCAATTTGAATGTTATGACTTGGTTTACAAAAAACTACATAACATATTAAAATATTAGTGGAAAAAATTAGGTTTTAGGTCGAATTATTTTTAAAACGTACCTTTTTCCTCTACCTCAGTCCTCTACACCAAGGGCCTATTAGGGTGCCAATTTGGATCCACTTAGCAGAGTAGGTATTGACTCGAATGAGTTGGACTGGTTTGGTACTGAACAAGTTGAGTCAATGTATGATTTGGTCGATTTGGTACCAAACCTATCCTCGATCTGTATAGGAGGTTGACTCAAAGTAGTTAGGGGTCAACTTGACCATCTTGTTTGAGTAGACTATCCAAATATAAGAGACTTTCTAGGGCCTCTCCAACACTGCCTTAGTAGGTTCATGTTTGTTTTTTTCAAGCCTATTTTGGTCGTTGGAGGCGCTACACCTTATAGTTGGATTCCCTAGCTTGAGTGGGATGGTAGAAGATCTATGAGCCAATGAACTTTCTCAGTCATAGAATGGCATACATGCTACCTATACAAGACCTTAGAACATGCCCCACTCACAATAGAGTATTGTTGCTTGGGTTTGATCGAGCTACGAGACTTCCGTCACGAGATGCTTTCCCTTGGCCTTAGATGTCAGCAAGATAGTCACTTTGTTCCAAATTTCCACACAACATCACAAAACCAGGTTACCTCAGGCCTGGGTATGCTTTAGAAGACATTCTTGTAGTGTTCCACGGGGACTTGCCCCCAGGGTCGGGGGCGTGCCCCCCTCGCTCCCTGCGCCCCGGGGACTCGGGGGCTCCTGGCGAAACGTTTTCCATCGTCCCCAAAATCAGGAAACTCTCGGAAACGCACAAGGGGGCGCGTCCCCCTGTTCTGCAGCGCACTCCGGTGAAGGGGGGCTCCCACACGCCCCCTCCTAAAACTAGGGTGCTCCTAGATGCCCCCCGCGATTTTCCCAATTTCAGTTTAAAAAACAAAATTTTAATTTTAATTGTTGTTTAGTCTCTATTTCAGGCTTAGTCTTTAGTAATTTACTATTTCACTATTTTAGGATGCAATATCATTCATTCAATTTTTCAATTACAATGACTAAAATTAGAAATATGAATATCAAGATTCAAACGACAAATTTGAAATTATCATGATGAATTGTATAACGTGTTTGTATTAATAATTTGTTATATTCTGATTTACATTGCACAATGATAAACTTGGTATTTACTATTTATTATTTACTTTTAGTAACTTACATGGGATGAATCATTGAATTGTTATTGCTGGGATTTAATAATTTATAATATTAATTTTTATTAAGACCTTAACATCCCCCCAGCGCCCCCCCCCCTCCCCCACCCCGAATTTCGCTAAAATTTGGGGATGGTCTCCAGGCATCCCCAATGTGCGTTTCCCCACTCCCGCGTCCCGGAAACTTGGGGAAACATTGCATTCTTGGGCTTTGTGTTGAACCCTTCTTAGGATAGATGGAAACATGGATGCTTCTCCTTCCACCTCTACATCTACTTATATCATTTGTTCTGATTTTGAGCTATGACCTCGAGACTCTTAGGGTTTGTTTTGCTCATGCTTTGCCTAGTTCATGCTCTTCCCCTCCCCTTTTATGCTTTGTATCTCTTTTATTATGATAGCATTTTAGTATTTAGGAGTGTTCTAGACATTCCTGTAGTCTTTTGGGCACCAATTTCTCTAATCCGAATGACCTACTCCTTGGTTATTTGTGGACATTAATAAAATTATCTCAGTGGCCACTGATTGTACTCGCTATTCCCATTTACCTGTTCTCTGGTTATTTGTGGACATTAATTAAATTATCTTATCTTTAAGTAGTTTCCATGCACATGCCTGTGTTCTTTCCCATTAATCTGCAATATATTGCTGATGATTAATGCATTATTTGATTCATAGTTTATAAAATTGTGGGAGCCTTGTTGACTAAGATTGTTGTTTCAGTGGTCAAATTTATTGTAAATTTACATATAGAGGTTGGGTAAATTGTCTGATGCATTTTCTTCATTGTAAAGATGCATGGCTACAAGGAGAGATCTTCCCGATGGGTCGCTGTGGAGGACGGCTGTGGAGGCTTTCAATTGTATCTTGATAGATGACATTATTAGTTTGCAGTCAAATTTACAATCCTTTGGCTCTAAAGGTGATTCACCCAGCAGTGGACCTGGGAGGTCCCGCTTCTGGAAAGAAGTCGCAGATACATATGAAACGTTTCTTGTGGGTTCTTGTGGGAGAGCTTTTCCTTCTGAGCTTCTCTCATCTGCAATTCTAAAAGCTGATGAATCTCTTGAAGCAAATGTTCTAGAGATTTTGTGCAACAGGGTGCTCAAGTCATCCATTGATGCCCCTGTGGAGGTGAGTATTCATTTGATTAGTTTAATTTAAATAACAAAACATTGGGCACTGTTTTATAGTTTTGAAATTTTATGGTCAGCTTCTTTTCATAATATGTTGTTTCACCCCATTAGTGGTTCTTTCCAGTATGAAGTATGAACATTCACGGTGGAACTATATACAGGTTTTTCAAAGATTAGTTTCTACTCTAGATCGGTGTGCAGCTCGAACATCCAGTTTGCCCATTGAGAGTGTTGGGCTTTTACCTGCACAATGCAGCAGGTTCTCCTTGACTTGTTTACAGAAGATTTTTTCTCTTTGCAGGTGTGTAATTTCTTTGATTTCATAGACAACTATTTTATGGTGCCCTATTTCTTGTAGTAGCTGTCAATAAGAGAATGTAGTTTAGTGAAAGAAATACTACATCTTGCATTTTGTCTTCAGTGCAGAGTATTGGTGTGTACTAGTGAGTTACAATTTATACTGCATCAGTACTTATTTCACTAACCTTCTTATGATCTTGTAATATGTTATTTCTCCATGAATTATTTTATGCTTCTCTGCATAGTTGCTGACAATTTTAGTTGACATAAGACACACAATCTTGCAGCAGAATGTTTTTCGATGCAGACAGTCTGAAACAGCTCAGTTAGTTTTTATCATATGTATCTAGGTCAAGTACTGAGTTTTAATTTATCCAATTTCCATAGGTTTGCTAATGCTAATCAATTGCTAAAACATTCAAGGCTCAGATTTACGTGGTGGGTTCAATTGTAAGATTTAAATTGCTATTACATCTTTCAGTGAGTCAGTCTTCTGCTTTGGGCAAACAAATTTGGTCTTTGGAATTATTCTTAAAACTCAGAATTCAGAAGAAGTTGTGGAACAGTTTCTTTTGTAGGACTGAAGCTTTGAAGTTATTCAAGAAGTGTTTTAACTTTTGGCCTTGGAAAAAGACGTGTATATTGGGAAGCGATAGAGGAGCCAAAAAAAGATTGATCACTGCAGTAGATATCCATAGACAAGAGTGTAGAGGTTATTGTAATCAGAACCTAAACTCTGTTTGATATAATCATCTCCCCAAACCAGTAAGCATCCGCATATTTTCATCTATCTATAGGTGAGAGGCTGTGCTTTTTTTCGTTTTAGTGCACATTAGTGAATATTCTAAAAATGGCTTAGTAACCTTCTGTCCCTGTCAAATATGATATAAGCTGGCAGTCCAAAGATCACCCAAACATGTTTGAAGAACAGGTTTGTGGTCTGTTGTCTGGTTATGGTCTTTTTATCCAGTGTCAAAACTGCTATCTTGCTGAATATTTCAACCATTGATGAGACTTAATCTAGTGAACGTCTATTAATTTTGTACATTCTATATTTCATTTTAATATTTTATCCTTATCTTTAGGAGACTTAGGTCTGTTGATCACTTGTCCACTTCAACGTATTTTATTAGACATGGTAAACTTTGATCACACTCTCCACAATTTTGTTCTCTATTTATAGTAATACAAATGAATGTACATGTGTACAGTTCCGATGATACTCTCATACTTGCATACTGCTTTCCTTCTGAATTCTTATGTCTATCTTCAGGCATTTCTGTTATTATTCTTGCATCAATTGGTATCAGAGTCTTATAATTAAGGCTTCCCAAGATCTTCACCATTCCAGTCTCGTTTGTATTTTCTTCCTACCTAGAATCTTTCATCATGCTCTTTAGGCCTTGGGAGTCGGGACTATGCTATGGTAAATTGCAAATTTTAACTAATTTTTATCCTTTATCCTTAATTTATTTCATTTTTGTTTGTAACTCACAAATCACTATTTTAGAAAAAATCTATATGCTCCTACATCTGCTAAGTCCCATGGATCTTGGTAAAATCTCACCCTAGGGTAATTTAAATGGTAAATTGCAAATTTTGACGAATTTCCACCCTCTATCTTTGAATTTATTTCATTTTTGTTTGTAACTCACAAATCACTATTTTAGTAGTACAACCCAATGTTGCATATATCGTCTCGGGTAAAGTATCGACGAGAGTCCAGACTCCAGAATATAACTTCTCAGTTGTATCGGCGGAAAATATCGGAAAATGTCGCAAGACATAAAAAAAATACAAAAAATCTTATTTTTTCAAAATTTTAAACATTTAAAGCAACATCGACATCAAATAGAAACATTGCTACATAAATATGATGATACAAATCATACAACTAATAAATAAGATGCAAAAGATGTCAAGTGGTCACATATCATTACTAAACTGAAAATTCTGGAACATGTTCCTGATAGGATGATACAAAATCACATCAAATGCTCAAAATAATTGTATCCAATGAGATAAATCATCATCAGGCATCTAGATACTAAATAGTACATAATACAATGAAAATGACAGATCATAAGAATCCGAATTATCGATTCCCTCTACCTCTTTTACGGGTAAAGGGCACCTCTCTTCCCTGCATCTCTGCATTACTTTAGTCACAATTTCTAATCAAGCCACCATTCGATGGAATTACACAGGTAGCATAGTATTCAAGGATTAAATTAAACAAAATTCCAAATGATTTCCCTCAAGTTTGTGGGTAATTATCTCTATTAACCATAGTCGAGGGTACCTCTCTAGCTCTCTCACACTTTTGAAATCATATAGTGAACCCCAGAAACCCAACCTGCAGACTTAAAACGCAATTTCAGGCAACTCTTTGCAATTTTGGTCAGCAGTCTGATAAATACCTTTATGTCGCGATACATTGAATATATTGGAAATATCACGATATTTTTAATCCAATATATTGGACAAGGGAAAAACTCGATGATATATCCGATATATCTTTGATATGTGCAACACTGGTACACCGTTATATGTTCCTAGATGTCCTAAGTTTGATGGATCATGGTAAAATCTCTAATGACGTAGGAGGCCCTAGGACTCCATCCTCGTCAAAGACTTGGCTGAACAAAAGCAAGAGCAAGAGTAATGATGCCTCTTGTTGCAAAACCCTCATTACTCGAAAACAACAGTGGACCCTACAATAACAAGAGTTCTAGGCTAAAATGATGTATAATATTATGAGTATGTTCCAACAAGTCATCACCCATCAGCAATAGGACCCAACCACAATATCACCAAGTGGTTCCTATTGTTCAATAGACCTTCAAGCTGGGCACTAAATTGTTGGTGCCTAAATTCGATGGGGCTCTTAACAATGACAAGATTGATTCTTGGATATGTAGCATTGAGGCTTATTTAAAAACCAAGCGAGCTAAGATTCTAGTCATTGAAGTTCACATGGAGGGAGGACTAAGCACTTACATGGTGTCTTACCTGTTGCCGCCTAAAACACACTTGACCATGGAAAAGTCTTCCAACCACTAGGTGTGTTCCTGAGGGAAACTATGAGTTTAGAACCCAATGTCTCCTCGATTCCTAACTCCATTTAGACCCAACTCCTAAAAGGTCAAGGGGGGTAGTCCCTATTTAGTATGTTTCAAAGGTTGTGTTTTAGGAGTTAAAAGATGATTAGATTAATTTAAGTTTTATGGCAATCAATCATGCAAAAAAGCAATAATTTCAAATGACAGGCAAACTCTACTTTGTAATTTAAACTAAATAAATCTGTAAGAATGAATAATGATCAATTGCTTGCTAAACTATTGCCTATTTCGCTAGGGCTATGGAGTAACAAATAAACTATATTAAACTTGACAAAATTATTTAGATACATAAATCGATTTGAACCAATCACAATCTACAATAACCGATCATCAAAATTAAATTACTGAAAATACTCTAAGCAAATAAAACAAATGGTAAGTGAAACTTGCTTGCAACTGTGGCAAATCAAATAAAGAACATGGAATAAAAATTGCTTTGAATAAAGAATTTGCAATGGAGTGCTATTGAAGTAAAGGATGCAATGTTTTGCGAATGGTCCTATACGTTTTAATAAATTTTAAGTCTCACTTGTGCTTAGGGGGATTAGAGTGTTGTACAAGAAAATCTGAACTAACTAATGTGTCTACCTCCAACCCTTATCCCTCAATTGAGAAAAACTGTTATGTGCTCAACAAGAGGGCACAAGGCTCTCTTCTAGCTCCACAAATTAGTCCCAAGAACTAATTGGGTGCTCAACAGGAGGACACAAAATGCCATGAGGCCCCCAACGACCTCTACCGTTCTAGCTCCACACACTAATCTTCTTTTCTCAATCTTGCAATAATAGATTGAAATGCCTATTATTTTAGGCAACTCGAATCTTCTCCCTTTCTTGTTAGTTGTTACTAAGACAAAAAAAGAGGAAGTGGTTCTCCTATTGCAAAATGTATGGGAATGTTGATG
The DNA here is from genome assembly GCA_001517045.1 of Pseudotsuga menziesii. NCBI lineage: Eukaryota > Viridiplantae > Streptophyta > Pinopsida > Pinales > Pinaceae > Pseudotsuga > Pseudotsuga menziesii. The sequence goes on along the minus strand of LPNX010040143.1, from coordinate 380,016 downwards.
ATGAGTGCAAGGTTATTTAGATCAATATAGCTACAAAATCTCAAGCCCTTCTCGTTGACATTAGCGACTTGGGGACACATATGTAGAGGTCACCATTCCCATCTATACACCCCCCCATTTAGTGTTGATGACCACAAATTACACATGCAATTCTAAATAAGATTTTTTCATATTATCACGGATCTTGTAGTTTCCCTGTAGAGTAATCCTATACAGGATGGAAGAGGCAACAAGAAACCAAAGCCGCGACTTGCGAATACCCTAACCCCTAAAAGATCGATGGTTGTCACGCCGGTTAGGATATCCTTAGCTTTATGCCACTGAAGAAGCCCAATTGTCAATGGGGGAGACCTAGACCTATCCTGAAAGGACAGACCTAAAAAAAGTCGCCAAATCAAACCCTAATGGAGAATACGTAAGGTGAGTGCTTGAAACCCTAGACTTAAGGGATAAGCCACAAATTAAGGAATACTTGAGTAGAGGTGGTTAAGGATGTTGGAAATGTTACGCAAGCAAGTTAACACATTGACTTGTGGAAATTACAATCGGATCTAGGATTAGTGTGTTTGTTCAAATGATTAAGCCTGGGACACTGGGGGGATTTAAACAAAAATATGGAAATTCCCCAAGGTGAGGTTGAATCAAATAATTAAGGCTTTCAACACACTTACTTGGATAAAGGTTCAACAATATGACACAATCCAAGCGAAAATCGGAAAAAGACACACAGGGAACTGGTTGCCAGACTAAAACAGGTGCTTTCTTCCTAAGGATTAGTGTGTGGAGATGGGAAAATGGAGTCCAATGCTGACGCCTAGGAGGGAGAGAGCTTTTTTCAGTATGGCTAGCAAAACCCAGATCGCCAAATTTGCAGATTCCCAGTGCAAATTGGTTCGGTGATTTTTCCTACTTCCTAAAAGTGGTTTTTTCAGTAAAAATGGTGATGGGCAATGCATGAAAAATTAAATTGCAGAGAACTAACCTGAGAGATGACCTAAATTTAATAGGTAAGCTCCTGGATGATGAAAAATGTTGTCTTTCTGATCAAATGAGAGTACCGGGCAAGAATTTGATGATTTGAAGTTCCACTCAATGACCCTAGCACCCTTTCTACCTGCCATGCCAAAGAAAACAATTAGCATGACAAATAAAATGAGATCTGCGAGATAAAGAAAGTAGAGGGATAATAAATCATAAAGAAGTAACTACTCCCTGATAGACCAAACCAAGTTTTGGCAACATAGTGAGTCTCCCCACCAATGCGCCTCTCTTAGAATCGCCTCCTTCAACCTGCAGATTAATGGGTACAAGAAAAAGGCACAAAAACTATGACGGATTTATCTCAATGTAGAAGAAATACAATGCTAATCATCATCACATTCATATATCTATCAAGAGACAAGTGCTGAATGTTGATGAAATTGTCATTGATGCCAACATGATCATTGATGCCACCACCCAACTGATGATGCTAGAGATGGTCTTGAAGTTCTGGTACACAGAGACTTCACTCAGTGATGAAGCAAATACTCAGGCAGCCAATGGTTTAAGCATTATTTCCTAAAATGGAGAAACATGATTTTGGGAAAATGGTTGGAAGAATTTTTATTCATACTTTCTGCTAGTGTTGGTCTTATACTGCTCTTGGTACTGCGGGGTTTCAGTCATACATATAGACAAACACTTTGTGATATTTCCTGAGTATAATTTTCAAAGTGATCCTTTGTTAAATTCGGCCTACATAGTTGGTAGATCTTTGCATGTGACTGCGTTTTCAGTTCAGTCCTTGGGTCAAACAATCTGTATTGAAATGCCATACCACAAACACTAATGAAAAGTTAAATCTAGACCACTGTCTTAGCGTTCACTGGCATAATTAGGTGATTCAGCACATATTTCTGATCTGGATTTAAATTGGTAAGTATGAGTATAACGCCTTCCAACACTTTTGGGATTCAAGCCTCTGTTTGAATAAATACAATCAAGAAGTCATTTTGTTTAAGTCGATTCAGCAAATCAAGACTTTGACAACCAATCTCTAAGGGATGCGATTGAAGACTGCAAATCAGCCATTGTTAATGATCCGAAGGAGTTTGCTGCATGGTATAATCTAGGGATTTAATAGACAAGAGCAGAAATTTTCTTAAAGCAAGATAATCTCTACAACGTCGGCCTCAAATGTTTTTAAAAGGTCGGCCCTTTAAATAAGGAGAAAATCAATATAAATACCCCCCTCACGTTCTCAATTGTTGTGAGGATTTTCGGAAAAGGCACTCGCTGGCTGAGGAAATTCGTGTGAGCATCTGGCAGCAGCAGTCGTGGAAGCATCTGTGAGGATAAGACCCGAATTTTTGGCCCCTAAATATAGTTAAAGATTTGGGTCATGAAGAATTTCGGGGAAGCATTTTGGAGCTATGCGTTTCTCCTGAGGCAGCCGCAGATTGGAAATTAATGGAGTAGTTTAGTGTGTTTTGACAGAGTTGATTTGTGATCTGAAGCAAACTTTCTTAACAATGATAGCAGTGGTGATTGGGATAGTGACAGATAAGATATCATTGGTACACCTTATCAGCCAAGCCTGAGAAAGTCTATATGCATATTTGACAGAGGACACCACAGAATTGTTTTTGGTTCTCTTGTGCAGCAACAAATCTACACACTCTTGAGGTGTTACATACATAGCAGTGCATCCATGACATGATGGTGATGAGTAAAGAATGAATGGCCAGCAGTAGTGTTGATTAGCAGACCTTTGTTGAGTAGTAGTGTGCAAATAAACTTTGATGGGTATGTTACTAACTTGATGACTCAGCAATGTATTGAGGAGCTGTGATTGCTGGTTGATGTGCATAGATGTTTGAGCAGAGATTGAGACTATGACCAGCAGCAGAGATGATGCGCCAAGATGATGATTAGCAGTGATGACCAGCTGAAGATGAGCAGAGATTTATGAGCAACGGTGAGCAGTGGTTCAGAAGAGTTGAAGGGATGAGCAGAGAAGATGAGCAGCTTTGATATGTCAGAGATTTCTTGTTGGTTACATGAATTTACTGTATTGTAAAAGCAAGCTTGTCTTGCTTTTGAGGTTAGGATACCTCAACCCCTTCTTAGCAGGGTCTAAGAAAACCAGGCAGGGTCCTGGATTAAGAGTAGGTGCTCTATTTATCAGTAGGTGCTGATTTCGCCTAACGATTGTAGCCGATCAAAATTAATATAAAAAGATTACAATTTCATATGATGTGGTGTTCTTCTGTGTTATGGCTTTTGTTGATTTAATTGCTTTTGATTTATGAATGATGAAGTGAAAGATGTTTTGATTATGGTAGAGTAATGGATTGATGAATTGGTAGCTAACCCTGATAAACTGTGAAAAGGTTAAAATTGGCTGCACACTGATTCACCCCCCCTCTCAGTGTCATCAATTGGTATCAGAGCAGGCCTTCGTAACAAGCCTAGCAAGCTTGAAGGAGATCCTTAGACACAATGGAGGAAAAGAAAGAGTCATCAAGCAATGATGTCCTTGTACTTGATATTGCAGATTATTTCAGTTGGAGAAGCAAAATGAAGGCTTATCTGAAGAAGTTTGGGATTTGGGAAATTGTCATCAATCCACCCGCTCCATCAAACAAGAAAGGAAAACCAGCTGCACAGAAGGAAGCGAAGAAGGACAACACTACAGCTTTGAAATTCCTCATGGATGGACTTCCCAGTTCAGTGAAGGAAAGTGTAGGAGAATACACTTCAGCAAAAGACCTATGGTTCAAGCTGGAGAGTGAGTATCAGAAGGCAAGACCTGAACCTGAAAAGACAGATCAAAAATCAGAAGACAAGCCCCCAGAAGAGCTAAATCAAGAAGAAGATAAACAAGAAGAGGACTCTAGTAAAGGTATGGACTCTGGTGATTATAATGATAGCTTGTGTGATGAAATTGAGAAGGTTCTTGCAGAAGATGATGAAAGGCTATCAAAGACTGCACATCAGATAAATCTCACATTGCTAAATATTGATCTTAGAGCCAATTGGTTCCTAAATACAGTAAATCTGAACCAGAGTGATTTCACGAAGCTCAAAAAAGAAATCTTGGACTCCTTATATCAACAGAAGACCATGTCAATGAAAGTGTTGCTTCAAAAGCTTAAAGACAAGGACAAAGAGTTGCGAGATCAAATGAAAGACAAGGATGCTGAAATTGAACAATTAAAGACTAAATTGATCAGCCAAAAGGAAGAATCAGAAAAGCCTACTCAAGAGCTTGAAGAAACTAGAGAGGTCAATCATGATCTGAAGACTCAGCTGGAGGAAGCCAAGAGGACAGAAGAAATCTTGAAGAGTCAGCTAGAAGAAAAGGAGGAGACAGTCCAGAAGCTGGAATTGGAGGTAGTTGGTCTCAGGAAGAAAGATAAGAAAAATGAAGCCTTGGTCAAGCTCCAGGACAATTCAATTGTCCTAGATAAGATCTTAGATTGCCAAAGATCTCCACTCGACAAGACTGGTCTTGGTTACAAGAAGAACAAAGAAAAACTTGAAGATGACACTTGGTCTCTGAAGACTCCAGAAGCAGGTCCATCAACGTCCAAAGCTGCCCCCCAGGCACCTGTGCATGTCAACAAGGAGTTTGGAAGTTCAAAGATGAAACAAGGAGTTAGGTCTGTTCATCAAAGCAACTTCATAAAGGAAACAGCTCCAAGACCTAGGTATGAAAGTGGCTTCAATGGTTATTGTTATTCTTGTTTTAACTTTGGCCATAAGGCTATGGATTGCAGGTTCCATGGAAGAAGAAGGGCTGGAAGCCCCAATGTCACAGTTAGATGTTGGACATGCAATCAAGTAG
>LPNX010040143.1:354284-375057 GCA_001517045.1 Pseudotsuga menziesii | reverse complement strand
CCAAGTGTAAGGTCTCTCAAAGACCTTAACACACCTTGAGTTCATGAGGCTGGAGAATGAACTCAAAGGAGATAGGATGGTTACTCCAGGCAAACAAACAAGTCCTAGGATCGTGCATATTGACAGGGGGAGTAGTCAACAGTGTTCAGAGATTCCAGGCATAGGTATGTGGACACCTTTTGCCATTGATGCCAAAGGGGGAGAGATGAAGACAAAGGGAGAGATGAAGACAAAAGGGGAGCATGCTCATAGGGGGAGCATGAGTTGTTGTCATCAATGACAAAGGGGGAGATTGTTGATGAAATTGTCATTGATGCCAACATGATCATTGATGCCACCACCCAGCTGATGATGCTAGAGATGGTCTTGAAGTTCTGGTACACAGAGACTTCACTCAGTGATGAAGCAAATACTCAGGCAGCCAATGGCTTAGGCATTATTTCCTAAAATGGAGAAACATGATTTTGGGAAAATGGTTGGAAGAATTTTTATTCATACTTTCTGCTAGTGTGGGTCTTATACTGCTCTTGGTACTGCGGGGTTTCAGTCATACATATAGACAAACACTTTGTGATATTTCCTGAGTATAATTTTCAAAGTGATCCTTTGTTAATATCGGCCTACATAGTTGGTAGATCTTTGCATGTGACTGCGTTTTCAGTTCAGTCCTTGGGTCAAACAATCTGTATTGAAATGCCATACCACAGACACTAATGAAAAGTTAAATCTAGACCACTGTCTTAGCGTTCATTGGCATAATTAGGTGATTCAGCACATATTTCTGATCTGGATTTAAATTGGTAAGTATGAGTATAACGCCTTCCAACACTTTTGGGATTCAAGCCTCTGTTTGAATAAATACAATCAAGAAGTCATTTTGTTTAAGTCGATTCAGCAAATCAAGGCTTTGACAACCAATCTCTAAGGGATGCGATTGAAGACTGCAAATCAGCCATTGTTAATGATCCGGAGGAGTTTGCTGCATGGTATAATCTAGGGATTTAATAGACAAGAGAAGAAATTTTCTTAAAGCAAGATAATCTCTACAACGTCGGCCTCAAATGTTTTTAAAAGGTCGGCCCTTTAAATAAGGAGAAAATCAATATAAATACCCCCCTCACGTTCTCAATTGTTGTGAGGATTTTCGGAAAAGGCACTCGCTGGCTGAGGAAATTCGTGTGAGCATCTGGCAACAACAGTCGTGGAAGCATCTGTGAGGAGAAGACCCGAATTTTTGGCACCTAAATATAGTTAAAGATTTGGGTCATGAAGAATTTCGGGGAAGTATTTTGGAGCTATGCGTTTCTCCTGAGGCAGCCGCAGATTGGAAATTAATGGAGCAGTTCTGAAATATCAGCGTGGAAATATTTGGAACAGACCTGAAATATCAGCGTGGAAATTTTTGTGTGTGACTTCCTTGGCAGCGTTTACATGGAAAAGCGACAGCTCTCTTGACGGTTGTGTTATACATTAAAATAATTGTTCCCATCGCGCTTCTAAATGGAAGGTTGAACAGGCTGGGCAGAAAATGATTTATTGGGACAGCGCATTACTCTACAGCTTGTCGTCATCGTTGGTGGTAGCGTTCCATCCTTGCTTCGTGGTTCAACATATACCCAGAGATCGTGGAGGTTAAAAGGAGCAGCAAGTACTTATACTCTGTGGAATAATATGTTTGCAGTGTGTAAACCCAGATCAAGGTATTGTTCCATTTTCTTAGAGCAGTGACCTTCCATCTGACGTGAGGTTTGGTAAACAGCCTTAACTTTGATTTGCAACTCGCCAACATTCAAAGGGAAAAGAGAGTCTTCATCATTGAGGGCGCACTTGTGAAGGGAAAACACCCAAGAAGAGGACACATTCTTGTGGATAACCATCATACTCAGCCACCACGCCAAAGACATAAAGTGAAAGTGGTATCTTAGTCTCATCTTGGAAATCGAATAGCAGTGGACTTGATGCTTGGTAGTAATGCACACCGGTTGGGAAGAGTTCATTAATGTAACCATTTACAGTGATCCGGGGTATCAGCCTCTCTGAGTGGGCATTATTAGTATTCTTCCAATCCACTATAAACTCTGTAAAAATTTGTGGCTGCCTGGAGATATGAGTTTGGGAAAGTGTTCAATTGAAGAAGTCGTGATTCTGGTTTCATCTCAGTTCCAAACCAATATTACATTCATTTTTCTTTGCTGACCGGAGGACTCCATATCTCCTTGCAAAGGTGGTTTTAAAGTGAAGAAAATTCAAAAATTCAGAGTGCAAGTTATTATTCCTTTCTACAGTTATCTCTGCTATTGAGAAAGGACCTATTCTTTTATTCTAGCAGCTTATCTCTTGTCCTGTAGCAGTTCATCTCTTTTCCTGTAGCTTTCTCTGTGTGGCTGGTTATTTAACAGAGGTTATTGAAGTCCACTTATGATGATATTTGACTGCTGCTGCTGATAAGGAGAGTCTGAATATTATCGTATTAGCACTCACCTACAGCAATACATTACATGCTCTTTGTTTTTGGGACAGAGATTATGTGAGAAGTGTTATTTTGTATGATGAAACCACACCAATTTGGAATCTGAAGAAGTGACAAAAGATCTGAAGAAGTGAGAAGTCTTGATCTCAGTATAGCATCAGTTTTGTAAGGAGATAAAGCAGACCATCTTTGATGAAACCACAGTCATGTGATTCAGTGGTTTTGAAGCTACCAGTGTGTTTTGACAGAGTTGATTTGTGATCTGAAGCAAACTTTCTTAACAATGATAGCAGTGGTGATTGGGATAGTGACAGATAAGATATCATTGGTACACCTTATCAGCCAAGCCTGAGAAAGTCTATATGCATATTTGACAGAGGACACCACAGAATTGTTTTTGGTTCTCTTGTACAGCAACAAATCTACACACTCTTGAGGTGTTACATACACAGCAGTGCATCCATGACATGATGGTGATGAGTAAAGAATGAATGGCCAGCAGTAGTGTTGATTAGCAGACCTTTGCTGAGCAGCAGTGTGCAAATAAACTTTGATGGGTATGTTACTAACTTGATGACTCAGCAATGTATTGAGGAGCTGTGATTGCTGCTTGATGTGCATAGATGTTTGAGCAAAGATTGAGACTATGACCAGCAGCAGAGATGATGCGCCAAGATGATGATCAGCAGTGATGACCAGCTGAAGATGAGCAGAGATTTATGAGCAGCGGTGAGCAGTGGTTCAGAAGAGTTGAAGGGATGAACAGAGAAGATGAGCAGCTTTGATATGTCAGAGATTTCTTGTTGGTTACATGAATTTACTGTATTGTAAAAGCAAGCTTGTCTTGCTTTTGAGGTTAGGATACCTCAACCCCTTCTTAGCAGGGTTTAAGAAAACCAGGCAGGGTCTTGGATTAAGAGTAGGTGCTCTATTTATCAGTAGGTGCTGATTTCGCCTAACGGTTGTAGCCAATCAAAATTAATATAAAAAGATTACAATTTCATATGATGTGGTGTTCTTCTGTGTTATGGCTTTTGATGATTTAATTGCTTTTGATTTATGAATGATGAAGTGAAAGATGTTTTGATTATGGTAGAGTAATGGATTGATGAATTGGTAGCTAACCCTGATAAACTGTGAAAAGGTTAAAATTGGCTGCACACTGATTCACCCCCCCTCTCAGTGTCATCAATTTCCCATAAAAATCTCTTTATTCAATGTTCCAATGCCAGAGCTCATGGTTTACAATGGGGGGGTTACCTGTCTTAAATAGCTTGAGAGTGTGTCCACTTTTTATCTAACTATCATCTGACGGTTTAGATGAAGGCATCATCAACAATGGAGATAAAAAATACATGGATCACGGTGACCACATCAAAGGGGGGCGCACTTTGCTCAAGGACGCCTTCCTAAGGTGGAAAACACAACATAAGATATGACATGATAATACATCAAAGGGGATCACTAGGGGCTTAATTCACCCTATGCCCCATTAAACCTCAAATCATAGGATATAACAATATAATACATGAATTTGCCAAGTTAAGGGGCGCCCTTTGGGGGACGTTCTCATTGGCTAAGCCACACATAAAATAATCCCAGACCCAATGCTGATTGAAAATGTTGAAGAACTATCTAGTGAGCGACAATACATCATTTGATAAGTTTCCCTACCATTTCGTTGACTCAACGGGCCAAATCGATTTTTTCAGTGAAATTCCTAGTTCATTTTGGGTGGTACATCCTCTGAAACTGAATAAAATCATCATAACTCTGTCCAGGCTGAGAATTGGGTAAAAATGACCGGACTGGATGAATTGGAGACATAGAAGAATGGTATAAGTGACTACTCATACCCCCTCAAACACTGCAATGCTCTAGGAGAACCAAAATCACTTCCACAATAATAAAATCTGGCCAATAATAAAGTGATAATAATGACTGAATGTGTAAACTGAGGCCAAACTCTGAAAACCGGAACTGCAGTATTCGTCTTGGGCATGTCTAGAGTAAATATAGGAACTGTTGTTTTTTGAGTCACTACCTTGGGAACTGTGTTTAACTGGGTTAACTGGGTTGACCAGGTCAAAGTACCCAAACTATAGGTGAGATACTGTATCAATATGATCCTGCATGTATCCAATGTAAGAAATGCTCCCATGGTGTATATCAAAACCCAACTTAAGTCATGTTATCCAGAATCATGGTGATAGTAATAAAAGTAAGATATACTAGTGTCTTTGAAAGATCATTGGACCTTCTGAAAGTCTCTTGTGCATGCCTTGCTTACAAAGTTTAAACAGTTTGCTATTGTTGGGTGAAGGTGTAAAAAAAGGCCAAGGTACAGGGGAATGACTCTTAACTGACTTTGACCATGTGATCTTTCTGAATGATAACCAATACACTCAACCACAATGACATATGCATGACAGATAGTAACAGGGAGTGGCAGTGTCTCACAAATGGATAAAGTACTTGGGCTTGTTTCTTTTAGGCTCTAGCAAGTTTTCCTTTACATTACTTTGCAACACAGGTCAACCTTCAAAGGCAGGTGCCTTGGAAGCCTTTTGGGCTCCAGTAAATGACAAAGACATAACCTTTGCAACTTAGTCTCACCTTGTTGCCCTATAGGGGCAAATGAGCCGAACATTATACAATGAATGAGTGCTCATCCTTTGGCCATTGACCTTTTTCAATAACATTCAACTTTCACATAAGATAATGACCAACCTACAAAGGCAGGTGCTCTGGAAATCCTTCTGGGCTCCAGTAAATGACTAAGGCCTGGCCCCGCTGCTAGCGAGAAGTCCATAGCCCCGGCGAGTTTGCCTCACCATGTTGCCCCTGAGGAGGGCAAATGAGCCTTACATTATACAAAGAATGAGTGCTCAACCCTTTGGCCACTGACTACGTTTTAAACATTTATACTTTGCATCCTTTAGATTTAGCATTTATGTGTTTCGATGCTTAGTGTTTAGCAACACTATTGGGAGGAGTACTTGTTTTGAGGACTAAAGGAGAACAACCCGGTGAATATAGCCACACTAGCCAAACCACATACTTCATAGCCAAAGAAACAGAGAAACATGGAGTCTATCATGCATAGGGGTCAAGATGGAGAAAAGATATTCAATCTCACAAGTCTTAGTCAATGTCAGTCATGGGATAAGATTCAAACAATGGATGAACATGATCGACGGGGGCCAATGACACATGGAACCAACATAGCACTAAGGTTTAACATTTGTATAAAGCATGGCATGAGCAATAATCTTCAACATTGAGTTCATTGATCAGTCTTAGCACAAGTTTAAATATCAGTATACATATAAGCATAGGTCACCATGATCATCCTAAGAAAACAAGACTAGGTGTTTAATATACATCACAGAACAAAAACAAACCAAGGAGCCATATATTTGTCTCCATCTTATGTGCTCATTTGGAACCGTGTGTACCATATTTGATCTGCTACTCTGCTCAAATGAACTAGGTCACCACTGAAAGCATCTCAATGAACTAGGAAATCTCAGTCCTGGCAAGGAAATACTGCTAACAAGGCTTTGAAATGGACGAGGTTGTAATGATCCATGCTGAAACCCCATGTGAATGAATAGCTCGGAACAATAAAGAGATCAATTTGTATGTTGCATCATGGTATCCCAACTACAAATGTATGTGTGATAATAGTTCACTTTGTAGCGGAAACGCAAAAGCTTACGAAAAAAAAAATATAAATATTTATAAAATGTATAAATTGATAAATGAAAAATGATAAGGTGATTATTGTTACAAATGAGGACCCCATATAATTGTTGAGCTTTTTCAACTTTTGTATTTGAAAAAAATGATCCAAGGAGAAGATGCACTCTCCCAAGCCGAGTCAAGCAAGCCTTCTTTTCTTCCAGATTTGTGCTCGGAACAGGTAAATAATGAAAGCCCTAGTTTTCTTGATCCAACAATAACTACGTAGAAAATGAAAATTCTTGGATCTGAATTTCGCCTCCATAGGAAGATGCACCCTCCTAGGGCGAGTTCAAGGACGATAAGATCGAGCTTGATCTGTGGATGGAAAGGCTAGAAACAAGAAGCCCTAATTTTCGGCAGTTGCAGCTGTTGAAATGACTTCTTTTAGCACAACTCTAATACCACGTTAAGATTTTACCAAAGCAGTTATGTTAGGAAGTATTTAATTCAATTTATTTCAAATCAAAATAACTGCATGCATAAGGATCATTGAAAGAAAGACATTCACAACATACAGAAAGATTTATCATGGGAAACTATCTTGGGGAAGAAAACCCGACAAAACTTCTTTGGTATAGATTCGTCAACAAAGTACAATGTCAATGCAATGAAGAGCTAAAGCTTTCTCATAGAAAGATACCCCAAGTACAAAGATAAGATAACCGTAAAATATTAGTCTTCCTCCAACTGCTGCTACTCTCTCTCTCTCTCTCTCTCTCTCTTGCGCACTTGTATCACTTACTTGAGCGAACTTGCTTGTGTATCAAATGAGGAGGTCGACACCTTTATTTATACTTGTTCTGGAGTGACTTTTTCCACTACGGGGTTGACTTGTTCACTTAGCTAGGTCGATTTGTCTGGGGGCAATATAATATAGTATATTTATTACTTCTTCTGGAATCTTTTGAGTTGATATTACGATTATGTTTTAGCATTATTCTTTTGGGTTTTTGCTTGATCAAATACAATAATAATATCTTCCAAAGCTACATAAAACATAAACACTCCCTCTTAGCAAGGAAAGTATTCTTCTAACATGATCTTCAATACTGCTTCTGCATGACTATACTCTTTCACCATTTACTTGTTGATTTTCACGAATGTATCCATCACTAGAAGTTCTATACGAGAAAGCCATCATCCACATCATGCATCCAGGGCCTTAACATCATACGTAGCATCTCACTAGTGGGTACAACCTCATCTTCCTTTTGGACCTTATGGGTCTTGGTGTCCTTTCAGACCTTATGTCATTCGAGGGCTTCATCTAGCTCACATTGAACTAGGCATCTAGTTCACACAACTGGACATCCAACTCACACAAAATTTGGATGACTAGCCCTTCTGGTTTGCACAACCAGGCATCCAACACATAGTGATTGGGATAACCATAAGGGTTAGGTGATATAGTGCACACACACTAGCCATCTAGCACAATACTAGGGACCCTCCAACCCACTAAGGTTGGCCCTATAGCTTGAAAGTTGGGTATCCACCAATGCACATGACCTGGTCTTCCAATCTCGAAGACCGAGTATCTTGATCTTGTGCGAGGTCAGACAGACTTGTGCCTCATTCGGTAATGTTCCCATGAATGACTACTTATTGCTGTCACACTCTATATGCTATTGCCCCTGGAATCACATTTGTAACTCATCACTTCCTCTCAGGTAGGGAAGTCATTTTGCCCTGTGTCAAGCTTGTCCTTGAGGTGCTCAAACTTTACCCTTGATAGAGACTTGGTCAACACATTGGCTATCTCCTTGTCTGTCGAAACATACTGTGTTGAGTTATGGTGTAACTCAGGATGTCCTCCATGTAGACTTCCTGGCATGGAGGCACTTATTAGCTCATGCAGGAGGGTAGAGTGTGAGATGCACTCTGCCATGTGTCATGGATCCAACAGTGGAGTCATGCAGTGTATGAAGTCACTTTTGCCAGTTACATGCATGCAATTTGATTTTTGGCACCAAAAATGAAATTAGGGTTTTGGAACCCTAATTAGGGTTTGGTGACCTAATTTCAAGTTGACTTATAAAAAGGCAGTGAGGGTGCAAGAGAAGATCATCTTTTGTGTGTATCAGGAGATCAGAGCAGTTGACCAAAGGAGGGCGAACCATCTAAGAAAGCTGAGGGCGCATTCCTGAGGGAGTGAGAGGTCAGATTCTCAGAGAGTGAGGAGATCTATCATCAGGGCAGTGAGAGAGAGAGAGTCTTCACTGTGCATCTTCAAAGACTAAAGAGCAGCAACTGGAGGAGGACGTGAGAAGCAACACGTCACATGTGTGGGAGCTGCTGCACATGTGTGGGAGGCCTAGAGGGACCAGAGAGCTGATGGTCTTCTTCAGTGACTGAGGAAAGGTCTTCCGTGATCAGTTAGATTGACTGAGTGTAGAATAGGTGGGACGTTTTTCTGAGCAGAGAGGACGCAACTTTAACTGCTGGAGGACGTTTTTAGTGTTTGAGGATGCAGTTCACCTTCCCAAGCCGAGCAAACTAGAGCAGAGAGCTGAGGGAGCATCCTTCAGAAAGATAGACAAAGTGTACAACATCCAGTGACTGACAGAGTCAGATTTGAGAAATCCAGCGTGAGGGTGTACTGCTGGGGGCACATTTTTCGAGAAGCAATAGTTGCAGATCTAGGGCCTTAGCCCTTCAAGTTCACTAGTTGCTTCTCTAAATCTTATTGAACTTCTTCTATATTTTATTTTCTCTAGGCTCGAAAGCCCCACAAGTAGTTGGTTCTCCCCATTGGGGTTTCCTGGGTAAATTTCTGAGTCATATGTGATTGCCAAATTGTTGTGTAAGGATTTCATGTGCTGCTGATTTGATTATCTTGACTTCTCAGAGCGAGTGGAGACCTCTAAGAAAATCTAATGTGGCATCGGAGCCTCGTTAGAGGTCAAAGGAGGGCAATCACACTCAGATCTGCGAGCAGCATACCAAATCTGTGAGGATTCAGATCTATGGGGAGGGTGACCCGATCTACTAGATCTAAAGAGTAGGATTCAAATCTGTGACTGTAGAGATTAGATCCATTAGATCTGAAGTGTTGGAGTCTAGATCTGAGATATATCTAGCTGGTATCAGCAGGATAGAGACCAAATCTACCTAGATTTGCAGTGCAAGTGTCAGATTTGAGTTGGTGGAGATCATATCTATTAGATCTGATTGTTGGAGGAGAGATCTGAGACAGATCTTTCAGATCTTGGAATGTAAGGGCCATATCTTTCAGATCTACAGAGAGGGTGACTAGATCTATTAGATCTGAAGAGTAGGGTTCAGATCTGTGACTGTAGAAGTCAGATCCATCAGATCTGAAGTGTTGGAGTCTAGATCTAAGATAGATCTAGCTGGCATCAGCTGGATAAAGACCAGATTTACCCATATCTGAAGAACAATGTTCAGATTTGTAATTGTAGAGAACAGATCTATCAAATCTGAGAGTTTGGAGGTGAGATTTGTGAGAGATTTGCCAGATCTGAGCAGGTATGGGCCAAATCTGTGAAGATAGAGACTAGATCTACCAGATCTGAAGAGTAGGGTTCATATCTGTGAGGGTAGAAGTCATAACTATCAGATCTATGAGATCAGGGATCAGATTTGAAGAGAACGTACTAGATTTTTGTAGAGTCACATCAGATCTATCAAATCTGTGAGATTAGTGACTAGATCCGAGATAGATCTATGAGATCTGTGCGAGCAGGCATTAGATCTGTGACAGAGCAGGATGTTCCTTGTTTAATGAGGCATATTCTTCAGAGATTAAGGAGAGGGTGCCTTAATCATTCCGAGATTGAGTGACAGTTAGATGGAATTTCTATTGAGCAGACAGAGGATAGTCAGAGGGGTGCATCCTTAAGAGAGGGGGTGCATTCTTCAGTGGCTGGGATAGAAGAGGAAGAGAGGGGCACAACTTTCATAGGTTGAGAGGGGGCACACTTCCCTAGACAGAGATTTTGACTTGATTCCATCAGAGGTCAAAGCAGAGCAGAGGGGGTTGTCAAATTGGTCACACGTGCTAGAGGAGCGCATTCTTTTAGGGATAGTTGTAGCTGTTGAGTATTGAGGGTTTCTCCCAGAGATATAGCATGCTTTCCAAGGCACCAGGTTCTCTTCCTTACATGATAAAGTTGATTGTGATCATTTCACAATTTCTCTGGCTCGGATTATAAAAAGGCCACATCAGATCTGTGAGAGTCAGACATCAGATATGTGAGAGTGAACCCTAGATCTGTGAAAGAGAGGGATTTTGCATCTAGCCAGATGATGGGAATACGAGAAGTGTTCCTTAAGGTTTCAGAGAAGGACTCATGCATGCAAAAGAGGGAGTTGGATGGGTTGGATTCTAACTCGAGCCAGGAAGTTCTCTGAAGGTGGCAGGAAGGATGCATGGACCAGAGCTGAGAGATTTACCCTCAGTATTAGCTTTGGTGGATGAGGAATATAGTATGGTGTTCCAAGATGAACATAGTCTTTTATATTCAGAGGCAGTGACCTTGGATGAAGCATTGAGGCATAGCATCAGACAAGGAACGTTGTACAGGTTGCCGTGGCGGCTTATGGTTAGCTTCAAAGAGATTTTGGAGTGGAGTTTCAGAGGGAGTCTGAAACATGGATCAATGTCAGAGATAGAGAGAAAGCGTGAGGCTTCTCTCAAGATGACATTGATGGAGGAGGTATCAGGAGTCCTCTTCATACCAGGATTGAGAGTGAGCATACTCTCAGTGTCAGCATTGGATGATGCTGGGTTCTCTGTAGTGTTTCAGAGACGGTTGATATTCACCTATCCAAAGGGAGCTGATCTAGTGTGGATCGGTGACAGGATTGATGTTTAGTTTGTGGTGCGGGGGAGACCTACTTCAGGAGCAAATGGGTGGGTTGTCAGAGTCCTCGCCAGACTCTGAATGGAGTTGGAGCAAGAAGCTCCCAGTTTGGATGAGCCTTTGGAGAGTCAGCCCACTGGGAAGAGATAGAGCGAGATGCTCATTTGAGTACCGACCAGAGATTGAGTTGGTATGAGATGACTGAGATGGACTTAGCTCATGAGCGAGATGAATCATCTCAAGGAAGGGAGATCAGGTTTCGATCAGTCGATCTGCTTGATGATAGATTTAGAGGTTGGCTACAACAGTGACTCAGAGGTAGACTGAGTCTAGGAGTAGTGATGTGGTCTAAGAGAGAGCAAGAGGATCCTTCCGAGACCACTAGGATGGAGGAGGATCAAAGTACTTCAAGTCAAAGGGCAGCAGAGGTAGTCAAGACTTACATGACTACAGCAGAGGACTTATTGGATTCGAGCATCAGTTTTGGTCGAACATCCCTCGTTAAGAGGGAGTGTTGAGTTATGGTCTAACTCAGGATATCCTCCATGCAGATTTCCTAGGATGGAGGCACTTATCAGCTCATGCAAGAGGGTAGAGTGAGATGCACTCTGCCATGTGTCATGGATCCAACAATGGAGACATGCAGTGTATCAAGTCACTTTTGCTAGTTACATGCAAAAGTGCATGCATGCAATTTGATTTTTGGCACCAAAAGTGAAATTAGGGTTTTGGAACCCTAATTAGGGTTTGGTGACCTAATTTCAAGTTGGCTTATGAAAAGGTAGTACAGGTGCAAGAGAAGACCATCTTTTGTGTGTATTGGGAGATTAGAGCAGCTGTGAGTAGCAGTTGACCAAAGGAGGGTGAACCTTCTGAGAAAGCTGGGGGCGCATTCCTGAGGGCATTGAGAGGTCAGATTCTCAGAGAGTGAGGAGATCTATCATCAGGGCAGTGAGAGAGAGAGTCTTCACTGTGCATCTTCAAAGACTGAAGAGCAGTAACAACAGCAACAGAGTGAGCAACTGGAGGAGGACATGAGCAACAACATGTCACACGTGTGGGACATGAGGGTGCTGCTGCACACATGTGGGAGACCGAGAGGGCCCAGAGAGCTGAGGGTCTTCTTCAGTGGCTGAGGAAAGATCTTCAGTGATCAGTCAGAGACTGATTGAGTGTAGAATAACTGGGACGTTTTTCTGAGCAAAGAGGACGCAACTATAACTACTAGGGGACGTTTTTAGTGTTTGAGGACGTAGTTCACCTTCCAGAGCCGAGCAGATCAGAGAAGAGAGCTGAGGGAGCATCCTTCGGAAAGATAGACAGAGTGTACAACATCTAGTGACTGGCAGAGTCATATTTGAGAAATCCAGCGTGAGGGTGTACTGTTGGGGGCACATTTTCTGAGAAGCAGCAGTTGCAGGTGGTGCAGATCTAGGGCCTTGGCCCTTCAGGTTAACTAGTTGCTTCTCTAAATCTTATTGTACTTATATATTTTATTTGCTCTGGGCTCAAGAAAGTAGAAATCCCCACAGATAGCTGGTTTTCCCCATTGGGGTTTCCATGGTAAATTTCCGAGTAATATGTGATTGCCAAATTGTTGTGTAAGGGTTTCATGTGCTGCAAGCTCTAAATTTGTTTGAAATGTAGTTCATCTTGGATTAGTGAATATTTTGGTCGAGTTGATTTTCCTGACTTCTCAGAGTGAGTGGAGACCTCTTAGAAAGTCTAATATACTGGAGCTTTACAACTTCATTCTGCACCATATATCGAATATAATGGTACTTGATCTTGATATGCTTTAACTTGTCACGAAACACTAGGTTCTCAGACAACTTTATGCAACTTTGGTTGTCACAAAAGATACAAGTCACCTCCAACTCGAGATCAAACATCCCTGCAAGCAACTTTCAAAGCCACACAACTTCGCTACTCGCTGAACATGCTGCTATATAGTCTGCCTCGGTTGTACTAATTGCTACACTAGTCTGCTTCTTGCTGAGCCATGAGATCATGGCTGAACCCAAACTGGAGCAGCATCTTGATGTACTCTTCCGATCTGTGACACTACTAGACCAATCTAAATCAGCATAGCCTTGCAGTCTTATCTCACGATCCGAATTAGTTCTTAGTTGCAGACCAATATAAGGCTCTTATTAGTTCTTAGTTACGGATTTGAAAGTTATTTAGGAGTTTTGGAATGAATAGTGAAAACAAGACTTTGCAAAAGAAAATTAACTCAACAACATGAACTACAAGTTAGCCATCCACATAACATTCACTTTAAGCAAAAAGATTGTATGATGTAGACCAGTGCCAAATGGAGTCTGAAAAAGGAGTGTTGTTGTAACGAGTGTTTTGCAAATGTACTTGGTCAATTTTAATTATTAAAAGATGAGTGGGTTAGAGGGAAAAGGGAATTCTCGATATACTGTGAGGTACTTGGGATTATGTCCAAATTTCAACTAATGGGCTTTGCACTAGGATGTGTGGGCTAGATGGAGTCATGAGGGTGTGTTCAACACTACACCAAATGAGGATATAGCCTGACGGAGCTCTGCAGTCACTTTCTAATTGTCCCTGCTTCCTTCGCAAGATTTTCCCACGCATAGTGAAACTCGAAAACGATGGATTTTTGTTATGTTTTGTGGGCTATTGATTTTATTAAAATGATGTTTTAATTAGATGTAGAAAATTAATGAGTGCACACTTCCGCGTTTGGTTATCCCAAAGATCACGACGAACCTACGATGGGCAAGAGCATACACGAAAATGGCAGATGTTTATTCCAATTTGAGATTTGTAGAAACAAAAGCAAAGATGTAAAATTGAACTACCTTAGAAAACTATACAACTCGTTAAGGCGGAGTGTGTGATTGTGTTACAAAAATTAAGCAAAATGTTAGAAAAAATCACGCCATAAAAAATCAAGTGCAAATCACCCTTGGGGGGATGGGTTGGGGGAACTTGGTTGCCCACCTGATCTCTTTTGATATTGTATTTACAATGCTGTTGAGGTGGATTCCTTAGGTCCTTATAATTTTGGATCCAAAGGCTTACAAGGTTTTAGGAGTAAGATAAGATCAAGAATGGTGCTCCGGGAGGTCTTTGAAAAGCTTAGATTTTTTATTTTTCGGCAGCACTGCTCCTTGTCCTATAAATAAAAGACAAAACCCAGCCACCTATTATGCACCAAATGTGCTAAATACAACGTTAAAAGCATCAAATATTTAAGTACTGAAAAATAGAAATGATGCACAAGTACTTAAAGAAAACTAGATCTACTTAGAAAATATTACTTTATGCTTCTAGATCTAGATACATGCTTAAACATATCATCGTTTAGATATTCTTTTAAAAGAGAAAATGAAACTAATTAAGCATGTAAGTCACCATAACCAAGGAAGATTTAATTTAGAAGTGAAGGAAAGGAGGAGATAGCTTCAAGCTTGGGAATCCTTTGAGCCATAGAGTTTGTTGGTGGATGGTGGAGGGACTATGCTCCTTGGAAGTGCTCGAAAATTGGAGGAGTCAAACAAGATCAACCAAACGTTCAATCCTAGATACCTGTATCAACTCTTAAATTCTTAAACAAAGACATGGTTAAACGCAAGGGTCTTAACTACAAAAGAAACCTGAAAAACACGCATTTGAAAAAAAATAACATATACGTCCAGGAGATCTAATGCAACTAATCGGTAAGAAATAATCAAGCAAGAAATTTCTTACCCTACTGAGATTACTTCTCCTTGTAGGCCCATAACAAACCAAACAAGCACAACAAATATAAACGATACAAATTACCTCATGAATTACACAATGTTCATCCACATGAGATCTCCAAAGCCTTTCTATTATTCCAAATGATATTACAACTACAATACAACACTAGAGATACCTTCGGTCGTCTGACCATGACCACAATGAGCAAACGCTCTTGCTTAAATAGGAAAATGAGAGAGAGGGGGGGGGGCTTCCATCACTTGTAGTAGAGTCGAGTTGAAGGAGAGATCAAAGTGCCACATCTCCATATGAGATGCAACCTCATCTCTAGTTGATTTCACATCAATGAAGTGTATGCCAGGTGGAGGGTTACACTATCTCTTGGAGAGATGCTCCCCTCATGTCACCAACTCGCCATATCTCCATGATGCTCTCAATCATGACATAACTACTCCAAACTAATTTTAATCAACTTGCCACTTTTATGGGATAACTTAACTTGCTTTCAACCCTAAATTGACTTTCCAATTTGTGAAATTCTTATTTGCTACCTCCTCAAAAGATATCATGAGAGGAAAGGGCGTATCCCTTATGTGAGATGGAATTGCCACCTAAGAGAATCCTCGTAAAAGCAATCACTATATTTCCCAACTAAGATGCCATACTCCAAATGGTCCCCACATGATTTGCTTTTTCCTTCAAAGAACTCACCTCCATCAAAATTTGACTTTCCGATATGTTTGACAAGTCCCCACATGATTTTGGATTTTGTCATTTTGCCGCATTTTTGGCATTTTTTTGACATTTTGTTGCCCCATTAGAGAAAATGTTTAAAGTGATAATTTAATCACCCGAAACATAGGAAAAGTGGGTTTTAGGATAAAAAGGACATTGAGTGTGAAAACGAGCATCCCCACGCCAAATTTCGCCTCCAGACCATACTTTTATCGCAATTTGAAATTTCCCAATTAAACCATTAAAAATGGCTTAAATTTATGGGAAAAATTATTTTTCTCTGAACCTAAAAATAAACCTAAGGGAACCTAGTACATGTTCATAATGACTCAAAACAATGTCTAACATGCTTATATACTTTGACATGTGAGCTTTAATAACCTCTTAAGGCCTAACCACCAAGACGACCATTCCAGCTTTGGAGGAGCAGTGAAAAACTTGAAAATTATACATCACTTATTCAACATTGCATAATTGACAAGGGAAAAAACACCTTGGAATTATTGGATTTATGTCTAAGTCTTTGGAATCCAAGTCCTTTACAAAAAGTTTGCCATGCTAGAACATTTATTACAATATCCCCAAGGGGTATGAACATGTAAATATTAAAAAAGTGGCCCAAAAAATGGCCCTGATGAACCATGGAACTTCTGAGAACTGATAATGAACAAGGAACCTGTTCACAACTTCGACAACTCACTGGAAGTCCATCTAAGTGCAACTTAGTGGATAACAAACCTAAGAAATAATGCATCATACCTAGGTCTTTCATCTTGAACTCTGTAGCAAGCTCCTTCTTACATTCAGCGATGAGCTTCTGTTTCCTTGTTAGAAACAGATCATCCACATATAATAGCAATTTCATTGGTAGACCATGCACAACCTTGTAGTAAAGGTTGGAATTGTTGAAATATTGAGAGGGCGGTGAATCGGTATTTGGACAATATAAAATTTTAATCAAGAGCAAGTTGCTATTCACCAATCATAGCATATCATCAATGTACACAAAAACAATAAGATGCACAAAACACAACATTTTTAATGTGGAACCTAGTCCTGGGGGTTAAACCACATAAGCCTTTTAAAAAAATAAATTTGACCCAACAACAATTGGGGTAAACAAATTTAATACAACTTTACCAGCTACAACTAGAAGGGGCTACAACCCCTAGGATTCATCAGCTACAACTGACAACAAGGATTAGGTTCGGTTCAGGTTCGAATATTTTGATGAGGTTCGAATGAGGTTTGACAATAGGTTTGACTATATATATATATATAAAAACTTTCTTCATATACTCCCCCTTAACTAATTTTCTACACCCCATAGCCCATAGGATTCAAAGCACTTAGGTCACTATTCATAATTTCATCATATATACTTGTTGTTTATGACATTTCTGCTCACACATTTGTGCTTCTAAGAGTAGGTTTTCGTGGTTTAACAGCGGATTTATATGCCTTCCACAACAGTAGTTTGTTCTTAGGGGTAAATCTATGTTCTTACTTGTTGTTTGGTGTGTTCTTATGTAGAGTACAGGGATGATATTTCAAATTACAGAGAGCATTTAATTTATAGACAACATAAATAAATAGAGAGCATTTAATCTATAGACAACATAAATAAATCAAGAGCATTTAATTTATAGACAACATAGATAAATAGAGAGCATTTAATCTATAGACAACATAAATAAATCAAGAGCATTTAATTTATAGACAACATTTTATTTACAGACAACATATTTCAATAGAGAGCATTTAATTCATTGACAACACAAATAAATAGAGAGCATTTAATTTATAGACAACAATTAATTTATTGGTATTGTGTTTTTTTATTTTTTATTTCAATTTTTTTTTAGTAAAAAAATCAAACCTCAAAATAAATTTGCCTTTAGGTTCGGGTTCGGCTTTAGGTTCTCCTTCAAGTTCAGGTTCGGCTTTAGGTTCGACATTAGGTTCGCCTTTAGGTTCAGGTTCGACGAGGTTCGGGTTTGACATTAGGTTCGGCGAACCTGAACGGATTTCAATTTTTTTTTGAGGTTCAGCGAACCCTGTGACTTAGGCTGCTACAGCATCTTAACTCACAAGATTGTGAGCCCTAGCACCACCCTACCACCCTGAAGAAAAATACTGCAGGACCTGTGGACCTGTCAATCACCAAACCCTGAACTTCCTGCTGTTGATAACCTCTGCTCTCTGATCACTGCCAAATCATCACTGTATATATCACTGCTACACTGCTCATGTTTATCCCTGTACACCACGTCATACACAACCATTTGAACAAATAATTCTTCTCTGCTTTCAAGGCTTGCATCATCATATATGTATTATAGCATGTATCATCACATCAATAGGAGTGTATCATAGCATGTATAGAAGAGTGTAAAGTGTTCATATAGGAGTGCATCATCACTTTACCATATATATCAATATACCATTGTAGTCAATACTACTCACACATAGTTCATCATTGCTCACTCATCATACTGCATATGTTGTATACTCTTCACACACTTCACACAACACTGTTCATCTATACACATGCACATCTACTTATACAGACACATTACTGTATGCTCACTACATCACTGTATACATCACACTTGTACATACCTTCAAACTGTGCAAGACTTAAAACTCAGACCACTGGGCAATTGCTGTAAGAGGCACAATCTAGCAGTAGCAACCACAAGCTTTAGACCTCAAACCTGGAGATGAACTTGCATGTCATCTTGTAGCATATTTGGACTGTCAACCATAGAAGAAAGAATCGGCGATTTTTCGCCGACTTTCCGAAAAATCGCGATGTTTGAGGGCAGTCGATTTCTAATGCCGAAAAAATCGCGATTTTTAGTAAAAATCGCGATTTTTAGTAAAAATCGCACCGCGTGTGGTACTAAAAAAATTGGCAATTTGTTCTAAAAAATCGCGCCACGATAGGTAAAATCGCCGGTCTGTCAGAAAACGAAAACTGGGTTTCTTAAAATTGATTTTCGGGTTTTGTTTTGGTCATTTCAGTTGGAGAACACGATGAGAGGGTTATTGCTTCAGAGAAGGGGTTTAAACTTTAAAGTTTCGGCGTTGGCATCGGCAGCGTAGGGAGCACAAGCCCACAGGGTAAGGAGCAGGCGGCGTCGCGGCGAGGGTTCAGGTGAGTTACTCATGATTTTAATGTTTGAAATTACAGTTTATATATATATTTTTTAAAACCAGGCAGAGCCCGCGCCTCCACTAATATACTATATACTATATCGGGACATCCCACTGTCCACAGACCTCGACCCCGACCAGACTACTCGCATTTCATTTTTTAAAGTTTTTAATATACTATATAATATATATAGTATATACTATATATAGTATATACTATGTACAGCATGAGTGGGCCTAATGGTACAACATGAGTGGGCCTAATGGTTAAGAGCATGTGTTTACTCTTAGCAGGTCACGGGTTCAAATCCAGAGGGGGGTAGTGTATGTACACCTCTGTAGACTTTAGCAGTTAAATTGCTGCGCAGAGGGGGGTCCCTTGTCCCACAAACAAGGGGGTCTCATACACCAATTTGGTGTCTCGCTTGGCGGTGACCTTAAAAATAGATTATTATTATTATTATTATTATTATTATTATTATAATATATATAGTATATAGTATATACTATATATATTATATAGTAATATACTATATAGACTACTCGCATTTCATTTTTTAACATTTTTAATATAGTATATAGTATATAGTATATAGTATATATACTATACAGTATACTACTATACGCTTTAATACAGTATAGTATATAGTATATAGTATATACTGTGTACAATATATACTATATATTGTATACTATACAGTATTACAGTGTATCATATATTACTATATAGTATATAGTATATATGTTATATATAGTATATATAACATAGTATATTTTTAAATTTTAAATTTTAATGTCTTTATTTAATAAATTTTAAAATTTTTAAATAATATTTATAAATTTTTAATGTCTTTATTTATAAATTTATAAATTTTTAAAATTTTAAAATTTATATAACGTCTTTATTTAAAAATTTAAATTTTATATAATGTCTTTAAATTTTATTTAGGTTTAAATTTTTAAATTTTAATCATAAATTCATAATGTCTTTTTTTTTTGTTTTTTTTTGCAGCCACAGGTTTGACAAAATGCCAAAGGCATTGGACCCATTTTGGCAATATGCTGACCCTAAAGATGGAACAAACCGACAACGATTGAATTGCAAATTGTGTGGACAACATATGACAGGAGGCATTAGCAGGTTGAACTTTGAAGTATCATTTGGCAAAACTCCCTGGCCATGATGTGGGGCTTTGTACTGCAGTTACCCCCGAGATTATGAGAATGGCCCATGATGCAATTCACTCGAAAGATAGAAAAAGGGAAGAGTCAGCTGCAAATAGAGCTGAACTTGCTGTAGGTGGAGTGGCTAGGACTTCAGGGACATATGATTATGATCATCCGGATCCCACTGAGGGTAGTGTTGGGGGCTCCACGGCCATGGGTTCAGCTTCCGTGAGGGCTGTTGTGTCATCTTTCTTTGTTCCACAGAATAGCATCAAGTCCATGGTTAAAAAAAGGGAGAAGGAAGAAGCAGATAGGATTATGGGGAGGATGTTTTTCTGGAGTGACTTGCCTCTTACAATAACAAGACAATCCTTTTTTTCAGCCTATGTGTCATGCCATTGCTATTGTTGGCCCAGGGTACAAGTGCCCTACATATGAGGAGATTCGAGGCCCAATTCTTCAAGCAGAGAAGAAAGACATCAATACTAGATTGGAGGAATTCAAACAGTCATGGGAGATTTCTGGATGCACATTGATGTCTGATGGTTGGTCAGATGCGAAGGGTAGGACCCTTCTCAATTTCATGGTACAGTGCCCTAAAGGTACCATGTTTATCAAATCCGTTGATGCATCGGCACAGGTAAAAGAAGCAGCATTGTTGTGTGAGTTGTTGGATGGGGTCCTTCAGGAGATTGGTGTGGACAATGTGGTGCAGATCATAACAGATAATGCAGCCAATTATGTGGCTGCTGGTAGATTGTTTATGGAGAGGCACCCCTCACTATTTTGGAGTCCATGCGCTACACATTGTATTGATTTGATGCTGGAGGATGTGGGGAAAATTCCCTTCATCAAGGAGGTTGTTGATCAGGCTAGGAGTATCACCAAATTCATATATAACCATGCTTGGGTTCTTATCCTCATGAGGAGATGCACGAGAAACATGGAA
>LPNX010040143.1:198746-348148 GCA_001517045.1 Pseudotsuga menziesii | reverse complement strand
CCACGCTTCGCTTCCGGCCATTTTTTGAAAAACACGCTTCCGCGCACCCGCTTCCCGCACCCGCACCCGCTTCGCTTCCACGCTCTGGCAACACTGTGTTGTAATGTTATTTCCTAACAAAATAAAAACATAATATAAAATATTATCTCGACCATAAATAGTATTAAATACTAATAATAAAAATATTATATGTCGATGTTAAATAAAAAGATGTGTCTTTTTGTCTGAATCACACGAAAGCTAATAGTTGAGTGCAATAATTAAGAAGAGGTTTGCACCTCCAAAGATTTGATCCTTCTCGGCGCTTGATAGAGCCTAGGATTTGGATCTATGCTGGTTTAGGAACATATCATTACTAAGTTACCATCAAAGGGTTAGTTCTTCTTCGTGGTGAAAGCGGATGACTCATTAGGGTTAGAATGTGGGTTGGCTTTGGTTGAATGAATGATCCAAGATGAGGGAATCAGTGTTCCTTTGTAGTTTGACCAACCATGCAGATAACAGATAACAAAAAATGTCTTCTCAAAACGGGGTGTGTTATGAGGTACTTTTCCCTTTGATCCCGACAGTTATATTTCCCTTTATTCAACTTTTTCTTTTCTTTTCACTTTTTTCTTTTAGCATATGATTAACATTTTGAAGGATATTGGTCTTGGTTTTATACACCTTTCAGATACCAGTCTGTGTTTTAAAAACCGGACATGCCGATACCGGAACTAGTCAGTCTGACCGGCCAACCATCTTGGTGGATTGAACCGGGACAAAAACCAGACCGAGAACCGATTTGGTAACAAACCGACCGACCCGAGGCCTAAGCCGGTTGGTTCGTTACTGAACCGGCCCTAGCTGACCGAGCCTGTAACTAAACGGCTGGGCTCACAGCCTCCTATAGGTTCATTAAAAATAATTTATGTTTTTCAGGTTGTTGTTTTGGAATTTTCTTGAGATCGTAAGATGATGAGTGTTCTTTGTAGTCGTAAGAAACAAGAAATTATGTTTTCTAAAGGTGCTCCAAAGAGTATTATCGCTTGATGCTCAAATGTTCTTTGTAATGATGATGACTCTGCTATACCTCTAAGTTCTAACTGTTGATGTTCGATTAGAGTTGGAGAACAATTTCCATAGGTTTGTTCTTCCTTCCCATTTCTAGATGTTGCTTTCTTTTACCCCTTTCTCTTTTAGGCCCTTGGATAGTATGTAATCCAAAGTGTCTGGATAACCACTAGCGGGTGTGTCCTGTCACCAACTACACTGCTCACTTCTAGATTGGTTCATGCCAAACCAAAGAGGGTCTTCTTGAAGGATTTGTAGCAAATTTTTACTTACGACAAAGTGCTTCAAACTCGCAATATTGTTCAGTGAAAATTTTAAATCCATGACTAACACCTAAAATCAGTAAAGGTAAGTTGCAGATTTATATTTTAGTTGTAAAACAGTGTCGTGTACTAAATGGATGTATTGAATATAAAGCCATATATAAAATTATAAATATAATGGAAATATAATAATAATATTCAGATTAGTTATTAATAATATTTAATAGCTCGGTTCATTGAAATCAAAGCGCTCCGGTTCATTACCAGTTTTGGTATCGGTCTGAGTTGACCCTCGATCGGTTCGGCTCTCGATTTCGAGTTTTAAAACTTTGATACTAGTGATCACACGACCTTAGCTCCATTTCTAGCAAGTATCCATAGCCTCGATGGAGTTTCCACAGTAAATCACTATGAAACCAAACACAACCTTTAGTCCTGAAGCCCTAAAGTGTCTCATGTCTGCATGTTGGACACGGACACGTCCTAATACGGTGTCGAATACGTGTTTTGGACGTGTCCTTTAGGACACTTCCAAAACACGTATCCGACACCATGTTAGGACATGTCCTAACCATGTCTCGAAAACAAGACAATCATAACCCAAAAAAGCGGCCTTCGGGTTATAAAAAATTATTTTAGCCTCATACATTCACATTTTTCAATGAGGCTTGAGACCGTTTTTTTCTATAGGTGAAGAGCATTAGAAGGTTTTCTAACATCTATGTAATACATTTTCATTTTGATGACTTAATGAGAAACATGATTCCGACATCTATGTAATAGATTATAGAACATTTTAATTTTGATGTCTTAATGAGAAATTTTATGAGTATGGGAATCTATCATTGACATGCATTGTGATTTGTGATAATGCGTAATGCATATCTATTCTAATTTCTATTGAATATTTGTAAATGTTCTAGTTTCTAAAAAAAAATTGATCTATATTTTTATATTCTTAACATATATATATATATATATATATATATATATATATATATATATAATGTGTCCTTCGTGTCCTGATTTTGGGGGTCGTCGTGTCTATGTCGGATACTTGTATTCATGTATCTAGTGTCCTCGTGTCAGGTGAATTAGGTAAAGCATTTGCATTGAATTAGGTTTTTCCTTGGTTCCAGTCAAGCATCCATTGCCCCTACAGGGATTTCCTATTCATCTAATCGTTGACCATTTTATTTTGATAGAATAGGGAATTTCTTGGATCTCGGGAGAAGGCATTGCTCAATTGTAGTTCCTCCTAACTATTGACAGCAGGCCAAGGGGATCTACTAGAAAGCGTCTTGTACTAAGGATTCACTTTAACACAACAACCCAAGACACATAGGAGAGAAAATAATAAGCACAAACATGGCAGATCCACAAAGGGGGAGAGCAAGAGTCAATCAAGTAAACTTGAAATCCTTGGATGTAGAAACAAAGTGGAGCGATACTGATGATATGGAGGAATTCAGAAATGAGACTTGAGAAGGGGGAATATTCCTTGCAAATCCAAGAGCCATCTTGGTTCATGGTATGTTAATAAATCAAAACCCCTTCACCCTCGTCAACCTTTGATTGGTACTACTAGCTATACTTGTCAAAAAATCAAATACATTGTACAATAATAGTGAAGTACATCATCATTACCATCTAACATGGCATAACTGTAAACATGACAGCATGGTAGCATCATCTCATCACCTCGTATCATATGAAGGTCCCAACAACAATAAAAAATAGACCATGATAATATGGACTACAATAGTAGAATGAAGCAAAAATAAGTAGTATGCCAATCTAGTATGTGGCATAACAAGAGCTATTTGCCAAGTATTGAGTGGTAGTTCAAGAAATATATTCACAAAAATTACAAACAAGAAACAAAACTCTATAGTAGCACTCATAAAACTTTGATTAAATTTGGAAATAATGATTACAAAATGGTCAAATAGAAGAGAGGAGCAGCACTCTATGTAGGTGGGCGTTCTCCTTGTTTGAGGCAAGGTTACAAAAACCGAACCGGTGGACGAACCGACCGACCTTGAGAACCAGAACCAAACTAGAACCGAACAAAAACCGAGGAAAAACCGGATCATAAAACCGGCCCACCAAAAATACATAAAATATTCAAATTTTAATTATTTTTTAAATATTCATGTGCATCCATGTGAGTTCAAACCATTATACACAAAATATTCAAAATTTCTTATGTATATAGCATATAAGAGTTCATAGAACCAAAATAGCACTTAACATTGAGTGCAATCCATGTCTGAATCAAAATACATCAACAAAAAGGCTCTAAGTGTCCTATACAAAAGACTAGAGTCAAAGACTAAACAATCTAATGATTAGAATCATCTGAATCCTCAGGATCAGACTCATCAGAGGCCTCAGAGTTAGACTCTGAGCCATCATCTACATCCTGATCCTCAATATGGGGTGCCTGGGCTTGGGCTTCCTGATTTGACTCCCCTGGTCCAGAAGGCACATGTCCAACATCAACTCCCACATCCTGCTGTTGTGGAAGTGGGTCCAAATCCAGCCATGAGAGATCTGTTTATAGCTTCAGTAGGTGTTTTAAGGGTGTCTAGATGCATCCCCCCAACCCAATTGCAAAAAAAAAAAAAAAAATTTTGGGATGCCGTACGGACTGGTACAGACCGATCGATTTTCTGGAGAAACCGGGTTGGGACCAGTTCGGTACCACACCGGGCGGTTCGTGGACCAAACCAAGCGGTTCGGTATTGAACCAACCTAAAACAGTTCAGACCGGAAAACCGCCAGACCCGGGCTGACCAATCGGTTTTTTTTGTCTCGGTCCGGTTCCTGCAACACTGGTTTGAGGTGCCTTTAATTAACCCACCCTTTAACTCTTCCACTGTCTCTCTCAAGCATGCTATGGAGGATACAAACACCTCAACAAATAAGAAGATGCCAAAGACTCACTCTTAACTTCCCTGAATGACAGACTGACTAGTCCAAGGAGGACACAGTAAATTTATGCTGACATAAATGGAATAATCTTGAGTAGATCTGCATTTTTCTCTCTAGGTGGGTCACATTTTAAGTTGCAGGAAATGCCTAGAGTGTTGGTGTACCAGTCCTGGAATCGCCCAAAACCATGGAAACAGGTACAAAATTCCTTGGAAACGTCCTAGGTTGTATTGGACGATGTTTCCAAATCTAGAAATATTTTATGGTATGGCCAATGATGTTTCCAAGGCATTTAGGTCATTTTTAGTGATGCTTCAGGTATGTTTTTGGATGTTTTCAGGGCTACCCAACTACCCATTAGGGATGTGGGACTTGTAGAAAAATATTACCTTGTTCATCCAATGGCGCTTTAAGACCAAACACATATAGGGGATTGGGCTCTCAGGAGTTTTCCATGTTGTAATAAGTGGTAATTTAAATAAAAGTGACATTCTCCTTTATCTTACCTTTTTCTATCATTTTGCTATTTTCTTTAAAACTTTACCATTAGTTGTTTCAGGATGTTTGAGATGTTGGACTCGCGATTGCCGTTAGACCAAAACCCGCAGGTGTTAATCTTTGCCACAATTGCCAAAGTTAGGATCTCGAGAGGCGATTAGTCCTTGTCATGAAACTCATGGGGAGCGTTGAAACCAATGTCCAACAATCAGCCCCCCAATGCGATTCGGGTGAGTTTTGAACCCTTGACCTGTTGCTCTGATACCATTTGTTGGACTCACGATTTTCGTTAGACCAAAACCCGTAGGTGTTAATCTTTGCCACAATCAACAAAGTTAGGATCTCGGGAGGCGATTAGTCCATGTCACGAAACTCACTAAGAGCGTTGAACCCAATGTCCAACATGAGAGTGGTTCCAACCTCATCAAACCAATGTTACAAATATCGTGTCGACAAATATATCGTCGAGGGTCCAAAAAGATATTATCGGATTTATCGGCGAAAATGTCGGCAAACATCGGCAATGTAAAAAATACAAAAATATTCATTTTTTTTCAATTCTCTAAACATCTAAAGCAACAAGAACATCAAATAAACATATTGCTACATGAATATGGAAATAAAACCAATATATAAGATGTATAAGAGGTCTAGTGATACATCACACATAAAAAATGAATCGTGTCTTGGATCTTGAGTCCCCAACTCATGAATCACCAAAAAAATACAATCAATGTTTTATGTAATATGTAATACGCATCTCATATGCAATGAAATCAACCAAATAAAGTAAACTATGGATTCCCTCTACTCCTTTTACGGGTAAAGGTAATCGCTCTAGTAATGGCTTTGCCTCTAGAGCTAGAAATCCCAGGCGCTCGTGGGGGTCGTCATGGACTTCCTCGTCCTCTAGAAGTGCCTGGAAATTGATGTACTCTAGAAGAACTAGAAGAATGATGAGGTACTGGACCCTCATCAAGTCCTCTACCACTACTATTGCTACCACTGTGTCATGTCCCCAATTTTGGCCTAAGGAAAATAGACCAAGGTCACCTAAGAAGAATTTAGAAAATTATTAATGGTGCCAAGTAAGGAGGAAATAATTATTGGCTAAGGGGAAGTAATAATTACCCAGGGCATGGTTTCTGCTGTTCTATGGTATTTTTCTATGGTATGGGCAAAAAGTAAATAATAGAACATGGTTTTCATTGGCCCATGGTATTTACCCATGGTATTGGAGTCTTTTCAAGGATAAAAGGAGACAGAAGCAAATGGAAAAGGCATGCTTGAATATTTGGAGATTTGTTCTTGAGACCGTCTAGGGGTTAGCCTAGAGTTTTCGTTTGGGGTTGGCAAACTCCATCCACCCATTCTGGTCTAGTTTCGGTGGTATGACGGATCCACCCTAGCTGGACAAAAGGGGGAGGATCCATTCAGGGTCTTCATTGGAGCTTCATCATCCGGGTTGGCATCACCTTTCAGGTTCTGTTGACTGTATCTTGGTGGCTGATATCATAGCCATAATTATTGTACTGTTTACTTTTTGCTGGTCATAATAAAGGTGCCAATATTATCTCGCCATTGTAATGTGTTATGGAATGTGTCTAAAGTGTTTGATGAAATATCTATGAGAATATATGTTGCTGGTGAAAGTTATAAATCAATGTAAAATTGATTAGGGTGACAAATTCATAGATTTTGTGATCATCCCTTATCGGGGATATTACACACTGCCCATATATCTGGCTCCCTCTGACTGAGACTGTGGCTGTGAAACAGAAACTGGTGGCTGTGCAATCGGTGGCTGTGCGACTGGTGGCTGTGCAACTGGTGGCTCCGGTGGTGGCACAATCTCAGATGCGTCTAACCACTCATCGTCCCATGTCTCAGTCTCCATGTCCTGTGTATAATCCTCTAACCAATCGGGGGCTACTTCCATAATAGGTTCCTCAATCTCCGCTCTCCATGCAGCAGTGGTGTCAATGTGATCCAATGAAATGGCCTCCACCTTAGGTTTTTTCTCAAGCTGCTTCATCCACAACCTGAGATTGTAGGAGACGTACACTAGATCATTCAGGAATTGGGTATCCTGTATGATTACCATAAATTTATCCAATTAGAATTTAGAATACATAAATGATCCATGTGACATAAATTACAAGTTATAATGAATTTAGAATTTAATTTCAAATTCTCAAACCTGTTGCTCTTCTTGGTGTGTATCTTTTCAAATACACTCCAGTTGCGCTCACAACCAGAAGAACTACATGTTTGGCTTAGGATCCGAACATCAAGCTTTTGGAGATGGGGTACTCGTCTACCATAGGTTTCCCACCAAGTATCTACAATGAATTGATGAAACATAAGAGAAGACATTGAAAATTTGAAATATAAAACAAAGAAAGTAATGAAATTAAATTCTGAAACAAGGTGAAACTTACTTGGCATTATGTTCTTTCTGTCATTAATAGCCATATCCAAGCCAAATGTTCCCATGGCCCACCTATAGACCTCCAACTCTTTGAAAATCTTTGAACGGTCAGCTGCACTTGGCACCATCCTCTGGACACACTCCAAGAACCAATCCATTACCTCTGCATCAAAGTCAAAGCCACATGAGTAAGAGAATGCGGGGTTGAAGAATAGACCTGCAACATGAATGGGGCGATGAAGTGTTTTGTTCCATCGTTGATCAATCACCTCCCATATCAATTGTTGTTTCGCTTGTTCCTCTTCCCCCTTGTCCTCATAGTAGGCATTAATGGCCTCTTTGGCCCTATCCATGGCCTCATACAAGTAGCCCATTGCAGGATTTTCTCCATCAACCAAGTGTAGAACCCTTACCAAAGGTTCACATACAGTACACACCTCCTTCACCCCATCCCAGAAGCTCTCCTGGTATGACACTAGGCTGAATATGTCATGCCCCTCCGGTTTAGTGCTAATTGATAAAGCACGCCACTCAGCTGAAAGGAACATAGTCCGCAAGTCCCACATAGAAGTAAGGAGAGACTGAAGAGAGATGAAACAAGTGGCAAACCGAGTGATGGCAGGACGGGCCAACTCCCTATCATGAGTGAACTTCCTCATCAAGCTAAGCATAGAAGCATGATTGTATATAAATTTGGTGATGCTTCTTGCTAAACGAATGACATCCTTGATAAACTGAATCTTCCCCATATCCTCCAAGATCAAGTCAATACAATGTGCTGCACAAGGTGTCCAAAACAAAGTTGGATGCCTGTCCATAAGCATCCTACCAACTGCCACATAATTCGTAGCATTGTCCGTTACTACTTGGACAACATGTTGCGGACCTGTCTCTTGGATGAACTCATCCAACAACTGACATAGTAATGTTGCAGCTTTGATTTGTGCAGATGCATCCACGGATTTTATAAACATTATGCCTCGAGGACAATGAACCAAGAAGTTGAGAAGGGTCCTACCCTTCTTATCACTCCAACCATCTGACATCACGGTGCATCCAGTGGCCTCCCATGAACGTCGAAGCTCCTCCAACCTAGAAATGCAATCGACCTTTTCATCATCAAGGATGGGCCCTCTCAACTCCTCATAAGTGGGGGCTTATACCCCGGCCCAACAATAGCAACAGCTTCGAACATATGCACGTAGAATGGGTTCCTCGCAAAGTGGAATGGAATATCACTCCACAAAAGACATCGACCCACAAGTTTATTTACTTCCTTTTTCTCTTTTATCTTGTACATTGACTTTATACCTGGTTGTCCACTAGGACCAGGTCTCGACAAAAAGTGAGAAATAGAATGTGTCG
Source organism: Pseudotsuga menziesii (assembly GCA_001517045.1). Classification (NCBI taxonomy): domain Eukaryota; kingdom Viridiplantae; phylum Streptophyta; class Pinopsida; order Pinales; family Pinaceae; genus Pseudotsuga; species Pseudotsuga menziesii. Next base: position 339,601 of record LPNX010040143.1, on the reverse strand, counting down.
TTGGAGGCATGACGAAATATGAGGATAAGGTCTCACTCCCCACTCCCCCTAAAGTGTGTCCCATTGTCCCAGATCCTAATGCTGCTCTCATGCCAAGTTCCTGCCTCAAAGCTTCCCTTTCATCTTTCCTCTTGCCAATACCTTCAATTGCAAGTTTGGCCCTATGAACTATTTCAGAAGTGGAGCTTTTACAAATATCCACCTCATGCCCTGCAAGTTGTGCGAGGTGGTATTTGAGCCTACTTATCCCCCCCCGTCATCTCCTTCCCACACATATTGCATCTAAGCTTTTGCTGATTTTGCGGATCAACCGGCTCTGCATACTCCCAGAATGGATCCAAATTCTTCGGCATGCTTGTAGCTTTGCAAATCAAAACCTGCAACATAAAAAAAGTTTTTTTTAGCGAATTTCATGGCAAATAATTGCAAATGAGACATACAGAAAATTATTTTACATTTCTACATTTCTAAAGTTAAATTGTCAATGACTAAATTTGTAAAATTTACTAATGACTGAATAATTTAAAATTTAAAATGTTTTAAAATTTAAATGTTTTATGATTTATCAGTTTAGAATTAGAATTTAGAAGTGCTGGAAAATGTTTTAAAATTGTTATGTTTTATACTGTATATTAAAAAAATTATTATGTTAAAATTTATATACATTTAAATTTAAATTTGAATTTGTATGTTTTAATTTTTTTAAGTTTAAATTTAAATAAACTGGTAACTGTATATTCAAATTTCATATTGTATTATAAATTTATATATAATACATAATATATATAAACTGGTAATAATATAAATTTAAAATGTTTTAAAATTTATATCTTATATATTATATAGGATATATTATATGGAATATATATTTATTAAAGTTTACCGGTACCCTACTACCCACAGTGGAGAGTTGGGACTCAGCTTTGGCTTCGCAGGCGTATTCACTGCACAATCCACCAGCACCCACCGAGCCATAGTCGAGACTCTGCCGGCAGTAAAATACTAAAACCTCACAAAAACATTAATTTACTAACCTTTTTCCATTGCGCAGATGCTCGGTTCACGATTCTCCTTCCTCCTGTCGGCAAGTGCAAAGTCAAACGGAAACCCTCGCTCCTCCTGTCGGCAACCAAATGAAATAAAACAAAAAAAAGGCATTTTAACCTTTATTCGCCCAGCTGGAAAAGTGACCCGTCGACTCGCGATTTTTTGGAAAACATCGCGTTAAAATCCCGATTTTTCCAAGCAAAAATCGCCGAAAAAATCGTTAAAAAATCGGGTTGATGTTCAGCGATATTATCGCCGGCGAGGAGACATCGCGATATCTCGCGATGTGGGCGATAAATCGCCGATTTTTGTAACACTGCATCAAACGTCATATAGAGAAAGTAAAATTTCATATCCCATTCAGAATTTAATAGAATTAACAGTTTTCAGGGTCGGTAGGATTGTAGCATTTCCACTGGATTCTATCATGTCTGAGGGTATGGGACTAACATTGGTCAAAACCACCAAGCTATAGGATTTTGCATCATGTAATAATCTGTGAGAGTTAATACAGACATGGGTTTCTTCTGAAGTGTCATTTATGTGGATCATTCTTATTTTTGTTGCTTATTTTCTTGCAAGATAATGTGTTATTTAAAAAAAAACTATACATCTATATTTTTGTGTTTTTAAGATACCATGTTTCCCTGGACATACCCATTTTAGGAGGATCACCTTTCCATACATTCCCACTTCAGAAACTTGGAAACGTTTCCAAGTTTCGTGCAAATCAGGTCACACTAGTCTAGATGAGTACGACGCACTAGGAAAGAGGAATTTGTTCATGCAAACAATCACTGTAGACTAATCACTAGTCTAATTGTAGATAAAAAACTTAAATTTAGAAAGCCCTATAATTTAGGAAAATTCCAAAAACATAGGAATCAATAGTCTAAAAACAAAGATTCCTAGAAAATAGGATATGAAAAAAATGATCTAGAGGACGTGCTTGGAGGAACGAACTCATAGAAGCACGACCATGTCTTCTTTTTGAAAGTAAATCATATGCTTTTATTATGTTGATTGCAATCAATTTTTGTCAGAGATAGTGACAGAGATTGGTAGAAATTCATCAACAAACAACAACACTAATAATAATAATAATATTAATTTATATTTTAAAGTCACAACCGATCCAGAGTTCAATTTGGTGTATGAGACCCTCTTGTTTGTGGGATAGGGACCTCCTCTGCACTGTGATTTGATTTCTAAAATCTATGGCGGTGAACATACCCTACCCCCTCCGTATTTGAACCTATGATCTCCTAGGAGGAAACACATGTTCTTAATTGTTAGGTTCACTTAGGTTGTTAAATATATAAACAATATTATATTACCATTGGAACCCAGTAAACCCTTATGGTAAAATGTGAAGCCAACTAGAGCTTTGATGCAAAGTAATGCTCTAGAATTCTCCAAGATTACTGTGCATCTGTAGTATCATTCAGTGTTTGTTGCAAGAGACATTGAGCCCTTCCCAAATGTCCCTACTGAGGATAATTGCGCTGGAAGTCAAGATGGAGGCCTGGAAACTCTCTTTCAAGGAGTTGGATTGAGCCTTGTGATGAATCCATTCGCATTGTCCTATTCAATGTGGAAGACATCGTGTCAGCGAAAATATCGTTGAGGGTCCATAACACAACTTATTGACAATATCGGGGAAAATAACGGAAAATATCGGCAAACTTAAAAAAAATACAAAAATATTTGTTTTTTTTCAAAATTTTAAACATTTAAAGAAACAACATCAAATAAACACATTGCCACATAAATATGAAAAGAAAACAGATATATATGTATAATATGTCTAATGATATATCATACATCAATACTAAATCATGTCCTGAGTAGTAATGAGTGTACTGACTCTAGAGCCTCAAAATATCATAAAAAAATATAATAAATGTATCTCATCATCATGAGACAATTGTCAACCAATATCTACATACTGCATAGTACAATGAAATCAAATAAAACAAACTAGTGATTCTCTCTGCCCCTTCTACGGGAAAAGATGATGGCTCTGGTGATGGATCTTCCTCTAGCTAAAGAAGGCCCTACGGGTGGCAATGAACTCTGATGTGCTCTAATAGAAGGAGAAGCTACACTCTACATCCTCTAGAAGACGAACAAGCTAGAGTCTGGTGTCCTCTACTAGTTGTAGTCCCATTGCTATGTCCAAGTCTAGCTCTGTTGATTTTCTGAGCAGCATCGAGAGCCCTTCTCTTCGGAGAATGGGACCACCTGGTCTGGGACCACGGTGAAGACTCAACCCAATGTTGAGTGACCATTCTGTTGAATGGCAGATATCTGGTCTGGGACCATGATATAAAACCAGATCTCCCCTGGGTAGACTCAACCTTGTGTTGAGTAGACATCTGGTCCGGGACCACGATGTAGACCAGTCTAAAACTGGTAGACTCAGCTTAGTTCTGAGTAGCCATTCTCTGGGAGAATGAAGACACTGTAAGCCCTAGACTGGGTCCGGGCATGTGTGTGGCACTTTGACCCTTGATCTATGGGCTTGGTGTGCTTCTCCAAGGATTAGCTACCCTTGGTTAAGTTACCCTGGTACCAGATCTAGGTGTCACACAGTGTGTGAGATAAAAGCATTAATAACTCTCTTGGTTTATGATGATGTACTTTTGAAAAAAAAAAAAGTACCATAGGTAATGACCACAAGGGCACTTGGTAAAAGGCCAAAGTCAAAAGTCAAAGGAAAAAATAAAAGTACATTTTTGGTAATAGTGAAAGTGAAATTAGGAAAATAATAAAAATATTATTATTTTTATCTTTTCTAATCTTGTCCACCTAAAAGGACTTCTTATAAAAGTCAAAGGAAAAAAATAAAAGTACCTTTTTGGTAAAAGTGAAAGTGAAATTAAGAAAATAATAAAAATATTATCATTTTTATTTTTTTTAATTAAATAAGGACTTCTTATAAAAGTCAAAGGAAAAAATAAGAGTACCTTTTTTGGTAAAAGTGAAAGTGAAATTAGGGAAAGAATAAAAATATTATTATTTTTATTTTTCCTAATCTTGTCCACTTAGAGGTGAACAAAGGCTATAAAAGAAGATCAAGCCTTCTCATTTGTTGCACACACTTTTGCTCTCACAGGAGAAGAAGACTATCTTATGTTCAAACCCTCAGCTAGGGTTTTATCAAAAAAGTCCATCTTCAGCATTTTTGCACAGCTATCTTCAGCATTCCATTTTTTGGACAGATTTCAGCAGTTTGATATTTTCGGGCAATTTTCAGCAGTCTGATATTTTTAGACAGTTTTCAGACAGTCTGATATTTTCGGGCAGTTTTCAGTACGCTGATATTTTTGGGCAGTTTTCAGACAGTCTGATATTTTCAGGCAGTTTTCAGCAGGCTGATATTTTAAGGGAGTTTTCAAACAGTGTGATATTTTCGGGTAGTTTTCAGCGGGCTGATATTTTTGGGTAGTTTTCAGACAGGCTGATATTTTTAGGCAGTTTTCAGCAGTCTGATATTTTCAAGCAGTTTTCAGCAGTCTGATATTTTCAGGCAGGAGAGAGAAAATCTTAGTTTTTTTGAGAAAGCCCTAAATTGGTAATTTTCTGTAATTCTAGAAATGTGGGTAAAATTATCAGTTTAATTTTTTATTGATGAATTTTACAGTTACTGTGGTCAAAATTCAGATCTGGATTTGAGGAACTTTTTGAAGAATTTCTTAAGCCATCTCATTTATGAGATGAGCTATTAATGCTTTTGGGGTTTTTGTCATTTGAAGGTTTCCCCAGTGAAAAATATTGTGTCCATGTGTGCCGATGTGATGAATGCGTTTTTTACTGCACTGCTTATCTATTTATGTTTATCTGCAAATTTTTAAAGTTTATGCTAATGCTGAAAATTCAACAGCTCTGTCGTCACTGCCTCTATCTATGTCTGTGAAAGTGGTGGTTCACTCCCACGGCCAGTAGCCACCTCCTGTGAAGGCTTCTGCTCTAGATCATCCTCCACCTCCTCTATCGCCTCGCCTGCCATATAACAGGGTGTCCGCCACATAAGCCATATGCACGGCCAAGGATTTAAAAAGTCATAAGGGCTTCATTAAGGATCCCACTGTCAAGGTGCCATCTCGACATCCATATTCACAAGGGGTGCCATTTAAGCCACTAGGGCTTCCATTCAACACCACCTTCACCCCACCATCAACAAGTGTGTCAAACTAAAGTGTCCAAGTGCTATCATGCCATCCTATGTGGGTGCCAAGTCTGTACTCAAGACCATCTTCAAGACCTCATGACCACATCATCATGCCATCTAACCATGTCAAGTTCAAGTAGTGGGCTCCATGACCTTTGCAAGGGCATTAGGGTCTTCATTAGGGGTGCTCATTTTCAAGCTTAGAGCACCATGTAAACCCATAGACCCACTTTTTCTAAGTTTTGAGTGGTTTGTCCATCACTCAGGTCAAAAATCTCTAACAATCAAATATTGATTATTTAATTGATGAATTAATTAAATAATGGAGAAAACCCCAAATCCTAAATCATTGGGATTTGCTCCGATTTGACTGAAATCAATCTCATCGGCTTGGATTGACTGGATCTGACAATTCCTTGACTAAAGGAGGTGATCTAGGTTGATCTGGGAGTACATTTATGCAAGCAATCTTGGGAATTGCGCCCTCCCTCTCTCCTCCACACGTGTGGGCCTCTCTGGTTGAGATTTGGTAGATACTTCAGTCAGCAGGTTGAGGTGTCAGACAGTTCAGCTCTCTAATTAATAGTTGCACTCAGTGAGACTCAGATCAGGCTCAGTTAGACACAGATCATGCCCAGGTTCACTCCACATGCAGTTGCAGTCTCTCTCTCCTTGGGATTTGTGCCCCCCTTGGGCTAGATCTCCTGTTTTTGCTATAAATAAAGCACAGATAACCTCTTCCAAGCTAGTTAGAACTGGGATTGAGGTGTTGTTGCTATTGTACTATTGTTATTGTTCATTTGAAATAAAGAGAAGCTTTGGAGGCAAGACGGTGTCATGTTACTGTGTGTGTGGATGAGCATTGCCATGTTTTACTGAGGTGACCTGTATCTATGTTCATAATTCGCTGATTGTTTGTGGATTCATTGCAAAAGATTGATAATAAGTTTATTATGATCTTGATAGGAAAGGAGTTTGTTAATAAGTTTATTGGCCATCTCTTTCCTTTTGATGCATGTTTAGAGATCTATATTCAACATGTTTTATAAGTTTATATGCATGCTATTCTGAAATCTCTGTTTATGTATTAACCGGATCTCACAAGCATTTTGGCAAGTCTTTGGATTCAGTTGCAGGTTCCTAGCTTGGAGAGGGTGCTGATCTAGCTTGCTTCCTCACTTTCTCCAAAACTTGCTCAAAGGCATAGTCCCTCGACATTCCACCAGAAAGCTCCACGGTTGATCTTCAAGGCTTCCAACACTCTTTCTCTCTCTTTCTCCTTATAAAAATCCAAATCTTACCTGGTTACTTTGGTTACAAGCTTTGTTATCATTTAGATCTGTCATATTAAAGTAAAACTTGCATAGATATATTATTTCAAAGCTCATAATCTAGATCTCATTCCTAAAAAAGTTTCATAAAGCATTCTAGATCTAGTTTTTAGGGAAATCGTCCGTTTTGCATGGCAATTTAAAGAGAATCTGTAGGTTGCATGCTTTAGATTTTTGTTTCTGTTTTAAAAAGATTAAATCTAGCAATCAGTGCATATGTCATTGGGTGCCCAAACAGCAAGCCAAGATCCCAAAGAAAGCTTGCTTTCCTTGGTTCCATTTTCACCGTTTTAGCTAATTTTAACTTAGTTTTGTTTGGTTTAAAGTAGGCTGACCCAAAGGTACTTCCAAAGTGCTTTTGGACATATTTCATTCTAACATGCTTGCTGTCTTTTAGCAGGCATAACAGAAAGAAGAGAAGCTGCTATTCGAAAGTGGCTTTGGGATCGTTCAAATCCCCCAAGGGGTCTCCCTTTTGACCATAATTTTAAAATTTTGGGAAATTTGTAAAGCCTTGGTTTCATCCTGTATAAGAACCAAGATGATTCAAATAATTTTACTGATATTGTAACAGCAAATAATAAAAAATTTCTCCGAATAGGCTCTTTCGAGCCCATTCCCCATCCCCCATGGGGGGATTCACGCCTTTTTTGTTTTTTTTCATATTGTCTTATTTCTGTTTGCTTTAGATTAGTTTCATTCATACAAAATAACATGCTTTGATTACTTTTTTCATTATTCCATATTTTGAATTCAAAGTAATCATACTACTTACCCCACGACTTCCTGATTGACCCAAAAGGGGAAAGAGATGCGTGGTAGGACTAATTAGAAAACTGATGTTGTGTATCTCTGATTCCATTTTCATTGTTATTTCTCACACGTAAGCAGTAAAATTAACCCCTCCTTGATTTCCCGATTGAGGTCCACTTGGACCGAAAGAGATTCTTAGAGGGTTTTCTTTTTAACAAGAACACAACCTTAAAATTTACTAAAGTTGACAAGACTCCGGTGTGTATGCTCCACACTTGGGTGCGGTTCGTCTGATCAATCAAGCTGCATCAATTAGTCTTCACCTTCCCCATTCAACCACCATCAGGCGAAAATCCAACGCCTCGATCAAACTGTAAGCGGTGGAAAAATACCCAAAGGAAGTGGGAACTCTTGAAAAGTGACCTCGAGGCGTCGATCTCTGTTACACCTTCGGGTGCATTATGAACAACAGTCTCAGAGACTCCATTCAGCCCACATATTCCTTGCGGGTAGCCGTGAAGGTTTAGTTTTGGACATACTCCATGTACTCCCGGGTATATCTAGAGTCCCCCCCTCGCCTAATTTTAATCAACTCATATTTCACATTAACTTAAAACGTACGAAGAGACAATCACAAAACATTCACTCCAAGCACATGCAAGTACATTGATTATTTTATGACTCCATTTAAAGCACTGACTATTTTCTTTCTATATATATATATATATATTGTGTCTCAGCATTGTGCTTTCGTGTGCTCATTTTTTATCTTGTCATCTATGGTTGTTGATGGTTAAATTATAAACTCCTAAATAACTTATTCAGTTTAACATCATCATACTAAATAATTTTTCCTTGGTAACTTAATAGGGTCTACCCCCTTGGCTTTGTTAGGAGTTGAGCCTAAACAGAGGAGTCAAGAACAAGGTGATAGCCTTGACTCGAAACTTGCCCCCAAGGACACACCGAGTGGCTTGAAGATTTCTGCCACGTTCCCCCCAGGTGTGTGAAAGGCGGTAACAGAACTCAAGGTGTGCTAAGGTCTTCGAGAGACCCTAGGCTTGGCTTGCCATATGGAAACCATCCTCCCTGCTCTGATCAATCTCTCCTATCTGTAACTGCTCGGTTTTCTTCATCCATGCTTCTTGGCATTTGTTGTTTCAGCATTTGTTCCCTCATCTGTAATGGCTTTCCTTGATGAGCTATATAGGAAACTTCTCATGGGTTGTTTTCGTGTACTCCAACAATCTTGAGCTTTGTGCCCAAAGCCACTACAACCATAACACCTCATTGTACGACAATATGCATCAATGTGACCAAAATGGTTGCATGTCCAACATCTGACTGAGTTGTTGGAACTTCCAACACTTCTTTGATCAACTTCATTTCTCCATGCTTCAGAGTGTCCCTGACTGTAAGCCTTTGTCTTCTGATCTTCAAATCTTCTTGCATTGGTCTTCTTCCAAGGTTCAATTTTTCTTCTTGCTGATGTGTATGAAGGAATCCTCCTTGGTTGACTTCTTTGACTTGCACATTTAGGGCTTTATGATCAAACCCACTGCATGTCTAGCATCTCATTGTGTGACATGTAGCAGCAACATATCCAATTTGATTACATGTCCAACATCTAACTGAGTCATTGGTCCTTCCACCACTTCTTCTTTCGTAGAGTCTACAATCCACAACTCTATGACCAAAGTTAGAACAAAAATAACAATAACCATTAAATCCACTTTCATACCTAGGACTCTGGTTCCATCTTGGAGTTGTTTCTTTTTTGAGCTTTCTTTGAGGAATAGGTCTAACTCTTTGATGCATCTTTGAGCTTCCAAAGTCCTTGTTGTCATGTGTAGGTGCATGGGGAGCAACTTTGGACGTTGATGGACCTGCTTCTGGAGTCTTAGGAGACCAAGTGCTATGTTCATATTTTCTTTCTCCTTCTTGTAACTCAGACCAATCTTGTCACATGGAAATCTTTGGTAATCCAAGATCTTATCTAGGACAATTGAACTGTCCTTGAACTTGACAAAAGCATCATTCTGCTCACCTTTCTTCCTAGGACCAACTACCTCCATTTCTAGCTTCTGGATTGTCTGCTCCTTTTCTTCCAACTGATTCTTCAAGATTTCTTCTATCATTTTGGCTTCCTCCAACTGAGTCTTCTGATCATGTTTAGCCTCCTTAATTTCTTCAAGCTCTCCAGTAGGCTCTTCTTGTTCTTCCTTTTGACTGATCAATTCAGTCTTTAGTTGTTCAACTTCAGCATCCTTGTCTTTCATCTGATCCCGCAACTCTTTGTCCTTGTGTTTGAGCTTTACAAGCAACACTTTCATTGTCATAGTCTTCTGCTGATTGAACTTCGAAGAGTCCAAGATTTTCTTTTTGAACTTCGTGAATTCACTATGGTTCATATTTACTGTGTTCATGACCCGGTTTGCTTTGAGATTAATATTCAGCAACATGGGATGTATCTCATGTGCAGCCTTTGATAGACCGTCATCCTCATCTACAAGAACTTTCTCAATTTCATCACACAAGCTATCATTACAATCATAAGAGTCCATACCTTTACTGAAGTCCTCTTCTTGCTTGTCTTCTTCTTGATTGATCTCTTCTGGGGGCTTGTCTTCTGATTTCTGATTTGTCTTTTCGGGTTCTGGTCTTGCCTTCTGATACACGCTCTTCAACTGAAGTGTACTCCCCTACACCTTCGTTCACTGAGCTGGGAAGTCTATCCATGAGGAACTTCAAGGCTGTAGTATTGTCCTTCTTTGCTTGCTTCTATGTAGCTGATTTTCTCTTCTTGTTTGATGGAGCCGGTGGATTGATCACAATATCCCAAATGCCAAACTTCTTCAAATATGCCTTCATCTTGCTCCTCCAACTGAAATAATATGCCATATCGAGTACAGGAACATCATTGCTTGATGACTCTTCTTTTGCTTCCATTGTGTCTTCACAGATCTCTTTCAAACTTGCTAGGATTGTGATGAAGGCCTGCTCTAATACCAATTGTTGGACACAATGGCCACACTGAGAGGGGGGGGTGAATCAGCGTGAGAGCAATTATGTTCTTTTTACCTTCTTTTAATCAATTAGAGTATATCAATCATTATGTCATCAATTGCATAATCAAATTCATCATGAGTCATAAGCACAACATCACATCAAAAGAGACACAAGACTATATGGAATTTTGATCCTTATTTATTGTACATGAAAGACAATAATCTTTTCAATTACAATAAACACCAACTGGTGAAAAGAGCACCAACTCTCATAATAGGACCTGACCTAGTTTTCTTAGCTTCAACTAAGAAGGGTTTGAGGGGTCCAATCCTCAAGTGTAAGATTCTTTTTGCAAGCAATCATATGGGTCTACTAAACAACCAACCTCTGCTCTACACATCAATCTCTACTCATCACTCTACTGGTCAACACTGCTCATCAATCTTTGGTCAATCTGCTCATCAATCTCGGGTCAATCCTATTGGTATTCCGCTCATCACTATTGCTACATTGCCAGTTCTGCTCATGTACTTCCTTGTACACCTCATCATACCTAGACACTCATCAAGTAGTTTTGCTCTGCTTTCACTGATCATAAGGCATGCATCGTTATGCATCGCCATCATAGGTATGCATCATCATCATTAAATATACATCATAGTGCATAGGAGAGCATCATCACACTATGGTATGCATGTACATCATATTGTATAGGAGTGCATCAGCATCATAGAGTGTACATCATTATCACATGCATTATTATCATAAAGTCTATCATATCATAGCATAAAGGTATGCAACATCATCATCATAGCCTTCATAATGACTCTAAATATATATACCAATATAGAGGCTCACATACTAGGATCAAAGATGAACTCTATCCATGAGAGACATGTGCCATCACAAGAGAAACCCAAAAGCATGAACCATACCTTTTCAAAGATCACAAGATGAAGAAAAAATAGAAAAACCAAAATAAACTCTAGATCATGTCACCACATAGCCCTCGTAACAAGATTTCCAACGAGCCAAGAATTTTGTAATTCCAATTCCGTATGAGAAAGTTATGCCAATTTTAGTGAAGATGCCCAAAAATTTCTCGGTAAAAACGAACAGCTTCTCAGCTACCACGAAAAAAAACTCAAACCAATCTCCATCGAGTTCACTTCTCTACCTACATCGTTGGCTGTTTTTGGATGTGTTTATATACACATTAAAGTGGATATGTTTCATGTTGGTCGACTTGTCTTCAAAGGTAAGAGTGGTAAGAATTTTAATTTTTAATTTGACTTTTAATTGTCACACAAACTTCTTACCACTTCAATGGTTAAACCTTACCAAAGAATTGCATGTATTTTCTTTGCCATATAATAGCGTGTCCACCACATAAGCCATATGTATGACCAAGGATTTAACAAGCCATAAGGGCTTCATTAAGGATCCCACCATCAAGGTGTCATGTCACCATCCATATTCACAAGGGGTGCCATTTAAGCCACTAGGTCGTCCATTCAACACCACCTTCACCCCACCATCAACAAGTGTTTCAAACTAAAGTGTCCAAGTGCTATCATGCCATCCTATGTGGGTGCTAAGTCTTTTTATGTACTCAGGACCATCTTCAAGACCTCATGACCACATCATCATGCCATCTAACCATGTCAAGTGCAAGTAGTGGGCTTCATGACCTTTGCAAGGGCGTCAGGGTCTTCATTAGGGGATTGTCACGCCCCCATCCCTCAACCGGCGAAGAGGACGCGACCAACACAGCGAAACATGGGCAACAGCCCCATGAATCATGAACAAGGGTTAAATGCTGATATTAAATTGCTTAAACATATATAGCAGGATGCATGATCCATCATACAAAGATGCTTAAAACATCAACATACAGCGGAAGCAAACACAGATACATTTCCAGCATAAAACATGTTCATCACAATTCATTATACAGTAGATTAAATTGCAGAGAAGAAACAATCAGCAGCACTTATCTTTCGATGAAGAATCCCGCAACTAGCTACGTCGCTGCAACGTTCCACCCAACCATAGGCCAGCGTGCTCATCAATCTCTCAGCACACTGCCACCCCCGAACTGGGCATGATTCCTCCAAGGATAAGGGTTAATGCAGGCTTACACATAGCCAAGGGGACACAAACAACAAACCAACACCACTGGGTTTACCAGGCCATCAACAGATCGGCCAAGCCAGCACAGTCCAAGGACAACCACTGCATACCAGCAGCAAAACAACCCTTCACAGCCCTGTGAAGAAGCAAAGAAGACCATGGATAATCCCAAACAAACGCTGAGCACAGCTCAAGCCCACAAGGCAACACAGAGTTGTTCTTGGCCCTATCGTGGCCAAAACAACTCGGCTGCAACACCCAAACTAGGGTATATTAGCAGCCCAACTTCCCAATCAAAACGGTGGCAACAATCCATAGCCCATAGTGGATAAGAAACAGAACTCCCAGAACAACCATGGGAAACTTAGGCACAGAGGCGGCAATCAACAACCAACCACAACGTGGGAAAGGCAACAGTCCCACAACGGAAGAAGTGAACACACATACATAGTCCGAGATGGAAGAGGACGGACTCTCAACAGCACCAAGGTATAGCAGCAAATACCACTCACGGCATGGGAAAACAACAATCCCAAAAACGTATCAGCAACCACCACACAGGGGAAAACATACCCGATTCCCCTCTGTGGAAACACGTGAACGACCACTGATAAGCAGTGCCTCTCTTGGCTGCGTGAGATCCAACAGAACCACTGCCGGTGCGTGAGGACGAAACCAGACCGTCTTCCTTTGCGTGAGAGTGAGCAAACCAGCAGGAGGAACAAAAATCGACCTCCCTATGCGCGCGCAGATGAACAGACCACGGTGGGGAACGAACGACAACCGTGAGGATGCGTAGCAGTGGTAGAGTGGAGTGAATGGAAAGTCGTGGGTGGAGTGGGCATGTGGGCAAAGGACTGACAGTCCTGCCACCCCACTCCCAAAACAATAACTGCCCTAGCTACCCAATACAAGACAATAAAGAGGTTGGAAGAGGTTGGATGAGACAAGAAAGGTGACAAATCAACAAGGTAGTAACACATGGGTTTTTCCCCCATAAACCAAGGTTTGACATCCCCACCCCTTATCCTTTGGAACCATGCCCTTTTCATTCAACGTTGCACTGCCGTAGCTGTTTGTGGTTTTAGTTTTAATTGATGTGCGTATTTACATGATGCCGATTTATAATGTGCCAAATGGCACGATAGACCATCGGCAACTACCCCTATTACCGAAACATACACGACCAAATCGATGGTGGGGATTTTGCCTTGAGCTCCTCACCATGATTAATTACAATATATACATCATGCAAACAGGGTCAAAACCGGGGACATTACATTCCCCTCCCCCTTGGAATAACACCGTCCTCGGTGTTCCATTACATATATACAATCCATATACAATTGCACATCAAAATTTCAAAATTGCAGATCTGTTCCACGTTCAATCATTTATGTTGAATGTTCAATACCAAGCCCCTCAGCTTCCATGGACTTCTCCTGCTGGTTCTCAGCTTCCAGCTGATCCCGAAGTCTAGGAACTTTGTGGCTATTGCCCTCATCATGTTCCCTCATCGGACAGTCCCGGCGTAAATGATGTCCTCCGCATCTCCAGCATCTCACTCGCTGCTTCATCTTTACCTGCTCAATTTCCTTTGAGTCTTTATGCCTGGACCGTTTCTTATCGGGTCGCTTGGACAATTGTCCCATTGCTGATCCACCTTCCTTTCCCTTGCCGATTGCTCCTAGAAGGCTTTTCACCTCCCTTTGCAACCCAATAGAGTCTTGCAAAATCTGGTGGTTCATTTCACTCTGCCTCTTCTGTATCTTGAGCATCTCCCCAAGATTCTCTTGGGTCTTGGCAATCACTTGAAGGAGACTTCCAGCTAAGTCCAACAACTTTTGATCTGCTGCCATGATCAATGTGCACCACCAGGTATCACTTTTCTCACCTGTGAAATGCACCATTGAAATTCTATCAGACCAAGCATAATATAGACATTAAAATCAGTCAATTAATTTCCCCATTTGGCATGATAGTCCAAGTCTCATCAATGAGGCTTTCATATTTTCCATGCCTTCCCAACACACACATGAGCTCATTCATGTCCATTCCTGGGCAGGGAATTAACTATTCCAGCATTCACAATTTTACTTAAGCAAATACACACATTTCATTTTCAATCATACATGCATTCAACAATCCTTTGTTTTCACGATGCATAAACATATACATATATATATAATCAAAAGGCAAGAGAGAGCAATAAGAGTTTTTCCCCTCTTTATTTTGTTCCATCCTGGAACCCACACCATCACTGTGGCTTTTCATGCTCTCGGCCTCTTTCACTTCACCGTGAATGCTGGACCAATCCTTCTTGGTCATGATACTTAGTGTCTTTGGTCTATTCCAAACCTCTAAACCATGGAGTCTCTCCACATGGTTTGTCTCGGCTGCTAGGACTCCCCCGTCTTACTAGCACCTTTTTCATTACCGCTCAACCCGAGCTTTCCAGGACAGTCACATGTCCACATGCATCTCTAGGATGCTCTCATAGTCCTCGCTTCCAGCGACACCTATATCCAAACATTGAATGAATTCACATGTTTAGTTTATTCTCAACGGTTTTATCTTTCTCTAGAGAGAAACATCATAACCAATCACATACACATGCATATTCATAAGCAAAATAATCCAATACTTATCTGTATTGTGCGTTTCCTCGTTCGTCCACAGGATCCTGCTTCGCTTTGCAAGCCTTGGGATCACCTATGGACTTAGATGTTAGGTTAGCACACAGGCCTCTCCTCAACATCAAATAATTAATGTCCAGCCAGTACATCCTCATGTCGACTGGGCTTGGAACTTTATCATGACCATTTCTAGGTCTAGGATCTACTATGGATCCCCAGGCATATAACAGCCCATCATACACTTATACCAACATACACTTATATCAACAATAACCCTTACTCCGCAACCCCTCACAACAACCATTTACCATTTTACCTTTACCTTTAGCCTGTCAACACAAGCAACACAAGCAATACAAGCAAACTCATCAGCGTTATTGCTCAAAAACTGTAATCACATTTCTCATCATTCACTATCAAGTATTGAGACACCAGGAGTGCGTCCACTCCCTAGAGTGTAATCAATATCAACATCCCTTTCATGACTCCATATCGGAAAAGTGTGCACTCTTCTCCGGCGTGTGCCATGGAGGCCCTATTCATACTCAAGTGATCGGTCATCATGGAAATAAAATCAAACATGTTCTGCGTATGGAATTTAATAATTAAACATGCATATTCATAGCAAGGGTCACAGAACACTTATCCATTTGCCGTCGCAGTATGCCTTTGTTAAGGAGGAATGGAGGCTCCTTAACAGTCCCTCAGTTTGCCATCCCAACTCCTTTTTACATTTCCCATTCACACATGGCTTACCGACATAACCCATACCATCTCACTCATGTTATTACCAAACATGCAATGCAGATGAGACATTTCCAGAATGTCCAATGGCGTTTCACCCGAAACCCATTTCCAAGAGAAAACCTTCCCATGAAGTTTGGCTTCTGCAGGCCATCACCATGGTCTTCCAGCAGTGTGTACCCCTGACACATTCATCAAATAGCCAAACAGTCAATCATCACCTGATACAACAATCCAAATTGATCGTTCCATAACCAAGCAATGACATTAACAACCAAATTCAATAAGAATTTGCAATTCTATCTACTACAGAAATTGACTTGCTCAATTGTGGGTCTCTTGTAAGCAGCACTACTATGCCCCTTATAATTTTATGCTTACTATCATAACATGAATACCCACTTACCATGCGTCCCTCCTGACACAATCTTATACAAGCCAACAATGATTAGAAGACATTAGTACTTTCTTAAATCCGAAATCCACAATTCAAATTTAACACCCATTATGCGTATCAACTATTTTCACAGCCATGAGACTTCTTCTCATAAATGGTAGATTCTAGCATTGGTCAGGGTCTTACCTCTCACTGCCATGCTCGAAATAATCTACCTGAAACATAAGCTTCAACATCCAAACACAAGCTTATGCAAGCCAATAGTGACTAGTAGTTGTCACCAATTCCTTAAATTTGAAATTCACAATTCAAATTTAATAAGCTCTTTCACATGGTAGATTCTGGCATTGGTCAGGGTCTTACCTCTCACTGCCATGCCCGGAATAATCTACCTGAAACATGAGCTTCAATCAACCAAACACTTGGTAAGTTTGGATGCATATAGCCTTTTCATTGCTACAACCATCACTGAAGCATTTTCAGAATTTATAAAATTCAAATACTTTCAGCGGTTAGTCACATCAACATTACCAAAACTCATTTACTTCACGCAATCATCATCATACTAACATTGCAAGGTATAGTCATATCATTCATGCAATTAAATGAAATGTTTAGATACTCCTTACTTCACAAGCGTATCATTCATACCACCTTGCTCTTCCATAGAGCATTTCTAGTAGCCAATTGATCATGACTATCCTGCATTCATAACAACCTTTGAAATGGTTCCTGAATCGTCATCAATTCACCATTTCAGTCATTAGTTAGTCCGCATATCACATGCATTCATCTCAATGCATTCATGCAATACATCACAACATTGCACCTACACTTATGCAATCAGTGATTCACACCCTTCATATGCGTACATCCAATGCATAACTACAAGATTCATAAAATCTTCTTAATGCATGTCCATTCAATGCTACCTTGCATTGATTATGCATTCAACCATACCATGGCCTAACCACGACTACCTCATATAGGATGCATTATTATAATCAAAATCATCAGTACTTCTTTCCTTGGGCTACTAAGCTCAATCAACATATACAGGCATAACACCTTTCTCTATTCAAATATCCACACGGTATGAGGTCTCTTACCTGTACCAATCCATGGAATTTGTCATAAGCAAATTCTTACCTGCATGGGTCGTACTTACACCCTTGATATGACCAATTTGGTTGGTCCTTTGCAGGAGTTTGTAGGATTTGCTCACCAACTTTTGCTATGGACTTGTTGCCTTATCCCTTTCTCCATAGGGTTGCTGGTCTCGTTCATCAGCATCAGCAACATATTCATCCGGGTCCATGTCATCGTTGGTTTTTCCCACTAATGCCAACATCAAAGCAATGATTATCATTAGTGGTTCATTATAAATATATGATTTCCACTATTCTTACCAACATGCAATATCCTATGCATGCAATACATATCCTCATGCATTTCAAGCATAAACTTAGGAAATGTAACACATTCAATAGGACAGGGTTTTAAGGAAAACTTCCCTTTTCAAGTCCCTCATCTTTGCATGGAATTCCTCTTCCACGCAATAGTTGGTTAGCCTTCATAGCCCTTGCTACCTATGGGCATGCAACTGTCCAGATTTGTCCATTTGATAACAGCGACCATCATTAGCACTTTGCTACTTCATGCTCAGATTCAGGTCACTTATCCTTGTTCCCTACTGGATAAGCTTTCCAACGCCTATCCACATGCTTCATTCCAACCGCGCGTGTAAAAACCACGCCACTTCTAAGAGAAGACTTTCACCAAATCTCAGGCAAAACACACAACTGTATTTTGGTCTAGAATGCTAACTTCAGCCACCTCACTTCCGAAGCACCATTCGTCTTTCATGAATTTTGGGTTTAACTAATTTTCCCAAAACATAGAATTTTCTTTTCACAAGGACGACGGGGGTCAAGGGGGGCTTGCCCCCTTGTGGCTTCGCCACTGCAGGGCGGGTCGAGGGCAGCGCCCTCGTTTTTTATTTTTATTTTTTAAATCATTGATTTTTTTTTTCGCACAATCTGGCGCATTAGATCGCTGCCATTTTTCTCCTTTTCAGCCCTGTAATCTCACTAAGAAAACAGTCAAATTCTGCTGGAAAAATCCCACGAAAACTCAAATTTTCCCTTGCACAGGATCGGGTCCCATTCCAATTATCCATCCGCAGAATCGGCTCTCAAACCACTAATCCTTCCGCAACGGCGGCTCTCGGAGCCATTTTTCTTCCGCAACGGCGGCTCTCGGAGTCATTTTCTTCCGCCTGGCCGACGTTTTCTATACTTCGTCGATTTTCAAAACCGACTTCCTTCTTTCTTCCGACGCTTGATCGGCTCCATCATCCTTATTTCCGTCGGCGAATCAGTTCATCAACAGCCGCAACGGCGGCCCACCAACTCCATTCATCTTCCGATCGGCGGCCCAACCTGATCGGCATCGGCAGGATTTTACATCGGAAGCCAAATGGCTTTGGCTTCCGCAACGGCGGATGCTCGAAGAACTTTCTTCATGGCGTCGGAGAACTTGCCCATCAGACGACTTAGTCTTTCCGATAGCCGCAACGACGGACTGTCCAATGTTAAGTTCTTCCGCAGAATCGGCGACTGAATCCCTTCCGCAGCCGCAACGGCGGAACGCAGAACCCTTTCTTCTTCCGGTGACAGTCTTAACCTCTGTCGGCGATTGGAGGACTTTTCCGTCGGACGCCTAGTTGCTTTGCCATCCGCAACGGCGGAAGTCCACTTCATTAACTCTTCCGCAACGGCGGAAGTTCACTTTGCCAACTGTTCCGATTGGGGAACACTTAGACAAATTTTTCAACATTTTGTCTTTCTTCTTTCCGCCGAATATAACACATGTCGGCAGTCGGACCACTTTCTCGTTGGATGCTTAGTTGCTTCTTTATCCGCAACGGTGGACGTCGATCCACTAATTACCTCCGATGGACGCTTAGAAAAATTCCCGCGATTTTCCTTTAGTGCTCTTCGTCAGACGCGCTTCCACCTATCCTTCCGCAACAGCGGAAGTCCGTTCCACTAATCCTTCCGCCACAGCAGAAGTAAATTTCGTTAACTCCTTCGACTGTCTAACACTTAGGCGATTTTCTTGAAATTTCCAATCTGATTTCTGCTGGGCAGGAAGAAGTTCTGCATCTGTCACTGCACCTTCTTGGCCCATAGAGGCCCATTGTTGCAACCTTGAGCTCTGATACCATACTGTCACGTCCCCATCCCTCAACCGGCGAAGAGGACGCAACCAACACAGCGAAACACGAGCAACAGCCCCATGAATCATGAACAAGGGTTAAATGCTGACATTAAATTGCTTAAACATATATAGCAGGATGCATGATCCATCATACAAAGATGCATAAAACATCAACATACAGCGGAAGCAAACACACATACATTTCCAGCATAAAACATGTTCATAACAATTCATTATACAATAGATTAAATTGCAGAGAAGAAACAGTCAGCAGCACTTATCTTTCGATGAAGAATCCCGCAACCAGCTACGTCGCTGCAACGTTCCACCCAACCATAGGCCAGCGTGCTCATCAATCTCTCAGCACACTGCCACCCCCGAGCTGGGCATGATTCCTCCAAGGATAAGGGTCAATGCAGGCTTACACATAGCCAAGGGGACACAAACAACAAACCAACACCACTGGGTTTACCAGGCCATCAACAGATCGGCCAAGCCAACACAGTCCAAGGACAACCACTGCATACCAGCAGCAAAACAACCCTTCACAGCCCTGTGAAGAAGCAAAGAAGACCAGGGATAATCCCAAACAAACGCTAAGCACAGCTCAAGCCCACAAGGCAACACAGAGTTGTTCTTGGCCCTACCGTGGCCAAAACAACTCGGCTGCAACACCCAAACCAGGGTATATCAACAGCCCAACTTCCCAATCAAAACGGTGGCAACAATCCACAACCCATAGTGGATAAGAAACAGAACTCCCAGCACAACCATGGGAAACTCAGGCACAGAGGCGGCAATCAACAGCCAACCACAATGTGGGAAAGGCAACAGCCCCACAACGGAAGAAGTGAACACACATACATAGTCTGAGATGGAAGAGGACGGACTCTCAACAGCACCAAGGTATAGCAGCAAATACCACTCACGACATGGGAAAACAACAATCCCAAAAACGTATCAGCAACCACCACACAGGGGAAAACATACCCGATTCCCCTCTGTGGAAACACGTGAACGACCACTGATAAGCAGCGCCTCTCTTAGCTGCGTGAGATCCAACAGAATCACTGCCGGTGCATGAGGATGAAACCAGGCCGTCTTCCTCTGCATGAGAGTGAGCAGACCAGCAGGAGGAACAAAAACCGACCTCCCTATGCGCGCGCGGATGAACAGACCACGGTGGGGAATGAATAGGCAACCGTGAGGATGTGTAGCAATGGTAGAGTGGAGTGAATGGAAAGTCGTGGGTGGAGTGGGCATGTGGGCAAAGGACTGACAGTCCTGCCACCCCACTCCCAAAACAATAACTGCCCCAGCTACCCAATACAAGACAATAAAGAGGTTGGAAGAGGTTGGATGAGACAAGAAAGGTGACAAATCAACAAGGTAGTAACACATGGGTTTTTCCCCCATAAACCAAGGTTTGACATCCCCACCCCTTATCCTTTGGAACCATGCCCTTTTCATTCAACGTTGCACTGCCATAGCTGGTTGTGGTTTTAGTTTTAATTGATGTGCGTATTTACATGATGCCGAATTATAATGTGCCAAATGGCACGATAGACCATCGGCAACTACCCCTATTGCCGAAACATACACGACCAAATCGATGGTGGGGATTTTGCCTTGAGCTCCTCACCATGATTAATTACAATATATACATCATGCAAACGGGGTCAAAACTGGGGACATTACAGGGATTCAAGTCTTCATGGGCTTCCTCATCATACCAAGGACATATTCATGTGTTCCATAGCCTGTCAAGGACCATACAAGGTCATCATCATCATACAAGAGCTCCATGACCCAACAAGGGTTGCAAGATCATTACACCATCAAGTGTGGGTCCATGGACTCCTTCAAGTCTTCTTCATGAAGCAAGAGGCCTCTTTGACATACTAAGGGGCTTCATGGGCTTCTTCAACCACCTCAACCATACTAGGAGACTTCCAAGGTTCAAGATCCATCATGACATCATTTGTGGGGTCGCTAGGCCTTCTCCTGAGATACCATGACACCATCAGAGTATGAATGACCACATAATGGGTCATTAATGCTTCTCCAACCCATCTAGCGCTCCTCCATTATCCACAAGGTCTTCAACACCATATCTAGGGCCTTCACCATCAACAGGCTCTCCAGCATCTTCAACAAGGTGGTGGCTCCAAGATCTAGCCTTGTGGGTACAGGGACCTTGTCAAATGGGTACAAGGTGCTTCAAGGCACAAACACACTCTGTAAGGGGTCCAAGGCATTGCAAGTGAGACTTGGTGGCATCAATGACAACCTGTAGGGCCACTGCAAGTCCATGTTCGCATCAATGACAATTTCATCAACACACTAGGACATGCAGAACAAAATTGGCGATAGGTCATTAAGGTTTGATTTTTTTTTATTACACTTAAGGCATACCTTGTGATAGTCACAAGATTTCACAAACATTCATAAGAAATGTCTAGAAAGATAAATAGCAATAATTAATACATGTGAATAATATAAAGAATTGTTATGTGGTCAAGAATATATATATATATGCATGTGAATAATATAAAGAATTGTTATGTGGTCAAGAATATATATATATATATATAGAGAGAGAGAGAGAGCATACACCTTATATACTAGCATAGATCCATCTTAAAGCCGGATTTACCAAGCACCGAGAGGGATCCAATTTCTTGAGGTGTATATTTGTTTTATCTAAAAAAATTTGTATCTTTAAAAAAACTTACACCTCCTGAATTTTGATTCCTTGTTTGCCGCAGATAATTGTAGGTCGAATTCTAGGTTAAATTTTAGGAAGAACATTCTAGGTTAAATTTTGGATGCTTCAACAGCTTTGGAATTGATAATGTTGCAAAGTGTTTTATCTACCTAAAAATGACAATACTATGGAAAAGCAACTTCAAAATGCTAAATACTTGCTAGATGTGGAATCTTTGATACAATTTAATTTAACTTGCTATAAACGTTAATGATTTTTCTAAATTTTGTTGTAGTAAATGCCTTGTTGTGACTTTGATTTTACAATTATTTATTTCATAGATGGTTTTTTCCAATATTACAAAGATCTCATCTAATAGTGAGAAGAATAATTTTAGACACAAGTTAGGGATAGTTCACTGGGACATGCAGAACAAAATTGGCTATAGGTCATCAAGGTTTGCTTTTTTTTTTATTACACTTAAGGAATACCTTGTGATAGTCACAAGATGTCACAAACATTCATAAGAATTGTCCAAAAAGATAAACAACAATAATTAATACATGTGAATAATATAAAGAATTGTTATGTAGTCAAGAATATATATAGATAGATAGATAGATAGATACAGAGAGAGAGAGAGAGAGAGAGAGTACACCCTATATACTAGCATAGATCCATCTTAAAGCCAGATCTACCAAGCACCGAGAGGGATCCAATTTCTTGAGGTGTATATTTGTTTCTTCTTAATTTTTTTGTATCTTTAAAAAAACATACACCTCCTGAATTTTGATTCCTTGCTTGTCTCCATCAACCAACTGAAGAACCTTTACCAAAGGTTCACTAATGCCAACCACCTCTTCCACTCCTACCCAAAAGCTTTTTTGGAGTGACACTAGCCTATATATGGCTTGCCCCTCCGGTTTTGTGCTAAAGGACAATGCATGCCACACATTTGAAAGGAACATTCTCTTAATCTCCCACATAGAAGCCAAGAGAGATCAAAGTGAAATGAAGCTTGTGGAAAAACGTGTGATTGTTAGATGCACCAACTCCTTGTTATTTGTGAATTGTCTCATCAAGTTGAGCACGGATGTATGATTATATATAAATTTTGTGATGCTCCTAGATGAATCAACAATATATCTGATGAAAAGAATTTTTCCCATATCCTCTAGCATCAAATCAATGCAATGTGCAGCACAAGGAGTCCAAAACAAGGTCAGATGCCTCATCATAAGCAACCTGCCAACAACCATATATTTAGCAGCGCTATCCGTAATGACTTGGACAACGTTCCGTGGACCTATCTCTTCGATGAACCCATCCAACAACTCACATAATAGCGTTGCATCTTTGATATGTGCACATGCATCAACAGATCTAGTATACATGACCCCCCTGGGGCAACTTACCAAGAAATTAAGAAGGCTCCTACTCTTTTGATCAGTCCAACCATCTCATATAACTGTGCATCTTATGAGTCCCCATGACTCCTTAAACTCCTCCAATCTCTGAGTGCAGTCATCCTTTTCAGCTTGAAGAATAGGCCCTCTCAAGTCAACAAAGGTGGGTGCCTTATATCTCGGGTCAACAACAACAACAACATCAAACATAGGTTGGTAGAAGGAGTTGGTTTTGGCAATGCTGAAAGGAATGTCCTCCATGAAAAACACCTACCCACAAGCTTGTTT
Organism: Pseudotsuga menziesii; assembly: GCA_001517045.1. Classification (NCBI taxonomy): domain Eukaryota; kingdom Viridiplantae; phylum Streptophyta; class Pinopsida; order Pinales; family Pinaceae; genus Pseudotsuga; species Pseudotsuga menziesii. Next base: position 315,754 of record LPNX010040143.1, on the reverse strand, counting down.
GCTTCTGTGTTCTCCTTTATTTTAACCATTGACCTAATAGAAGGTTGTGCACCAGGAGTGGTTCTTGGAACATAGAAAGTTGAGGCCGTTGAGGGCATTGTGGAACTTGAAGGTGCAGCTGAGGTAAAGTTCTCACTTCCAGTTCTACTTCTTCCAATCTCAGTCCTCATTGATGCCCTCACATTCTCTTCATATTCATATCATGAAATGATTTATTGGCAATTTGAACAATTTTTGGGGTTTCTTGTTCACAAATTCCCACTTCATGTCCGAGAATTTGTGCAAGGTGATATTTCAATCCACTGATCCCCCCTGTCATTTCCTTTCCACACAACTTGCAAGTCAATTTTTGCCTATTAAACCCCTCCAAGGGCTCACCATATACCCACAGAATCCAAAGCTTTAGGCATTTTGATTTTTCACACAACAATGATTCAACCTGGGGCAAAAAAAAAAGAAAAATGAAATTCAGATTCAAGCTTGAATAATGAAAATAGTAGATAGTAAGATTCATTGAAATTTGCACCCCCCCCCCCCCAAATAATAATGCTGCAAATAACAAAACAGTCCTAGATTTGACATAAATGAGAGTAGATCTCTCTTTAAAATTTGGCAAGAAGAGGGAACATTGATAAGAACCCTAAACCTATAAAAACATTACCAAAACATAAAAAAAAAGATGAGCAAATGGTTACACAATGATATACATACCTGCAAATTGAGAAACCGCTAATGGGAATCAATCCCCAATCCACAATAACTCGGTGATTGTTGATGGAAACACAATAAATCTACTCCTTGGCTCCAAGCAAAATGGTAGCAAGCTCCTTTGTTCTCCAAACCCCTCAAGAAGCAAGTAAAATGACAAAAAAAACCGGCTTTTATCCCGGACTGTACGCAGGCTCGAAGATTTTTTTCGTTGACTTGCGATTTTTTCTAAAAAATCGAGATTCCCCCCCTGCGATATATCTTTTTGGTGGGGATATTGCGATATATCAGCGATGTCTTCCACATTAGTCCTATTAACATTTCAAGTGGAAATGTCTTATTTGGACAACCATAGTAGCAAGATTTGAATATGAATATGATTTGGTAAGGAAAAAATATGAAACAAAAATTCCATCATGGCCCCACTACAGAAATATACATCTCATAGATTAAAACCGTGTTACTTGGGAGCGGAAGCGAAAGCGGGAGTAGGAGTGAAAAGTGAAATTTTCAAAAGCTTCCTGTTTGGAAGCGTTTCGGAAGTGTTTCATATATATATATATATATTGATGCATATATGTTAACAAATGCATGTAGAATGTTGAATTAGTTATGGAAAGCACAAAAACATGAAATAAAGCATAATACCATATAACATCATTCATCAATCATCTAGTAGTAAATTTGTCAACCATAGGTCCAGTATCCATAACATCAACCTTAAAGCTTCAAATTTTCAATATATAAATAGGCTATAAACTAGGGATTCTTCAAAAACTAGTAATGAGGTGACCAATAAATAGGCTATAAACTTAGGATTCTTCAAAAACTAGTTTTGAGGCCACCAACATCAATCTGAACAATCAACGCCACCAACATCAAGGTGCATCGAGGGGTTGATGTGTTTGATTAAATGTCAATCCCATACCCTCATACATGTTAGAACCCGGTAGAAACATTGCAATCCTGAAATTCTAAAAACTGTTAAGTCTGTTGAATTTTGAGTGGGATAAAAAATTCTGCTTTTTGCATTTGAAGTCTGATGAGGTTGGAACCACTCTCAAACATCCTGAAACAACTATGGTAATGTTAAAAATTTAAGAATTTAATATTACTAGTTAATGCTAGTGATGATTACTAAGGTTAGGTTTTTGTTATTAGAGTAGGCTTTTGCTCCTTTATATAGCATTAATATGGACTTAAGGTTAGTTCTGCCCCACCCATCACTTAAGTTTTTGTTTTTTTTTTCAAGAAAATTTGAAAAAAAAGGAGGAAGCGTTTTTTTTTTTGCAAAGAAGTGAGCTTCCTGAAAACGCTTCCTGGATGCTTCCTTCAGAAGCGAGCTTCGGGAGTGGGGGCGGAGGGCGGGGCGGGCGCTTCCACGCAACATAGGATTAAAATATATGCATTTTGTTCCAAATTTTACAGGAATTCTGTCTCAGGAACGCCCAATAAATCATATAAAATAGTGCATTCCTTGGAATTTTGGTGATTTAATTTATATTTGTAGTTGTCTTTATACATTTTAAAATATTTTTGGGGTTTTTGGGTTTATGGTTTGAGGGGTATCAATTACATGAGGTGTACTATCAAAGACAACCAAAAGTAAGTTGACTGTACCATATCCATACTATATGGATAATTCACTGAATTTTGAATCTTGCTACTATGTGGACAACTTCCATTCAAAATGCCTAATAATAAAGCATGCCACTATTAACATAGGAGGAGAATACAAGAGATATCATATATACGACAAGAAAAATTGGAAGCAGGTTAAATCTTGTGGCTTATGGATGCTGGTCCTTCAAGCTTGTAAAATCCAGTTATATTGTCAGTCATGTTGTTTGTTGCTAAGAAACAGGAATGTTAAGAGATATTTGGTTGTGACTCGTGAATGTAAAGGTACTTGACATAACCATGCACTCAATTGTGCTTTTTTTTGGTAAGGGTAAACACCCTTTTCTCTGCTGGCTTGTCAGGGTTTGACCTGGATTGTTTTCGTGGTGGTGCCCTGTCTCAACCACTAAAGCACAGCCTCACAGACTAACCGTGCACCTATTATATTAAAATGTGCTTATTTAACAGATCATGTGCAATGATCCTTAGGTTGTGGGTTGCATCTATCACTTTCATTTATTTGCGGGAGATGGTTTTACTTACAAAACTGAGAAATTGGTCTTCGTATAATTATCTCATGAAAATTCTTAGTGTTTCATTTTGATTGTGACACAGTTATGAGATTGGTACTCAGTGGGATCCTGCAAGATTCACAATTAGTCGAGTTGCATTGCCTGTTCTAATGAACCGTTGTGATTTTATACTACACCAATTTCTAACAGATGAAAATGACTCTGGTATGTTAAGCTTTTACGATACAGTTATATTGGACATACTTTCATCAATGTTTTATGCTCTTTATGTTCTTTCTTGCCAACCCTGCCTAATTGGTTGGTATATGACGCTTTAGCAGGTGAAACCCCCTTACCATCAGTAAGGGTAGAAGAGTTAATTTATGTACTCCAGGAGTTAGCAAGGCTTGCGTTGCATCCAAGTACGGCATCAATCATTGAGTTACCAATAGTGTTAAAAGGAGTTGAAGATAAAACCAGCAATGTGGAGCATACTCATTTGCTTGTACTTTTTCCATCTCTTTGTGAACTCGTTATTTGCAGGTGAGTCTCTCTGCCCTTAACCTTTTCGGCGTCTAATCAATATTGGCAACTGCTTTAGGATTTTTCTGACGTCAGGTCATGTGTTTCCGTATCTTTGGATCATCACACAGGGAAGCAAGGGTGCGTGAGCTTGTGCAAGTATTGTTGCGATTAGTTAGCACTGAACTGGGCCTTGGCAGACGGCATTCTTGATATTCGCTCTCCATGCTACCAGTTTACCTTATTAACTTTGCTAGTTCTTGCTAGAAACAACTTCCAATGTTAGGCTTCTAGGTATTGTTCCCAGCATTACATTAACTGCAGAGTAAAGAGAGTTGTTCTGTGTTCAGTGTCAAGTTTATAGAATTATATATCTATATAGTTGTCAATTGAGTTTTAGGAGTGAAATTCACTCGCGTACTCGAAGACCTTCCTTGAGGTCGTTTGTATCATAAGGAGTGTACAGACCTTGAAACAATGTATTAGGCAAAAGTCCATATTGACTCAAGGAAAATCAATACGCATTATGCTCATGTGACTTCTCATTTATGTACCCGTTTCCATGTATTTGGGTGGTGCCACAGATAAAAAGCTACTTTGCTTGAATAATTAAAACTGATCTATAGATTAGGTTGGCCTATCAAATACATACAACCAAAAATTACTGTTCATGATGCTACGTTAATCTTCTGGTGTCTTCTTCAGCTTGCCCAAGTGTTTTGATTGATATTCAATTTGTCATTGATGGGATTGATCATCCAATTCCTTTTGGATAAATCTACTCTTCAAATTCTTCAAGTAGGGGTTTCGACTGGAATCCAATCCAGGAGTAAACTCTTCAGGCTTTGACAATTTCTTCGGTAAATTATTTAAAAGCAATCTTAGATATCAAGGAATAAATACTAATAAGAGACATTGGGCAACCGACAAATTAAATACGCTAGAAGTTTTAGTAAACTGTGAATAATGTGAAGAGTGTTTCAGATACAAGCCTTGTTTATTTATAGTTTGGACATGTAAGTTCTTTGTAAAGCTTAACAGTAAAATTCTGGTTGACTCAGCCGATGCATAACAGGCTTCAGCACCCTTTAACACAAGGGAGAGGAAAAAAATTGTTGGGAAGATAAATAACTTCTGTGCCGAATTTAAGTGGGAGGGTACAGGTAACATCGGACGGCATCATATGGCACTGTCTCCAGTAAGGCCAGATTCCACATATGATGCAAGTGTGGTGTTCACTGTAGTACCCGTCTTAGTGTACAGCATACAGTTGGCTACAAGATTCTGAGCAGCTTTTTGCTCTGGGGATAGTTATCCTCAATAACAACTAAATTATTGACATTCTTCAATAGCAACTCAATTATTAACATTCTTCATTCATTAGAGTTGGTTTGATAAGTTTAATATTTATAACCCTAGATGTTGATTAACTCCAATTAGGTCCATATAATTCTCACTTATTATAGCTGGTACCGATGTCAAGCTTATGTAAACCACAACTAAAACTTAATCACAATGTTACATGAACCATGAATTGGCATAAGAATCTGGTGCATTTGCAAAACCTGTCCCAAAATTAGGAATATGGGTATCGGATTCCTGACCCTATATATATATATATATATATATATATTAACAAAAAAAATCTCAAATGACAAATATGTATTAAATTTAAAACATGCCAACTAGTGATTTTAAAAAGAATCTTCACGGAATTTTCAAAACGCGCAAAAACACTGCTAGATCTTACAGAATGTGAATGTTGGGGGTTTTCGTGTCACGTGATTTCATTTCTGCGCTTAAAATCACCCAACAAACAACAGAAATTACAGATTTTGTTGGTTAAGTCAAAATTGTCCCTTTGTTAGACGACTTCTTTTATAAATTACCACCAAGGAGGAGAAGATTGCACTCTTACCATAATTGACTCCCAACTTTGAGGTTGCACATTTGGCTCCTAGATTAATAAAGTCAACCCACATTTCACCTAGAGTAACGAGGTGCTTTACAACATAGTATGGTGGAGATGTGTTCTTAACGTTCCTAACATAATATAAATATATAAAAAAATCATGTTGGACCAAACTAAAAACTAAAAAGTCGTGTCTTTTTTTTATATATTTATATTATATAACCTTCGCACATCAAAAAATATATTCAATCAACAAACTAATTTCAATATGCAGAGAATCTTTATCTGCGGCAAACAAGGAATCAAAATTCAGGGGGTGTAAGTTTTTTTAATGATACAAAAAATTTAAGATAAAAACAAATATACACCTCAAGAAATTGGATTCCTCTCGGTGCTTGGTAGATCCGTCTTTAAGATGGATCTATGCTAGTATATAGGGTGTACATACACACACACTCTCTCTCTATATATTCTTGACTACATAACAATTCTTTATATTATTCACATGTATTAATTATTGCTATTTATCTTTTTGGACAATTCTTATGAATGTTTGTGACATCTTGTGACTATCACAAGGTATGCCTCAAGTGTAATAAATAAATAAAAATCAAACCTTGATGACCTATGGCCAATTTTGTTCTGCATGTCCCAGTGAACTATCCCTAACTTGTGTCTAAAATTATTCTTCTCACTATTAGATGAGATCTTTGTAACCATCTATGAAATAAATAATTGTGAAATCAAAGTCACAACAAGACATTTACTACAACAAAATTTAGAAAAAACATTAACGTTTATAGCAAGTTAAATTAAATTGTATTAAAGAATCCACATCTAGCAAGTATTTAACTTTTTGAAGTTGCTTTTCCATAATATTGTAACTTTTAGGAAGATAAAACACTTTGCAACACTATCAATTCCAAAACTGTTGAAGCATCCAAAATTTAAACTAAAATGTTCTTCCAAACCAGTATTACCTTAGTAAAATAATTGTATCCTTTATTTTTCCTTGTCCTCTAAAATATATAATGACAACACTATTAGTTTCCTTTTATATATCAAATGTTATATATCAATGTCTCTAAAAAAATAGTACATCCTTTACAACATTGTCCTCTTAGTCATATCACTTTGCTTTGGTAAGTAAACATTAATTCTTTGTAGGTGTTGTCTTAAGAGAGAAAATATGTTGTTTTTTAATAGAAAAAATAACCAATCAAAGAATTTGCAATTAAACAACCTTATTAGTGCATTAAGTGAATAATGGTTTATGGGAGTGCTTATATTGCCCCATGATCAATGTCCATACATAGGTTCATTTATGGGCATGCATGCATGTTTGATGAGGGGCAATAGTTGTTGAGCTAACCATTGTACTATCTAATAATCTTTGAAATATAAATAGTTATATTTAACACAATATAGAAGTCATTAAGATTTATTCATATTTTAAAAAAAACATCATATCAATTACTATATTAAATGATACATATACTATAAGCTTCTCATAAGTTACAAGGACCTTGTTTTGAAAAGTCATCGAAGACTCAATTTTTAAGAGCACCAATCCCAATTAAAAGGGTGCTAAGAGACCCCATTAGTTTGTGGAGATGGTATCACTAAACACCGTCATTACTTAGTCTAGGAAAATGAAGGAATAAATGAATGGTTGTTAGTGGTGAAAAATGAGAAATATCTTATTACAATCGTTTTATCAAACTAGTTTTGTTCAAAAAGCTAATCAATTACGTTTTTTTGACATAAGCATTATAAAAAAGAGCTAAAGCTCAACAAAAAATGTAGGAAATGAAGAATATCCAATCAATGATTATGTTTATGTTTTAAAATACCAATTTAAACTTGGCCATGGGATCACATTGACATAATTTCATGTTCAACATGGGTGAAAATGTTGGGTGCTACTTTTTTTAATTATGATAGAGAATATTTTATTGTTTTGAAATATAAAAATGTTCATCTAAACAAAATGCTTGGAATGAAGTTTGAAAGTTTGTGATCAACGCATTAATATACGATATCAACTCATTGATATGGACAATTTTACATGTTGGTTGACATTAAGAGAAGCAAAAATTAAAAGTAGAAAAGTTGTTAATGGCATCTATGGGGGACATTTCGTATTTTTTGATATCTATAAGTAAATCCCTATGTTGTCAACACCATTAGGTCAGTGCATTAGTTGGTGATTGGCTATATAGTAGACACATCAACTTCTCATATCTTAGGTTAGATAGTCAATTTAAGTAAAAAAAATTATTATAATTGTAACAAACTATTGTCATGTACAAATAGTATCAAATGTTTATGAAGAAAGCATAGGTATATAGAAAGTAGTTATGAGCTGCTACGAGATTCTATCCCTCGATGATTTTATCACTTAACATTATACTTTCCTTTTATGCACTATCTTGTCTCATAGGTGATATATATTTGATTATATATAAGAGAGGTTGAGGAGCACCAAGAATATATCTAAGCCAAGAAGACAAACTTTACCAAGATAAAGTTATTGACTACATGAAAAGAGAAGCATACAAGAAGAATGAGGTAAAAATGAAGAAGTTTTCAAGTGAAGAGTAGTGAAGGCATTGACCAATTAATGTTAGAGAATATTAAGGAAGAAATCAAAAGGGTGTGAAAGTTGTGCCTAGGGTTGGTACATGAAAAATTGTAATAGGAAGTTGTTACATGAAAATAAACTCTTATGGATCTCATTTTCCTTCTTCACAACATTATACTAGTCTAAAAACACATTTTTATATTCTTCATCTAAAAGTTTTAATAGCTTTTTAAAGAAAACCCCAAATTTCATATAGCTACTTCAAGTGCACTTCACATACCATAAAATTTGTTACTGTTGGGCCATCATTAAATATCCATTTAAGTATTCCATGAAATTACAATCGAATTATCTCTATTGGTGTGGATATTTCATACATAGTAATGCCAAATATTTTGAAGTTCAACCATAAGAAGCTCACTATGTAACTTGGTGCGTACTAGATTATTTCAAAATAAATGTATTTATTACCTTGTACATACAAAATATGCATCAAATAAGAAATTGAATTGGTATGTTGTAAATAATGGAAAATAAATACAAGAAATTATCAAACTCAACATTGTATGCTCCTTTATTGGCATACAAGGAGGAAGGTTATTGTTAAAAATACAAATTGGCCACACTAGGTAAAAAAATTGATCTCTACAAACTAATGAAGACCAACAACTTCTAATGGAACCCTACCACTACTACATTATGGGTTTGAATTTGATGTTTCATTGGCAATCCATATTTGCAAGTTGAAATGAAATGAACTGGGCACAAAATTTGATGAAAAATCAACCTTTTTTTTCTTAGATAGAGCTAGATGCTTTCTCTTTGTCTACATCATTGAAAAAAAAGTTGGGTAAAAAAAACCACTTCATTTGTTGAGATCACAAATTGGGAGAAGACGAAATTTGGCATATGAAGATGAAGCGTCGAAATCACAAATTGGGATAAGGTAATTTTTCCTTTGGTTTTAGATTCTCCTCCAATCTATATATATATATATATATATTTGTACCCTCGAGTTTTTTCTTACAGGTTGGCCAAAAGGAAATAGGGTAAAAGTGAGCTGGCATTTTTCTCTTTAGAGGAATCTCCAGCTTTCTGGCAAAAAGAAACATTTAACTGCCTTGTTAATTGCAATGTTTGAAACAATGAGGCCAATGAATGGATCTAGAAGTCTAGAAAATATATTCACATGATGGTAACAAAATTGAAATGAGTAGAAATAAGTAGTAGTAAGGGATCAATAAATTTCTATGTGGGCATAAGGAAGAATTCACATGACAAGGTGAATCATCATTTTATCTATGAATTATAATTCCTAGCTTCTTTTATAAAGAAGAAATGATAATCATGACCATAGAAAAGGGAACTAGGCATGATAAATTTTGGAGATGTGGTAACTCAAGTGTCAGTTTAGTCCATTTAGAGAGCAGAAATATATCAAATTAAGATACATTTGTAAAGTGGCATGTAAATATGCTCACTCCAATAACCACAAGGTTATAGCTCCTTATCAAACTCGTCGTTTACTATCAACAATGGGTGAGGTTTGAAGTGACTTGCAACAACTCTTATTATGGTATTATGATGTTGAGCATAGACCGATACGTTGATGTGTAAGCATTAGATTTTATTATCACTAGTCTTAAGGATATTCACAAAGAATTGATGAGATGGCTTGGTGTCAAAACTGTTCAAAGCTCTTAGGGATCATTGTTGCTCAATTTCCAATAATACCCCTATTCAAAAAAAAATATGGTTATCAACTACCTATTATAGTGCATGGCTCGCATAAATGCATTTATTTTGTGTCCAAGTCACTAGAAGGGAAAATGTGATATGACCCTTGCATTAGTTGGTGATTGGTGATATAGTAGACACATCAGCTTCTCAGATGTTAGGTTAGTTAGTCAATTTAAGTAAAAAAAATGTATTATAATTGTAACAAACTATTGTCATGTATAAATAGTATCAAATGTCTATGAAGATAGAAAGTAGTTATGAGTTGTTAAGAGATTCCATCTCTCAATTATTTTATCACTTAACATTATACTTTACTCTTATGCACTATCTTGTCTCATAGGTGATATATATTCGATTACTAGTTGTCTTATGACTTACTCAGAAATGAGAAGACAACATTGGTTTTGTTGTGGATGAAACAAAAAACTAAGCTATTGAGATGGATGGATAATTAATTACAAAGGAAATATTATGCTTAAAAGGAAAATAAAGGAGGTGAAATTAAAATTCAAAAATTGCTTAAAAATTTGCAAAAAACCAACAATTTGTCTTTAATGTCATGGTAATATTTTTCTTTGAAGTATGGGGATTTCATGAAAGAATTATAATTGTATAATGTCCAACCAATAAAAAACAAAAATTGAAATTGCATATAGTCTTGTAAAACTGACCTTAAATCAATAATTTGGTAAATTTGGCATAAATGCATGGTTCAATTAGTTTCTAGATAATATTTGCATTTGTTACCGACTGGGATTAAGTGTTTTATTTGGAAAATGAAATGTGACTGTTAAACTATGTTGCACAAATTATTTTTCTTAAAGGTGTCAAGCTTAATCTATCTTTGGCTAATGGAGAAATGTTGTAGAAACATTGTTAATTGATAAGTGTAAGTCAATATAGTATGGAGGTTGGTTGGTACAATTAACATGGATAAAATGTGAAAATATTAAGAGAGGTTGAGGAGCAATTAGAATATATCTAAGCCAAGAAAACAAACTTTACCAAGATAAAGTTATTGACTACATGGAAAGAGAAGTATACAAGAAGAATGAGGTAAAAATGAAGAAGTTTTCAAGTGAAGAGTAGTGAAGACATTGACCAATTAATGTTAGAGGAGGTTAAGAAAGAAAAAAAAAGTGATCAAAAGGGTGTGAAAGTTGTTCCTAGGGTTCGCACATGACAATATGTAATAGGAAGTTGTGACAGGAGAATAAACTCTTATGGATCTCATTTTCCTTCTTCACAACATTATACTATTTGTCTAAAAATACCTTTTTATATTCTTCATCTAAAAGATTTAATAGCTTTCTAAAGAAAACCCAAATTTCATATAGCTGCCTCAAGTGCAATTTACATACCATAAAATTTGTAATTGTTGGGGCATCATTAAATATCGATGTATGTATTACATGAAATTACAATAGAATTCTCCCTATTGGCATAGAGATTTCATACATAGCGATGCCAAATATTTTGAAGTTCAACCATAAGAAGCTTACTATGTAACTTAGTGCTTACTATATTATTTCAAACTAAATGTATTTATTACCTTGTACATACAAAATATGCATAAAATAAGAAAATTGAACCGATATGTTATAAATAATGGAAAATAAATACAAGAAATAATCAAACTCAACATTGCATGCTCCTTTATCGACATACAAGGAGGAAGGTAATTGTTAAAAATATAAATTGGCCACACTTGGTAAAAAAATTGATCTCTACAAACTAATGAAGACCACAATCTTTGAATGGAACCCTGACACTACTACATTATGGCTTTGAATTTGATGTTTCATTGACAATCCACATTTGCAAGTTGAAATGAAGTGCATTGTGCACAAAATTTGATGAAAAACTGACTTTTTTTTTTCTTGGACAGAGCTAGATGCTTTCTCTTTGTCTACATCATTGAAAAAACAGTCGGGCAAAAAAAAACACTTCGTTGTTGATATCACAAATTGGGAGAAGACGAAATTTGGCATCTGAAGGTGAAGTGTTGAAATCACAAATTGGGGTAAGGTAAATTTTCCTTTGGTTTTAGATTCTCCTCCAACTCAACTTCTCTTCTCAAGAACTCGACTTCTCTTCCGGATGAATGAATGCATCATTTAGGTTTACCCTTCCTTTTTGTTTGTCTCATGAGGGAAGATGAAAGCTCACTAGATCAAGGGTCCACATTGAGTCTAGTGATATAAGATCAATGGATGATATTAAATGCACATTCTCTCCATAATTAATTATTTTTATTCAACTCTCACTTAAATAAATCAAAAGGTCACTTTATGACTCTAAAGTGAAATTAATTACACATCTCATGTAATTAATGCAAGGGTCATGTTACTTTTCCCCTTTTAGTGACTTAGGTACAAAATAAACACATTTATGTGAATCATGAACTAGAATAAGTAGTTAATAACCATATTTTTTTGTTGAATAAGGGTGTTATTGGAATTGAGCAACAATGGTCCCGTGAATAAGGGAATGAACTCCAAGGGGATTCTATCTTCAACAACATAGCATGGTTTTTTGAGAGATATGCATGAAAATTGAGGTACTCTTTAGGAGCTTACAACAATACTAAACTTGAGAGAGTTCACACAAATTATGAGAAGATATTTTGGTGACACATTCCCAAGACATTGGCACAAAGTTTGAGGAGTTTTTATTAGCATTTATGGGGACTGTAATAAATGTTGGTCTGTACTGTTTAAAGAAATTCCGTACAACTAAGTGGGAAGCACAAAAAATGCGACATATAACATGATTTTTTAGGAAGAATATCAATCTAAACCTTGGCACACATTCCCAAGCATTGGGCATAAATTTTGAGGTCGTTCATACAACTACAAGAGGAGAGAATCTATAGAGTCAGAGGAAGAAATTTGGAGTGAACTCCAAGCCATATTTTATGATTGTTTATGTGGAATTGTTGTATATTCTAGGTTGAGATGTGTTGGTTTCATTAGTGTTGATTATATTGTTGTACTTTATTTTGAAGAAGAAAATAAAATAACTCTCTCACACAAGTTTTCCCTAGTTGGGGTTTTTTTTATTGATGTTGTTGGCCTCAAATTACTGAGTTTGAATTTATTAATGTGTGCGTGAATTTCTGCTCGTAATTTTTTTGTAAATTTCTACTAGTGTTTCCAGTTTTGTTTGTTTATGAAGAAAAATGATTTGCAACAGTCAATTTTAATGGGTTGGGAATTAAACAATGAGCAACGAAACTTGAAACCAGGTTGGGGAAACAATGGAAAATTTACATGGTATCAGAGTTGACTTAAAGAGAAGGGACGAATACACACGCTGAGTTTTCAGAATTTTAGAGAGAGATGCTTTTGTTCACTAGGAATATTTTTGGACTTTCATTTTAGGTTGGGTTGAGGATAGAGGACATGTTGGACAGGGAAACCAATTTCATTCCTTGGAAAGAAAGGATTGTGTTAATTTTGTAGGAGAATAAGTTGTGGAGCATTGTGAACATCACTATAGCTAATCACGTGGTTGTTCTCGCAACTACAAATGTAGTAGCTAAGGCATCATTCGACAAGAAGGACATAAAGGCTAAAAGAATTATCCTTGATCCAGTTAACTACCATATGATCTTGTTGGAAAGAGGGATCAATCTAAACTAGCTTACCTATCTATGCAAAACAATAATATATCAACAATAAGTACAAAAGAGAATAAGAGAAAGAGAACACCAGATATACGTGGTTCAACCAATTTGGCTACGTCCACGGGAAGGTAGTCTTCTATTATGTCCAGAATATCTCCTCAAGCTTACAAGAGACAAATACCAAAAACCCCAATACAATACAGAAAGATCAACTTGTTATTGTGGTGTGACTCCCTTGACCCTATTATATACCAAGAGATGAGGAGGAATTACTCTGACATATTACATGTGGGATAATATAATTCTCCTAAATAACATCTCTTTATATAATGATGGATATCAAGAGTATACTTTACCATAATGAATATTGGATATAATGTATTACTCTTTTACATAAGATAGTGGATATCTTTCAACATAATACAAAGACATTATTACCTTCCAAGGAATATAAAATATTCCAACACTCCCCCTCAGTAACGGTTCGGAGAAAAACCCACTAACAAAGGAAAGAAGGAGTCATTACTGCTCCCCCTTGATAACAACTTCCCTCATCCCAAGTAAAGAACGAAGATGTATATACTTCACTGTTGTTAAGGATTTGGTCAAGATATTGGTTTCCTGCTGCTTGGTAGGTCAATACTCAAGAGAAAGAATATCATCTACGACGAGACCTCGAATGTAATGAGCATCAAGATCAAGATGCTTTGTGTTGGAGTGATATACCGTATTGTAAGCAAGTTGAATTGCATCATTATTGTCACATTTCAACACAGTGGATGACTTTAGAACTAGACCAATCCTAGTGAGAACATGTTGTAACCAAAATGCTTCTTTAGCTGCTTCTCTAGCTGCTCTATACTCTGCTTCACATGACGATAAAGAAAGAGTCTTCACCTTTTTGTTGGACCAAGAAATGGGACCTGAACCAAGTTGAAATATATAACCAATAGTTGACCGTCGATCAAAACTATCACTTGCCCAGTCATAATCTATATAGCTAGAAAGTAAATATCTCGAATAAAAAACACCATAATACAATGTCCCTTGTAAATATCTCATAATTTTCTTGGGTGCCTGCCAATGACTTTCATGAGGCTGCTGCATGAACCGTGAAAGAATACTGATAGAAAAGGAGAGATCTGGTCTAGTTTGGGTTAAATATATCAAGCTGGCAATAAAAAGTAGCATCAACAAGAGGAGTAGTACCCTCAACAGTTAACTTTACATTGGACTGAAAAGGTGTAGGAGCAGGTTTACAATCACTCATGTGGAAATGATCCAATAAATTTGTAGCATACTTTGGCTGAGAGAGAAGAATACCATCTTCCATATGCCAAATTTGAAGACCCAAGAAGTAGTGTAATATACCGAGATCAATCATTTCAAACTGATTTTGAAGTTCACTTTTCATATTTTGAATTATAAGAAGTTGGCTACCAATGATAATAAGATCATCCACATATAAAACAATAACAAGGATCTTATCATCCACATGCTTAACATACAGGTTAAGATCATATATACAACGCTTAAAACCATGATTCAAGAAATACGTATCAATTTTATCATACCAATCCCTGGGTTCTTGTTTGAGACCATATAAAGACTTGTGTAATTTACATACTAAACTTGATGATTCATCATTAATAAAACCAGGAGGTTGTTGCATATAATTGTCTTCATTAAGATCATCATTTAAAAAAGCACTTTTAACATCCATTTGGTGTATTTCCCATTTATAAGATGAAGCAATAGATAAAATGGTTTTTATTGTATTCATTTTAGCAACATGAACAAAAGTTTCATTATAATCAATACCTTTAAGTTGATTAAAACCTTTTGCAACTAATCTAGCTTTATATTTTTCAATTTGTCCGTCTGCAGTAAATTTAGTTTTATAAACCCATTTACAACCAACTAAATTCTTTCCCGAAGGAAGAGGAACAAGATACCAAGTTTTGTTCTTCATAAGAGAATCATACTTAGCAGTCATAGCTTGTTCCCAATGAGGTTTACCCTTAGCTTGAGCATAAGTAGTAGGATCATCTGTGGCTAAAACTTTGGTCATGAGAGCAAAGTTAGATCTAGTTCTATGAGTATCAGAAGGGATTCTGATATCACTTCCTGTAGATTCAAGAGTTTTCCAATCCCAAACAGGAAGGTTAGAAGGGACACAAGTCACTTCAGGATCTTAGAGACATTCAGGTGGAATAACTTGAAGAGGAGGAAGAAGGTGAACAAAGATCAGTCATAGAACTAGAAGGAGTAACCAAGATATGAGTAACATGTGATAAGGGAATATTCAAAGTAACATGAGGTTCTATAGACTCAGGTGGTGTAGAGACTTCAATAAATTGAACATCTCTTCTAATTATGGCACTTTGATTAGAAGGATCAAACAACCTATAAGCCTTAGAATCCTCAGAATAACCAATGAATATACACTTGTGAGATTTGGGCTCTAACTTTTTCCGTTTTTCATAAAAAATATGAGCCCAACATTCACAACCAAACACTTTAAAGTTACTAATATAATGTTTTCTCCCATTCCATTTTTCCTCAGGGGTAACATGCTTAACAAATTTTGTAGGAACTCTATTTAAAATAAAGTTAGCACAACTTATGGCTTCAACCCAAAATTTCTTATGTAATCCTTTAGAATAAAGAATACATCTAGCCATTTCAACTAAAGTTCTGTTTTTCCTTTTAGCAAGTCCATTTTGTTGAGGTGTGTAAGGAAAAATCTTTTGATGTCGAATGGCATGTTTAGATAAAAAGGCTTAAAATTATTTCTTAATGAATCCCCCCCCCTCCCCCTCCCCCTCCCCCTTATCAGTTCTCAACGTATTAATCTTTTTACCAGATTCATTTTCAACCAAGGATTTAAAAATTTGAAAATGAAAAAAGGTGTCACTTTTATGTTTCAAAAAATAAACCCATGATTTTCTACTAATGTCATCAATAAAGGTAAGAAAATAGATTGCACGTGATATAGAAGGAACTTCAAGAGGACCACACATGTAACTATGAATTAATTGCAAAGGTTCTTTAGCATGCCACACTTTACCTTTATCAAACATTTCTCTATGATGCTTACCAAGAACACAACCTTCACAAACACCGTTAGTAGAAAAAATATTAGGTAATACATGCACCATGTTAGTTAACATTTACATTTTACCATAATTCAAATGACCTAATCTTTCATGCCATAATTTACTTAGTTCGTCAGCATGAGAAACATAGGAATAAAAAGGTTGTCTTTTAATTGAATTAAACTAGTAAATTTATATAAACGAGCACTATGATCAACATGACTAGAAGAAACTACTTTAAAACTATGGTTGATATCTATAAGAACATATTTATTAGGCCAAGATTCAAATTTATATAATTTCTGACATGTGTGATAAATAGAAAGCAAGTTTATGGGAATATTTTCAACATGAAAAACATCTTCCAATTGACCATTAGCAACATTAATATTATCGGAACCAATTACAGAAGGTTGTTTACCATCCCCTATAGATACTTTTTGAGATATGTGTTTATTATTGTCATAAGATGTAAATAACAAAGCATTACTAGTCATATGTTTAGAAGCACCAGAATCCATTATCCATTTCACATTAGAAGAATAATTACTAGAATAAACAATAGATGCACATAAACCTATGTGGGATTCATCGGAACCTTTCTTTTTAGCTTTAGACATTAAACGTTTCAATTTAAAACAATTATTTTTCAGGGTGATTGGTTTTACCACACTGCCTACAAGGATCATACACTTTCTTCTTCTTACTATTTTCATGTTGTGCATTAGAATTATTAGTAGGTTTTGAAGTGTGTGAACAAGAACCTTTCGCATTATGAAAACATTTCTTAGGATTATGAGCAATTAGAGATTTATTAGGTGAGAGTTGTCCTGAAACAATTAACCTTTCTTGTTCATTAATCAACCCTTTACAAAAAACATCAAAATTAGGTTTCATAGTACTTTGAGACAATTCAAGAGCTCTATTCCTAGTTTGAATGAACATGTCAAAAAAAGATGGCAATTTATGTTCTACAAGAATTATAAGAGCAGTGTCTGTTTTCTTGTCATCTTTACCACAATTGTTTAATTTTTCATTTAAGGTTCTCTTCAGAAAGATAAAATTCTACTCTATCAAAGTTAGTAGGATCCAGCTCAAAAATCTTCTTTTCAAAGGTAATAAGCAAAAACATCATCATATTTATCAAAGAGAGAAGAAAGAGTTTTCCACACCTCAACCGGGTTGTCTTCTGCCTCAATACTTACCTAAAGACTATCTGCAACCATTTGACAAATGAGTCCTCTTACTTGATTACATTTGTCTTCCCATATAGCCACATGTTTCGCATCAACAGGTTTCTTGTGTTCATCATTAACAATCATCCATAGATTCTTACTCCTGAGAACATCATTCATTTTTCTCTTCCATGCAAGATAGTTAGAACCAACAAGTTCAGGAACAGAAGATACTTCTGAAGTCATAATGATAGAAAACTTGACAAGAAATACAAATCGTAATGAAAAAGATAGACATGCTGAAAAAATATTACCAATTTTTATTTTATTTTAATGTAGATCAAGGGTTTTTAGCCAAAAATTTGAAATGACCATAACACGATCAATGTGACTCAGAATGGATATTATAACACATTTCTATAAATGGCATGAGCATTATGCATCCAACTATGTAAGTCGAATACAAATCTGGTTATTCTGTCAAAGGATATCAGCTTTGCAATATTTCCGTCTGTATGGAAAATTTCTGAAAAAAAACTGATTTTAAATCAGCGATATCTTTGCTTTCCAGACACGAAATCAGACGATTTTGTTTTTGAAATCGGGTATTTTTCCGAAAAGAACTCAGATATGTAACTAACTTCTTTAGAGTTTGCACCAAAAGTTTCAGATATGGATCTGAAAGTTGCGACCTCAATTTTTTGTGGAAAAAAAAACTAGATCTAACTAATAGGAAGATAGATCTCCTTGAGGACAATCCAAAAATCATATAGATCTACAAGAAAAACATCAAGAAACCCTTGAATTTTTTTTTGCAAAAAAACTACAAAATAGGGTTAGGGTTAGACATAAAAAATTGCAGAAATATGCCCATATCTGAAGAGAATCCTAATGGCTACCAGATAGAAAGAAAATCTACAAAATAAACAATTCCCATATGATAAAATTGTTAGAAGTCTATAGAAGGGGCTAGATCATAGAAACTAGCTCTGATACCATGTTGGAAAGAGGGATCAAGCTAAACTAGCTTACCTATCTATGCAAAACAATAATATATCAACAATAAGTACAAAAGAGAACAAGAGAAAATAGAACACCAAATATATGTGGTTCACCCAATTGGGTTACGTCCACAGGAAGGTAGTATTCTATTATCTCCAGAATATCTCCTCAAGCTTACAAGAGAGCAATGCAAAAAACCCCAATACAATACAGAAAGATCAAGTTGTTGTTGTGATGTGAATCCCTTGACCCTATTATATACCAAGAGATGGGGAGGAATTACTCTCACATATTACATGTGGGATAATATAATTCTCCTAAATAACATCTCTTTATATAATGATGGATATCAAGATATACTTTACCATTATGAATATGGGATATAATGTATTACTCTTTTACATAAGATTGTGGATATCTTCCAACATAATACAAAGACATTACTACCTTCCAAGGAATATAAAATATTCCAATAGATCCAACACGTGACTGGTAAGGACTATGCTTATCAAATGTGGGATTCCTTAACTAATTTGTACCAAAGTTCCAATGAAATTTGGAAGATGGTATTGACATAGAAGTTGAAAAGCATTCGGAATGGCCAAATTTGAAAGTGTGTCATCTTACGTTACTAGGATCACATAGGTGAGAGATGAGCTTGAAGAAATTGGAGAGAAGGTTAAGGGAAATGAGCTAGTGCAGACAAGCTTGAATGGTGTGGCCAATCCATGGGTTGTGTTTGTGGATGCCATTGTAGAAAGAGAAAATATGTCTTCCTGGGATCTTCTTTGGGATGACTTTAGGAGGAGACCCAAAGAGGATATGTGCAGGGTAGTTCATATCACGGTAAGGATGATGAGGAGAATGTGGCATTGACAACTAAAGGGAAGAAAAAGAAGTCCAAAAAGGGTCCCAAGGGTGGGGCTAAGTAGCTAGGTGATTAGAAGAAATATTTGAGCAAAGTGAAATGCTTTGCTTACCAGAAGTTTGGGCACTATGTTGGACGGTTTCCAAATAACAAGAAGCAGTTGTAGCAGGTAGTAGCTGCTGCGAAAATTGATGATTATGCAGTGCGGTTCGAGAAAATGGTTTTCTCTGTGTTGGCCATTCAGAGAGAGCATCCATTACCAGTGTAGATGTAGAGGATGAGAGAGGGTACTTGCACCTGGTACAATGATAATGGATCTTCTATCCTATATGAAAGGTGTATAGGACATGTTTTCAGAGTTCACACAAACATGTTTGAATTTGGCGGTGGTGTTTGGAGATGACATGATTGTCAGAATAGTTGGGAAAGGGACTGTCTCCTTTCCATGACTTTGAGGGATGTCTTGTATGTCCTTGGGTTGAAGAAGAACTTGATTTCAGTTTCCACGATCGAGGATGGGTATGTACATGTTTTTCTAAGGGATCAGGTCCATGTACTTATTTTGTGATTGGAATTAGATGTGGGAAACTACATAAGCTGTTGTTTCAACCTCTTAATTATTTGGCACACAACAACAGTAATAGTAGTGATATATGCGAGCTCTGGAATAGGAGGATGGATCACTTGCATCATCTAGATCTAAGGATGTTGAGGGATATGGTGACATGTTTTCCACAATTTAGAACAGAGAACAGTGATGTATGCAGGGGGTGTGCTTTGGGAAAGTACACCAAGACTTCATTTCCAAGCAGTGGCAATAGATCGACATAAGTACTTGATTTGATTCACTCTGATTTATGTGGCACTATGTATTATGTTTCATTGACTAGTTTTGAGTACTATGTTACATTCATTGATGACTTCTCTAGGAAGACTTGGATCTACTTTAAGAAGAGAAAGAAGTATAAAGAATTCTTGTAGGGGTTCCAAGAGTTCAAATATCTTGTGGAGAACCAGATAGAGAGGCGGATTTGGGTGTTGAGATCAGACAATGGAGGTGAGTATACCTCCAATGTATTCGATGATATTTGTAAACAGGAGGGGATCAAGGGACAATTGACAATTTTGTATACCCCATAGTAGAATGGGGTTGTTGAAAGGAAGAACATGGCCATAATGGGAGAAACCAAAGCGATGCTTTATGATCAGAGTCTTCCTTTCTTTCTTTGGGTCGAGCCTTGCAATACAACTATATACATTTAGAACGTAAGTCCCCACAGAGCCTTGGGGTGTATGAATCTTGAGGATGTTTTTTTAGAGAAGACTATTAAGGTTTTCCATTTTCATATATTTGATTATCAGAGTTAGTCTCATGTCCCTTCATAAAAGAGGACAAAGTTGGATCCCATAGTAGTAAAGGAAATTTTTTGGGGGTATGATGAGACTTTGAAGGCCTTCAACATATATCTTTCTTTATAGAGCAAAGTTATTGTGAGGAGGGAGGTGATATTTGAGGAGGAGCAGGCCTTTAGAAAGTCTCACGATTCAAAGCAAGGGGAGCAACAACTTCCACACCTCAAGTGAGCACACATAGTATAAATAATTAGAGTGTAGAGTCACAGGTATCAAGGATGACTGGTCCAAATGTTTCAGGTACTTCAAGTTCAAGGACAGAGTCCACAGGTTCAGGTTCTTGGGTTACATGTTCACCAATTCTAGTTTTTTATTCACATGGTTCACCAGTTATTGGTTCTCTAGTTATTGGTTCACAGGTTTATTGGTCACCAACAATAAGTAGTACTACTCCTAAGTTTCATTCCTCTGAGGATGATACACTATTATGGGAGGATTATTTGGGTAAGAGGAAGCCCAAGTGGCTTTAGGATACCCTTAAATAAGCTAAGCCATTTGGAGATCCCAAGAGACCTATATGAGAGATTAGGATGCCCCACATATATGGCATGGACTTGGTGACTAGTCTTCATGATTACGAGCCTTCCAATTTTGAGGAGGAGTCCCAACAACATGTGTGGAAAGATGGCACAATGGAAGAGTATCATTACATCATGAACAATGATGCTTGGGATATTGTCCGAGACCGAAGGGGAACTCAATTATGACTTATCGATGGCTTTATAATATCAATCATGTTGTGCATGGTAGTGTAGAGAAGTAAAAATCTTGTTTTGTGACATGAGGGTTCTCATAGGTAGAGGGAGTAAATTATGACAAGGCCTTTGCACCAGTTGCTTGTTACTCTTCGATTAGAGCAATGATCTCCATTGCAGTGGAGATGGGTTGGAAGATCCACCAAATGGATGTGAATACCGCATTTCTCAATGGGATTATATAGGATGAGGTGTATTTTGAGCAACCACGAGGATTTGAGATTCATTGGAGAAAGTCTCATGTTTGCAGGATGATGAATCCATGTATGCATTGAAGCAAGATCCTATAGATTGGTACTCCAGGATAGATTCTTTCTTGTTACATATGGGATTTCAAAAGAGTGAAGAAAACCCAAACCTTTAGTACATTGTGGTTGGTGATGATTCTCTTATTATTCTACTCGATGTGGATGACTTATTCATTACAAGTAAAAAGAGACTTATTTCAACGTGCAAGTGAGATCTTGCTTTAGAGTATGAGATGTAGGACTTGGGATCATGCATTATTTTCTTGGATTGGAGGTTTGGCAAGAGCCTAGACATATTTTCCTAGGGTAGGGAAAGTATGTAGTTTATATTCTGAGGAGATTTCAGATATAGGACTACAAGACAATGGACACATCTATGATCACCAACTAGAAGAAGCTTCATTCTTATGAGGGAGAGTTAGAGGATTCAACCTTGTATCTTTACCTCATTCGATATTTTTTGATGTATCTAGTCAACACCATGCTGGATCTATGTTTTGCAGTGAACACACTCAGTCAGTACATGGTTGAGCCGAGGAGATTGCAATGGGTACCTACAAAACACGTGCTCATGTATCTAGCTGGTATGGTGGATTATGGTTCGTATTATAGGAGGGAAAATGGTGTCAGGTTGATTGGATACATTATCTCGTATTGGGTAGGATGTGTGATAGAATGAAAGAGAATCTCCAGGTGTTGTTTCAATTTGGGCTTGACAACAATATCATGGTTCATTTGGAAGCAAAAGTCAGTTGCATTGAGTTTTGTTGAGTCATAGTGCATGGAAGCAATCAGTCTAGTTGGTGCAGGTGGGTCTGACTGCAGCCAACCCCAACTAGCACTTCCAGGATCTTCAGGCTCCTATACTTAGCAGGACTTCCAAATTTATCCTAATGGCCAAATTCTTCTCCAAAATTTCCTTTTCGACAATTTCACCTCCAAAATCGTTGTCTCAACACTCTGTTTCCGCAATAGAGTTTCTGATGTCGAGTTGTAGGATGAGAGATCTCAAAACGCCCAAAGTCACGCCCCGCAAATTTCCTCACGAAACGGACTTCCTGAAATTGGGTTTCGGGATGTAGGATGCGGGATGCCAACTTACAAAGTTGTACCCCTAAAACTTCCTTCCCGCAATTCTCCTAGCCGTCAGATCTTTTTGGCCTTCACGCCGACTATCGATCTTCTTTTTGATGCGGATCTGTTAACTTCCTCGCAACTTTCGTTGCAGGATTCTTTTGGATCGTCAGATCTTGATCCGTGGGCTCAATCTCCACCATTTGTTCTCTGCAAAAACTCGTTAAGGAAGAAAACCTGTGGGTTGCACCGATTGATCATGAAATTGATCAATCCAGCCTACAATCGTTTCGATTCTTTAGCCTAACACTCTTATGCATGCATCTGTGCTCTACTTCAACTATTCAAGCAAGAAATTGATGTGTGAATACAGTAGCTTCTTAGAAATACACAACTGTTCATGAAAACACCAAAGTTGGCTCTACACAGATACATAGTTCAACACAACATATGTATAAATGCTAAACAACTCAACAAACACACGGTTAATCCTTCTATTAAGCAACAAAGGAAAATGCACACAGCTTGGATCTCTCTCCTTTTGATTCTTCAAAATATTTACAAGTAGAACCAGACATATGTCTATCCTTTACTCTACAAACTCAGAATTCTAATGTTGAAGAGAAGAACCCCCTCTACATCTCTAAATTGTTTATTTATCCTAAAACTACCACCACATCAACTGAGTGGTCCTGCAACTGGAAACAAAATCTACGACGCATCATGAAAATGTCCTTGTCTGAAACAACTACCAGCGGCTTGATCTCCACGCAGGGAGTCACGATCCGCAATGATTCCTCGCCACTAATAAGACTGTGACTCATCACAAAATGGTTACAAAATATGCCACAGCATGTGACCAACTCATCACATTGTTGGCATGCCACGATGCTCTTGCATCAGACTCGCAAGGTAGAAAAATTATGAACCCCTGTTCATTAGATCAACTATAGTGAAACCCTTGGCTTCCAAGTGTGCAACGCTCATCCAAGTAGAATCCTCTATTGGTCGCTTCTTCCACTTGATCAAATACTCCAGATAGTCCTTCGTCCTTGTACTCCTCATCACACTAGCATCCAGAATGGCCTCAAATTCTAATGGTTGTGCCACAGGAATCTGCCCCACCCATTGTAAGTCTTCAGTAGGATCTTCACCTTCCGTAAAGGTTCTAGTGTCCCTTGTTACATAAGGATATAGATCTGCTACATTAAATATTGGAGAAATACCCACTCCTGTAGGCATCTCTAACTCATAAGAATTTTCTAAAAATTTCCTGATTATTCTGCAGGGTCCAATATTCTTCATCTTCAGCTTGTTATAATCCCCTTTTGGGAATCTGTCTCTCTTAAGATATGCTAAGACCAAATCTCCTACTTCATAGTTCTTTTCTCTTCATTTGGAATCTGCTCTGGTCTTGTAATTGGCGTTACTCTGCTGTAACCTTGCCTTCACTTGCTCCTAGAGTTCATTGATCCTCGTAGCAAACTCTTCACCATCAACACTTTGTTTCTCCAATTGACCTAAGTCACGAAGTTCACACACTCCTCTTGGATGCATTCCATATAGAATTTGAAATGGAGGCATCCTTGTACTCATGTTTGGTGAATCATTATAGGCAAACTCAGCTTGCACTAATACTATGTCCCACTGCTTATGAATCTCCCCAATCAAACTCCTCGACATGTTTCCCAGACTCCTATTGACTACTTCGGTCTGTCCATCAAACTGTGGGTGATATGCTGAATTGAAATTCAACCTGGTACCCAACTTCTTCCACAAGGTCCTTCAGAAATGACTTGTGGACTTCACATCTCTGTATGATATAATGCTTCTAGGTAAACCATTTAGCTTCACAACTTCATCAAAGAACAAGTTATAAATGTGAATAGCATCACTAGTCTTGTAACATGGAATGAAATGTGCCATCTTAGTGAATCTATCCACCACAACACACATAGAATCATGTCCCCTCTGAGTTCTTGGTAAACCCAAAATGAAATCTATACTCACATAATCCCAAGGACTAGTTGGAATAGGCAATGGTGTATACAATCCTATGTTCTGGATTCTCCCTTTAGCATGTTGGCATACTTTGCATTTGCTCACAAATTTCTCAACTTTAGACCTCATCCTTGGCCAAAAATAGAAATGGCCCAACTGTCCGAAGGTTTATCACTTCCAAAGTGACCTGACATACCTCCATTATGTTTCTCCTGTATCAAGTCCTCTCTCATAGAACACCTTGGCACACATAGTTTATTGTTTTTAAAGAGTAAACCATAATGTAGGGTATACTCCATCTATGGCTCTTTGTCCACCTCCACTGGATTCTTAGAAGCCCTGTAAGCTTCTTGGAAATCATTGTTAGCTTCATACAAATCCATTAA
Source organism: Pseudotsuga menziesii (assembly GCA_001517045.1). Lineage (NCBI taxonomy): Eukaryota > Viridiplantae > Streptophyta > Pinopsida > Pinales > Pinaceae > Pseudotsuga > Pseudotsuga menziesii. The sequence continues at coordinate 290,508 of LPNX010040143.1, read as the reverse complement.
ATGCTCAAATCCCAAGACTTGGATCTGATTCTCTTGCATAATCAAGAGTCTCCTACTCAAAGCATCAACTACTCTGTTTGACTGTCCACTTATGTGTTTCAACACAAAGGTAAAGCTCTGTAAGAACTCAACCCACTTGACATGTTTCAGGTTCAACTTAGGTTGTTGCATAATATACTGCAATGCATGGTTGTTAGAATACAACACAAATTCTCTAGGCATCAAGTAGTGCCTCCAATGCTTCATTGCTTGAACAATAGCATAAAACTCCTTGTCATAAGACGAATACTTTTGCTTGGCATCATTCAACTTCTCACTGAAATACTCTATAGGCCTATCCTCCTGACTGAGTACAACTCCGATTGCTACTCCACTAGCATCACACTTCACTTGGAAAGTGTGGTTGAAGTTTGGTAACTTCAATACTCGTTTCTCAGTGATCTTCCTCTTTAAGAACTGAAAACTCCTTTCAGCCTCTACTGTCCATTGAAATGGTTGTATATCCTTCTTAATTGTCTCAATGATAGATGCACAAATACCACTGAAATTATTTATAAATTTCCTATAGAAACTTGCCAATCCATAAAGCTTCTTACCTCAAATATGTTCCTTGGTGAAGGCCAATCAATGATTTCTTGCACCTTTTCTAGATCCATCTTCAACCCTTCTCTGGAGATAACAAAACCCAAATATAAGAGCTTTGTCTTTGTAAATGTGCACTTCTTCACATTTATTAGCAACGTTTCTTGTTGCACCCTCTCTAAAACATACCTCCCAAACCGTTACTCGGCGGAGAGGACGCGACTGACATCTATCAACCCGGACTGTCTAAGCCCCATGAACATAATGCATATATAAAATGCATTGAACTTAAAACATACACAAGTATAAACAAATGCATAATGCAATCTACAACAGAAGCATAATTCCATCAATTCAACACATTCATGCATTCAACATGTTCATGATAATTTCATAATAATTCATAAGAAAATACAGTTGCAGAACTTAAATAAAATAGAATACTTATCTTTGGAGAATATTGTCCTGCAACCAGCTATGTTACTACAACGTTCCACCCAACCATAGGCCAATGTGCTCTTTAATCTCTCATCAACACTGCCACCCCCGAGCTGGGCATGATTTTCCCCAAGGAATAAGGAACACTAGCAGACTTTCCCCATAGCCAAGGATACAATAAAATTCAATCAATCCAACATAGTTGGGTTTATCAGACTTACACAGGCAGTGGTTTACACTTAGCCAAATTCACATGAGACACAACCAAGCCAACAGATGGGTTTATCAGGCTACCAGCCAAGCCATCATTCTAGTTGGGTTTATTAGGCTATCAAGGAAGTGGAAAGACTGACTGCTAAGCTAGTGAGCTCAACCCCAAAGCTATGAACGCCCACACCGGATCTAGCTTGATCTCTAAACAATTACACGCACAACACAAGGAAGCATTCCCTTCTCTGCTACACAGTCCCTTAGGCCATGCCTTCCCTTCCAGTGCTATTCAAGGCATGTAAAGAAGAAAAACAACCTTCTATATTGGTCTGTGAGGTTCTTCCACACACTAGGTTTATCAAGCAAGTCTAGAATATATTTCCATTCCTTCAGTCAATTCAAAAGCCAAACATGGATGCACACACATGGATCTCAGTCCTGGGATTTATCAAACATAGCAGATGTCAGGGACTACACACACACACAGAAATTTACCAATTTTTGAACATTTCCGGTGCCAAACTGATTGCTGCAAAAATGCCAAAATGAAAATGTTGCCGGTCATTGGAATCAAAGACAAAAAATCAGATTTAGGGAAATCGTATTTAGGAAAAAAACTAGCAAACATGAGAAAACGTGAGAGAGAACAAAAATTGTCGAATAGGGGAAAAATCATAACATAAAGACCTAAACGTGAAGGATTCAGATCGTCGGACATGAGAAATTCCTGAAAGGTTCAAACTCAGAATTCTTTTCCTTGCTTGCTGCTGCATGAATGCCCCATTGGGTTCCCAAAAATGTTTTGTTCGATCCAAATCATGAGGGAAGGAGAAACATTGCCGCATGAGGGAAGAATGGACATTTTTGGTGTTTTCTTTCCTAAGAAATTCAAAAAACGTTTTTCCAGAATTGGTGCTCTTCCCAATTCAAACTTTTTCCCACTCTTCCAATCCCCCACTCCGTCATCCTTAGGAAAAATCATGCCTCCATCTCATTTAGTTGCGTTGACATAGCCGTCTGTGGGTTTTAATTAAAATTTGCAATTTTAACATAATGTTCAGCTAGCATAAAAACAAATACCATCAGCCACACCTTAATTGCCGAAACATAAATACTAAATCGATGGTGGGTCTTTTTCCTAGCTCCACACCATGATTATTTACATCATTTTATTTAAATGCAACGGGGTCAAAACCGGGGTGTTACATTCCCCTCCCCCTTCAACAACATTGTCCTCAGTACTTTACAACATTGAACAAAATTGCTTGCTGGTATTTCCCTCAGCAATCCACATAATTGAACAAAAATGGATGTGGCAGTCGCATGGCATCCTCCAGCTCCCATGTAGCTTCTTCAGGACTGTAGTGCTCCCATTGCACCTTCACCTATCCTATTGCTTGATTCTGGAGCATTGTGACCTTCCTAGCGAGGATGCGCATAGGCTTGATTTGGAACTCTCCCTCTAGTTCCACCTGAATCACATCCCAATTTATTACATGGTTAGGATCATGTACATATTTCTTAAGCAAAGAAACATGAAAAACATTATGAGCTCTAGTGCTAGCAGGCAATGCAAGTCTGTATGCAACTGGTCCTATTCTTTCAACACTTCAAACAGCCCATAGTATCTAGGTACAACTTGACACAACTTCCAAGCTTCAAGGAACTATTCTTTTCCTTCACTATGAGTTAAACATGATCCCCAACACTGAACTCTCTATTCACCCTATGCTTATTTGCATAGATTTTCTGTCTGTCCTGGGATGACTTCAAATTCTTCCTGATCTTTACAACTTCCCACTCCATCTCCTTGAGCAATTCTGGACCAAGCACAACCCTGTTCACTGGATTATCCCAAGTCACTGGTGTCCTACACCTTCTGCCATACAAAGCTTCATATGGACTCATCCCCAAGGACGCTTGATTTGCATTGTTATAAGAAAACTCTACCAGGTGTGAATAATTTTCTCACTTGGTTGGTGTGTCCATCACATAAATGCGAAGCATGTCTTCCAACACCTGGTTAACTCTCTTAGTATGTCCATCGGTTTGAGGATGGTAGGAAGTGCTGAAATTCAACTTTGTACCCAAATCTACAAACAACCCCTTCCAAAAATTGGAAGTGAACTTTACATCTCTGTCAGAGACTATTGCCTTAGGCAATCTAAGCAGTTTGAAAATATCCTTCATGAATATCTCCGCAATGTCATCAGTCTTATGCATAGACTTAACCGGTATAAAATGTGCTTCCTTTGTCAACTTGTCTACCACAACCATGATGGAATCATGTTGTCTCCAATTCATTGGCAATCCTGTAATAAAATCCATGGAAATAACTTCCCATTTCCATTTTGGAACTGGAAAAGGCTGCAACAAACCTGTTGGGTGTTGATGTTCAACCTTCACTTGCTGACACTTCATGCACCTTGAAATATATTCATCCATGTCCTTTTTCATTGCTGGCCAAAAGTACTGCTTTCTAGCTATAGCAATTGTCTTCTGATATCCTGGGTGACCAGAACATGGAGCTTGATGGATCTCATCCATAACAACCCTCAAATCTGCTGCATTTGGAATATAAATTCTGTTCTTATAGGTAAGAATTCCATCTTCTTCCAATTTATATCCCTCATACTTCTTTTCAAGGCTTTGCTACTGCAACTTGTCCTTGACTTGTGCATACAATTCATCTTCAGCAACGCGATTAGAAATCTGCTTCCTCAAATCTAATTGGCAAATACTAATGGATGCCACATGCATTTCCTGCACCTTCATGTTGAGTGCATCAGCTACCTTATTCTCTTTTCCTTTTATCTGCTTGATTTCAAAATCAAACTCACATAAAAACTTCAACCATCTCGCTTGCCTATCATTCAGAGTAGGCTGATCAAACAAATACTTTAGACCACAATGGTCTGTCCTTAGCTCAAACCTTCTGCCCATCAAGTAATGTCTCCACATCTTAAGAGCATGTACTATGGCTGCAAGTTCTAGATCATGAGTGGCATAGTTCTTTTCATGCTCCTTTAATTTTCTTGACTCATAGCATATCATGTGGTTGTCTTGCATAAGGAATCCTCCAAGTCCTTGACCACATGCATCTATACATACCACAAAATCTTTCTCTGGGTCTGCAACTTTCAAGTCTGGTGCACTTGTGAGGAGATACTTTAACCTCTAGAAACTTTCTTCGCACTTCAAGGTCCATTCGAACTTTATCCCCTTCCTTCGCAAAGAAGTGATAGCATGTGCAACCTTGGATAATCCTTCAATGAATCTCTTGTAATATCCTACAAGCCCCATAAAATATCTTACCTCTGTCACATTCTTTAGAGTAGGCCAATTCTTAATAGCTTCAATCGTGTCAGGGTCCACATATATACCATTTTCTGAAATAATGTGACCCAAGAACTGAATTCTATCCCTATAGAAGTCACACTTGCTCAACTTTGCATACATCTGATGTTCTTTGAGCAATTGCAATGTTAGTCTCAAATGTTCTTCATGCTCTTCTTCATTCTTAGAATAAACAAGAATGCCATCAAGGAAAACAAGCACGAATTTTTCCAAATACCTGCCGAAGACACTATTCATAAGGCACATAAATGTTGCTGGTGCATTTGTGAGTCCAAATGGTACCACTACAAACTCATAATGTCCATACCTTGTCCTGAAGGTTGTCTTATGAATGTATTCGTCCTTCATTCTCACCTGATGGTAACCAGACCTCAAGTCAATCTTGGAAAATAACTTTGCTCCTTTCATTTGATCAAAGAGGTCATCAATTCTTGGCAAGGGATATTTGTTCTTCACTGTGACTTTGTTTAGTTGCCTGTAATCAATACACAATCTGAGTGTACCATCTTTCTTATTTACAAATAGAACTGGTGCTCCCCAAGGAGATACACTCAGCTTGATATACTTTTTATCCAACAATTCTTGCAGCTGCATTTTCAACTCTAACATTTCTGGTGTACTCATTCTGTAGGGTGCTCTTGACACTGGTGCTTCTCCTGGCACAAGTTCAATTGTGAAATCTATGTCCCTCTTTGGAGGAAGTCCTGGAACCTCATCAAGAAAAACATCCTTGAAGTCTTGTAACACAGGATAGTCTTCCAACCTAGTATTTTCATTCTCTACTGCCTCCTCAATATGGCCTGCATACAAATGACAACCTTTTCTACAAAACTTCTCTAATTGCATTGCTGAAATCTGCCTTATCGAGATTACCTTTGGAATGCCTCTTACAACTACTGGGTTCCATTCTTCATCCATGCATTCAAAAGTCTTATTATAACAGTCAAGATTCACTCTGTGAGCTTCTAACCAATCCATTTCAATGAGAACATCATAGGAACCAAGTGTTAGAACATTCAAATCTACACAAGTGACCAATCCATTCATAGCCAATGGACATTTCTCCACCACTTCATTCACTTTTCTCTTAGTTCTAGTGGCTAGCTGAACTAACCAAGACTTGCTATGCTTTTCTTTCCTAAATGCACAAACCTCCACTACTCTAGGAGCAATATAAATGTGAGTAGAACCATGGTCAATCAAAATAGAAATAGATTGCTCAACAATCTTACCTACAACTTCAACCACTGTTGACTGGTGATCTTCCTAGCGGTCTTCCAGTGCTACGTAAATTCTAGGTACGACCCTTGCTACTTTTCCCATTGTTTCTGCCTCTTGAATATTGTATGCTAGCCTTGCATTCTCATTCTCAAGTGGACGATACCTACGCATGTGGCGTCCTCCACATTTCCAACATTGGAGTGGTCCTCTGTTCTGCTGTGGATCTTTTGGCTTCTCTCCCATTGCTCTAGCTGGCTGCTTTTCAACTTGTGCTGGTTGCTTCTGTTTATTCTTGAAGTTAGAAGGTTTGTAACCTTTCTTCCTTTGGTCAGACTTCTCACTCCTTTTCTCCTTCCATGTTTTATGGTAACCTGGTTTGTTCTTGCTTTGCTTGTAGCAACACTTAGCTTTTCTTATTGCTTCTTCAAGAGTCCTAGGTTCATAGAGCTCAATCGTGTCTTTGTAAGACTAAGGCAATCCACTCAGAAAATTATGGATCTTCACCTTCTCATCTTTTATGTACCTAACATACCTCAACAACTCCAAAAACTTATTGGAATACTCTTCCATAGTCTACTGTCCCAATCTCAGCTCATGGAGATCTTTGATCTTGTCATCATAATACCTATTAGAGAGGTACTTATCCTTGAAATAATTCCGTAATTGCTTCCACACAATCTTCCTTTCATTGATCTTCTTGACTTACCTGAAATGCTCCCACCATATGGATGCTTTTTCAGTCAAATTGAAATGGCTACTCTAGCTTTCATATTTCCAGAATAATCTTGGACTTGGAAATATTTTATCATCCCAAGAAGCCAAGCTTCAGCTGCTTGTCCATTATTTATCTCACCATTAAAGGTAGGAGGCCTTTCCTTCTTAAATTCATCGTGCGAGTGGTTCTGGTAGCACCTCCTTCTTTGATTGTCGTGGGAAGAAGGACTTGAATCTCCAATGGACCCTTCAGAGTTAGATGACTCACTAGGTGATCTCTTTCTTCTTCTACTAGTGTTTCTTATTCCTTGGGGAAAATCATGCCCAAATCGGGGGTGGAAGTGTTGCTGAGAGATTAAAGAGCACATTGGCCTATGGTTGGTGGAACATTGCAGTGACATAGCTAGTTGCGGGACAAGCTTCTCCAAATATAAGTATTCTTGTTTATTTAAGTTCTGTAACTGTATTTGCTTATGAATTATTATGAAATTATCATGAACATGTTGAATGCATGAATGTGTTGAATTGAATGAATTATGATTCTGCTGTAGATTTCATTATGCATCTGTTTATACTTATGTATGTTTTAAGTTCAATGCATTTTATATATGTATTATGTTCATGGGGCTTAGACAGCCCGGGTTGATAGATTTCAGTCGCGTCCTCTCCGCTGAGTAAGGGTTGGGGATGTGACAACAACAAAAATTCTCTAGGCATCAAGTAGTGCCTCCAATGCTTCATTGCTTGAACAATAGAATAAAAATCCTTGTCATAAGATGAATACTTTTTCTTGGCATCATTCAACTTCTCACTGAAATACACTATAGGCCTGTCCTCCTGATTGAGTACAGCTCCGATTGCTACTCCACTAGCATTACACTTCACTTGGAAAGTGTGGTTGAAGTCTGGTAACTTCAATATTGGTTGCTCAGTGATCTTCCTCTTTAAGAACCGAAAACTCCTTTCAACCTCTGTTGTCCATTGAAATGGCTGTCTATCCTTCTTAATTGTCTCAACAATAGATGCACAAATACCACTGAAATTCTTTATAAATTTCCTATAGAAACTTTCCAATCCATGAAAGCTTCTTACCTCAAATATGTTCCTTGGTGAAGGACAATCAATGATTGCTTCACCTTTTTTGGATCTATCTTCAACCCTTCTCTGGAGATAACAAAACCCAAATATTCCAGCTCTGTCTTCGTAAATGTGCACTTCTTCACATTTATCAGCAACTTTTCCTATTGCAGCCTCTCTAAAACATACCTCAGATGCTTCAGATGCTCTTCTTCTGTTTGGCTGAAAACCAAAATTTCATTAAGGTAAACTATCACAAACTTACCTATGAAATCCCTCAAGACTTCATTCATCAATCTCATAAAAGTGCTTGGTGCATTGGACAATCCAAATGGATGACCAACCACTCATACAACCCATGATTTGTTTTAAAGGATGTCTTCCACTCATCTCCCTCTCTGATTCTAATCTGATGATATCCACTCTTCAAATCCATTTTTGAAAAGCATTTTTCCCCACTTAGGCAATCCATCATGTCATCCATCCTTGGTAATGGAAATCTATATATGATAGTGATCCTGTTAATTGCTCTGGAGTCAATACACATCCTCCACTCACCATCGTTCTTTGGTGTCAGTACTGCTAGTATTGCACATGGACTCAGAATCTTCTGAAACAATCCCTTGTGCATCAATCCTTGGACTTGCTTCCTTAATTATTCATTCTCTTGAGGTGTCAATTTGTATGCTGCCTTGTTTGGTAAATTGGCTCCTGGAATAAAATCAATCTGATGACTTATATCCCTTCTTGGTGGTAATTCATCAGGTAAATCATCCACCACAATGTCACTAAACTCACTCAGCATCTTCTGAATCTCCTTAGGTAGATCTGCTGCATTGTTCTTCATCATCACCACTCTTGGATTACATACCACAACATAGTTCAACTCTTCTTCCTCAACCTGCTGCAAATATTCTTTCCCCGATAACATCAAAACTTTGGGTGCTGACTGTCTTGCTGTACCACCTTCTTGCAAAGGGTGTAGTACATGTGTTATCCCATTCTGCTCAAAACTATGACAGTTACTCCTACCATCATGAGTTACTTTCTTATCAAATTGCCACGGTCTTCCTAATATTATATGACAAACATCCATGGGCATCACGTCACACAGAATCTTGTCCTTATATGGAACTATTTGGAAATCAAATCTACACTAATCACTCACCAAGATTTCATGTCCTTTATGTATCCAAGATACTTTGTATGGAACATGATGCTTGGTCTTCTTTAAACTCAGCTTTTCCACCATCTCTATGGAAACAAGATTGTCAGTACTCCCACTGTCAATCACCATCTTACAACACTTACCTTGGACTTTACACATAGTCTTGAATAAAGAATTCCTTTGAGCAGGCTTTGCTTGCTCCTTCTCAGGCTTCAACAAAAATTTATTCATAATCAATGACTCTCCTGTCTCTGGAAAGACTTCCTCTACCATCGATTGTTCTTGTTGCTGCTCATTTTGAGCTACATGGGCTCCTTTCTATCCTACGTCTTGCTTCCCTAGACATTCAAATGACTTATTCCCCAACTGGTTGCATTTATAGCATCAAACAACAACTTCTTTACCTCGTCCTCTACCTCTACCTCCCTCGTAAGGTCCTCTTCTGCTAGAATCACCTCCTCTACCATGATTCTCTTGCTGGCTAAAGCTACTGGACTCTCCTCTCTGTGGTCCAAATATTCCTCTTCCAGTCGCTTCCCGTCTTCCTCCAGATGAACCATGACCTTTATTGAAGCTCTGCTTCCTGGTTGTCTTTTCCTCTGCCCTCAAGGCACATTATACGCCTCCTCCATCATTTTGGGTGATAGCATACTGATCTCTTGTGGATATCCATCCTTAGACCATTCACATATCTATAACACCTCGGTTTTTATCCCATTTGCATTAATGTATGTGATGTATATATTGTAATAAATCATGGTGTGGAGCTAAAGGAAAAGCCCCACCATCGATTTGGTTTTGTTATGTTTCAGCGAACGGGATCGTTGCCAATGGTATATCGTGGTATACGACACATATTAAGTTTTGTCATCATGTAAACATGCTTTTTAATTAAATGAACCCGGCCAGCTATGCTCACTGCAACCATAATGAAAAGGGCATGATTTTCCTAAGGATAGGGAGGGGGAATGTTAAACCTTGAGCCCATGGGGGAACAGCCATGTGTCACCACCCTTTTTGTTTTACTCACCTTTCCTTGTCTTATCCAACTACCACCTTAAATTCTCTACTGAGTAGTTGAGGTGGTTATTGCTGGGGAGTGGAGTGTGGCTGGATTGTCAGTCCTTTCCCACATGCACACTCCACCAGGAAATCGAACCTAACATTGGGCAGAAGAAAGGACTATGCCCATTATTCCCCTCACACCATGACTGCAAGGCACACTCCCACACTTTCCCACTCACCATTCTCCATTGTCCCTCATTCTCATGCAGGGAGACGCCCGGTTGCTCAGGCAGAGGATTCTTCTGTTTGGTCTCACGCAACAAGGAGGTGAGTCATTCTGACTGTCATTCACATTTCTACAGAGTGGTATCTGGTGTGTTTTCCATCCGTATTTTGGGGTCCGGTGTAAATTTCTCTCATGCACAGGTTGGGATTCTGTTTTCTTCCCCATTGCGATCTGTGTAAGTTTCCCTGGTGGCTTCATTGTTGAGAACGAGCTGTTGTTTCCCCATGTTCTATTGGTTGTGTTTGCTGTCATGATTGGGGCTGCTGTAGGTTGTTTTGGAGTCATTTTGGCCACGAAAGGACCAAGAATGACTTAGGAATTGTTTTCTCTGTCCAAGCTGCGAATCGCTTGTCTGGAAGCATGCATGTAGTGGTTGGTCTTCAGACTATATTGGAGTGGTGATGAGGGCCTGATTTGCTTGGAAAACTTGGTGGGTTTGGGAACCACACAGACAGGGCTAGAGGGCTGGCTTTCTTCTCCATAACCCTTGAATAGCACTGGAAGGGAAGTCAGGGCCTGAGGGACTGTATAGCAGAGAAGGGACTGATTCCTTGTGTTGGGTGTGTGTGGGTGTCTTAGAAGTCAGGCTAGTTTTGGTGTAGGTGTCCCTAGCTTTGCAATGAGCTCACCAGCTTAGCATTTAGCCTTTTCCAGCTCTTGGATGGCTTGATAAACCCAACTATGTTGGATTGGCTATTTTGTTATCCTTCGCTATGTGTAAGCCTGCTAGTTCCTTATTCCTTGGGGAATCATGCCCAACTCGGGGGTGGCAGCATTGCTGAGAGATTAAGGAGCACTCTGGCCTATGGTTGGGTGGAACGTTGCAGCGACGTAGCTGGTTGCAGGACAGTTCTTATAAGATAAGTATTGTTGACTAATATGTTTTGCAATCATATTTACTGTTAATGAATTATGATGATGGCCATGTTGAATGCTGAATTGTATGTTTTTCTTCCGCTGTGTATGTGAATGATTATGCATCTTAGTATGTAGTATGTTCAAGCATTTTATTTCAATTTTTATAGGCATGTACATGTTCATGGGGCTAGTTGCCTGTATGTTTAGTGTATGGCAGCGTCGTCTTCGCCAGTCGAAGGGTCGGGGACGTTACATTGTGGTATAAGAGCCTATGTTGCAGCATGGGCTTGAATGGGCTGTGAAGATGCAGTGACAGAGCCATCATTGTAGCATGGGCCTCAGAGGGCCATGAAGAATCAAGTAGCAGGGGCAGGCTGCCTTTTTCCCAGTAGAGACCAGAAATTTACGACAGAAAAACTTCAATTTTGTTTTTCTAAGTCTTAGGCCGTTGGCTCATCGAAATACTAAGTAGGAATCTCTTTCGATGCAGCGGAGAGCTAGGTGGGAGGCCACCTGACGGAAGAGAGTTAGAAGAAATTTGAGAAAATTTCTCTAAGTGTCCGTTCATCGTTGGCGGAGATCAGTGGAAGTCGGAGCCACAGTTGTGGAGGGGATCAACTGAAGGCCACCGAAACATCGGCCCCATTTTGTGGAAAGATCACCAGACACAGACCGTCGGTGATCGTCAACACTTAGTTGTAGGGATTGTCGAAACGATGGTTCCGTAGGGTTAAGGATCACTGAAAAACTTCGGCGCGGAAAAAAGGAAAGGAAGTGGACATGGGCGCCAAAACATCGGTGAAAAATAGATGGTTGAGGCGTCGATGCGGCGATGAACACCGGAAGAATTTAGTTGTTCGGACTGTCGATGCCGTTGACAGAAAATAGTTGTTGGGTTCGTCGAAACCGCAAAAGAATTTAGTTGTTTATCAGTCCGCCATTGCGGCTACCATGTGGACTAGCACTCCGATGATTAGGAGTTCAAACCGCCGATGCTCCGATCGCCGACATGTAGCGCTTAGTAGTTCCAACTGCCGACAGATGTTATGGTCTGCGAGAAAAGAAGAAAGTTTTCAAAATTTGTCTAAGTGTTGAATCCATCAGCCATCGACAGAAGTTAGTTGATGAGATCGCCGATGGACGTAATCGGAAAATTTTAGTTGTTTGTGCGTCTGCCATTGCGGCTGTTTAGTGGAATATCCTTCCAACGTATAGAGGCTTCAACCACCGATGCCGCAATGATTAGTGCTTTCGACAACCGATCGAAAAATTATAAAGGATCAGACCATTGATCGGAAAAAGTTAAAGGTTGATAAACCCCCCGTTGTGGATGCCTAGAAGACTAGCCACCCGATGTATAATGCATCCGATTGCTGATACTACGGAAAAATACATTTGTTGAAACCGCCGATGAACAGTCCTTGGCATTGCCATTACAGTTCATAGGATTAGATAACTATGGACTCGACACGCCGAAGAAAAATAGATGAACAGACCGCCGATGAGAAGCTGAGGAAATTAGTTATTCTGACTGCTGAAACGTCGGAATGTTAGTTGGGATGAGACCTGATTTTATACAAGGAAATTTGGGTTTTTCTTGTAGATTTTTAAAGCAATTTTTTTGGTTACTATTTTTTAGTGGGTTTTCAGCAGATTGCCAAGAGATTACAGGGCTAGAAAGGAGAAAGATTTTGTGTTTAAGCAAAATTGTTATTTTATAATTTTTCCCAAGAGAAGGTAAGTAGTTCTTTTTTTATCAAGCTATGTATCTAACAGTTTGTGTTACTAACACATTTGTAGAATCATAAACACCTTCAAGAGCAGTATTCCAGGTAGAGCAGTTGGTAGGTAAGTGGTGATTCTGTCATGAGAACCCATGATGGATATGATGCTCGGGATTCTTACAAGCGTGTGAGAGATGCCATGGGATAAAATTTCTGTAATGGACATGATGACATAGAGTCTAATGGAAGGAGATTCCAAGAGACGTCGTTAGATGTTGCAGCCACCATGAGAAGCTTAATTAAAGCCCAGGAAGAGAAACTCCAGTTGAATGCTGCTATGTTGTAGAGCCTGACAGACTTGCAAAGAAAGATAGACTCTGGGCATGGTACAGCAAGACCGAAAGGTAGTAAGAGCAGTACTAGGAGAGGGAGAAGGACTTCTAGTGGATCATTTGACTTTGAAGAATCCAACTGGGATTCAAGTTCATCCTCTCGTAAAAGAAAAAGAAAGAGACACCATAGGAATCGCTCTCGGGATGAATTTAAGAAGGCTAAACCTCCTACATTTGATGGTGAGGTAAGGACTGGACAAGAGGCTGAAGCTTGGATTCTTGGGATAAAGAAGTACTATCAAGTACAAGATTATTCGGGGAACATGAAGGAAAGAGTTGTCGTATTCAATCTGAATGGAAGAGCATCCATTTGGTGGGAACAGTTCAAACAAGTAAAGAAGATTAGTGAAAGGAGACTAAAGTGGAAATAGTTCAAGAAATATTTCAAGCAGAAATACCTCTCTGACATGTATTATGATGATAAGATTAAGGAGTTCCATGAGCTGAGATTGGGACAGAAGACCATGGATGAATATGCAAATAAATTCTTGGAATTTTTGAGGTATGTCCGATACATCATAGATGAAAAAGTGAAGGTCCGGGGGTTTCTGAGTGGATTGCCTCAGTCTTACAAAGACAGAATTGAGTTTTATGAACCTATAACTTTGGAAGAAGTAATAAGGAAGGCTAAGTATTTCTATGAGCAAAGAAAAGGTAAACCTGATTACCGTAAGGCCTGGAAGGACAAGAAGAATGAGAAGTTTGACCAAAGAAAGAAAGGTTTCAAACCTTCTAGATTCAGGAATCAGCAGAAACAACCATCCCAAGCTGCGAGTAATCCATTTGGAGTGACAGGTGGAAAGCCTAAAGAGCCACAACCAAATAAAGGTCCACTCAAATGTTGGAAATGTGAAGGACCCCACTTGCGCATATATTACCCACTCGAGAATGAGAGTGCAAGACCAACTTACAACATTCAAGAAGCAGAAACAGTGGGACATGTAGCAAGGGCAGTCCCTAGAATTTATGCAGCACTGGAGGACTGGCAGGTAGATCACCAGTCAACGGTGGTTGAAGTTGCAGTTAAGATTGTTGAGCAATCTGTTTCTATTTTGATTGACCCTAGTTCTACTCATAGTTACATTACTCCTAGAGTAGTGGAGATTTGTGATTTTAGGAAAGTAAAGCATAGGAAATCTTGGTTAGTTCAGCTAGCCACTGGAAATAAGAGAAAGGTCAGTGAAGTGGTAGAGAAATGTCCATTGGTCATGAACGGGTTGGTCACATGTGTAGATCTGAATGTTCTACCACTTGGTTCCTATGATGTTCTCATTGGAATGGATTGGTTAGAAGCTCACAGAGTGAAGCTTGACTGTTACAATAAGACTTTCAAATGCATGAATGAAGAAGGAAACCCAGTAGTTGTGAAAGGTATTCCAAAGGTGATTTCAGTATGGTAGGTTTCAACAATGCAGCTGAAGAAGTTCTGTAGGAAGGGTTGCCAGTTGTATGCAACTCATATTTTGGAGGAAACAGGAAATGAAACTCCTAGGTTGGAGGACTATTAGGTGTTACAGGAATTCAAGGATGTGTTTTCTGATGAGATTCCAGGGCTTCCTCCAAAGAAGGACATTGATTCCACAATTGAACTTGTTCCAAGAGCAGTACTAGTGTCCAAGGCACCCTACAGGATGAGTACACCGGATATGCTAGAACTGAAAATGCAACTGCAAGAGTTGTTGGAAAATAAGTATATCTGGCTAAGTGTGTCTCCTTGGGGAGCACCTGTTCTATTCGTAAAGAAGAAATATGGTACACTCAGGTTGTGCATTGATTACAGATAGTTGAACAAGGTTACTGTGAAGAATAAATATCCTTTGCTTAGGATTGATGACCTCTTTGATCAAATGAGAGGAGCAAAGGTATTTTCCAAGATTGACTTGAGGTCTGGTTATCATTAGGTGAGAATCAAGGATGAAGACATTCATAAGACAACCTTCAGGACAAGGTATGGAAATTATGATTTTGTAGTGGTACCATTTGGTCTCATAAATGCACCAGCTACATTTATGTGCCTCATGAATAGTGTCTTCAGCAGATATTTGGACAAGTTTGTTCTTGTTTTCCTTGATGACATTCTTGTTTATTCTGAGAATGAGAAAGAGCTTGAAGAGCACTTGAGATTGACATTGCAATTGCTCAAGGAGCATCAGCTGTATGCAAATCTGAGCAAGTGTGACTTCTATAGAGATAGAATTCAATATTTGGGTCACATTATCTCTGAGGAGGGTATATCTGTGGACCCTAAAAAGATTGAAGCCATTATGAATTGGCCTACTCCAAGAAATGTAACAGATGTAAGATCTTTTATGGGACTTGCAGGATACTACAAGAGATTCATTGAGGGATTATCCAAGGTTGCACATGCCATCACTTCTTTTCAAAAGAAGGGGATGAAGTTCGAATGGACATCGAGGTGTGAAGAAAGCTTCCAGCAGTTGAAGAATATTCTCACCAGTGCACCAATATTGAAAGTTGCAGATCCAGAGAAAGATTTTGTGGTATGTACCGATGCCTGCGGACAAGGGCTTGGAGGAGTCCTTATGCAAGACAACCACGTGATATGTTATGAGTCAATAAAGTTGAATGAGCATGAGAAGAACTACGCCACTCATGATATAGAACTTGCAGCCATAGTACATGCTCTCAAGATGTGGAGGCATTACTTGATGGGTAGAAGATTTGAGCTCAGGACAGACCATTGTGGTCTGAAGTATCTATTTGATCAGCCTATTCTGAATGCTAGGTAGTCAAGGTGGCTGGATTTTTTATGTGAGTTTGATTTCGAAATCAAGCACATAAATGCAAAAGAGAATAAGGTAGCTGATGCACTCAGCAGGAAGGTGTAGGAAATGCATGTGGCATCTGTTAGTATTTGCCAATCAGATTTGAAGCAGCAGATTGCTAATCATGCTGCTAAAGACGAATTGCATGAGCTGGTAAAAGACAAATTGCAGCAGCAAATTCTTGAGAAGAGGTATGAGGGATATAAATTGGAAGAAGATGGACTTCTTACTTATAGAGGCAGAATTTATATTCCAAATGTAGTAGAATTGAAGAGAGTTGTTATGGATGAGATCCACCAAACTCCATATTCTGGTCACCTAGGATACGAGAAGACGATTGCTACAACCAGAAAGCAGTACTTTTGTCCAGGAATGAAAAAGGACATGGCTGAATAAATTTCAAGGTGCATGAAATGTCAACAGGTAAAGGTTGAGCATCAACATCTAGCAGGCTTTTTGTAGCCTTTGCCGGTTCCAGGATGGAAATGGGAAGTTATTTCCATGGATTTTATTATAGGATTGCCAATGACTTGGAGACAACATGATTCCATCATGGTTGTGCTGGACAAGTTGAAAAAGGCAGCACATTTTATACCGGTGAAGTTCATGCATAAGACTGATGACATCGCAAAGATCTTCATGAAGGAGATTTTCAAATTGCATGGATTGCGAAGGCAATAGTCTCTGACCGAGATGTCAAGTTCACTTCCAATTTTTGGAAGGGTTGTTCTTATATTTGGGTACAAAGCTAAACTTCAGCACTACCTATCATCCTCAGATAGATGGGCAGATAGAGAGAGTTAATCAGGTGCTTGAAGATATTCTTTGCATGTATGTGATGGACAAACCAACTAAGTGGGAAGACTACTTACACTTGGTAGAGTTTGCTTATAACAATGGACATCAGACATCCTTGGGGATGAGTCCGTATGAAGCTTTGTATGGAAGAAGGTGTAGGACACCAGTGACTTGGGATAATCCAGTGAACAAGGTTGTGCTTGGGCCAGAATTGCTCAGGGAAATGGAGCAAGAAGTTGTAAGGATCAGGCAGAATCTGAAAGCAGCACAGGACAGACAGAAAAGCTATGCAGATAAGCATAGGGTGAACAGGGAGTTCAGTGTTGGGGATCATGTTTACCTCAGAGTGAGGGCAAAGAAGAGTTCCTTAAAGCTTGGAAGTTGTGCTAAGATGTCACCAAGATATTGTGGGCCATTTGAAGTGCTTGAAAAATAGGGCTAGTTGCATATAGACTTGCATTTCCTGCTAGCACTAGAGCTCATAATTTTTTTCATGTTTCTTTGCTTAAGAGATATGTACATGATCCTAACCATGTGATAAATTGGGATGTGATTCAGGGGGAACCTGAGGGAGAGTTCTGAACCGAGCCAATGCGCATCCTCAATAGGAAGGTCACAATGCTTCAGAACTAGGCCATAGGGAAGGTAAAGGTGTAATGGGATCACTACGGACCTGAAGAGGCTACGTGGGAGCTGGAGGATACCATGTGATTGGCACATCCATTTTTGTTCAATTCTGTGAAACACTGAGGAAATACCAGTGTAGCATTTTGCTCAAATTTTGTAAAGCACTGAGGATAGTGCTATTGAAGGGGGAGGGGAATGTAACACCCTAGTTTTGACCCTGTTTGCATTAATGTATGTGATGTATATATTGTAATGAATCATGGTGTGGAGCGAAAGGCAAAAGTCCCACCATCGATTTGGTTGTGTTATGTTTCATCGAACGGGATCGTTGACGATGGTATATCATGGTATATGACACATATTAAGTTTTGTCATCAGGTAAACATGCTTTTTAATTAAATGAACCCAACCAGCTACTCTCACTACAACCATAATGAAAAGGGCATGATTTTCCTAAGGATAGGGAGGGGGAATGCTAAACCTTGAGCCCATGGGGGAAAATCCATGTGTCACCACCCTTTTTGTTTTACTCACCTTCCCTTGTCTTATCCAACTACCACCTTAAATGCTCTGCTGAGTAGTTGAGGCAGTTATTGCTGGGGAGTGGAGTGTGGCAGGATTGTCAGTCCTTGCCCACACGCACACTCCACCAGGAAATCAAACCTCACGTTGGGAAGAAGAAATGAATACACCCATTATTCCACTCTCACCATGACTGCAGGGCACACTACCACACTTTCCCACTCACCATTATCCATTGTCGCTCATCCTCACATAGGGAGACCCCCGGTTCCTCAGGCAGAGGATTCTTTCTATTTGGTCTCACGTAGCAAGGAGGGGAGTCATTCTGACTGTCATTCATGTTTCTACAGAGTGGTATCTGGTGTTTTTTCCATCTGTATTTTGGGGTCTGGTGTAAATTTCTCTCATGCACAGGTTGGGAGTCTGTTTTCTTCCCCATTGCGATATGTGTAAGTTTCCCTAGTGGCTTCATTATTGAGAATGGGCTGTTGTTTCCCCACATTCTATTGGTTGTGTTTGCTGTCACGATTGGGGATGTTGTAGGTTGTTTTGGAGTCATTTTGGCCACGAAAGGACCAAGAATGACTTAGGAATTGCTTTCTCTGTCCAAGCTGCGAATCGCTTGTCTGGCAACATACATGCAGTGGTTAGTCTTCGGACTGTATTGGAGTAGTGATGAGGGCTTGATTTGCTTGACAAACTTGGTGGGTTTGGGAACCACACAGATAGGGATAGAGGGTTGGATTTCTTCTCCATAACCCCTGAATAGCACTGGAAGGGAAGTTAGGGCCTGAGGGACTGATTCCTTGTGTTGGGTGTGTGTGGGTGTCTTAGAAGTCAGGCTAGTTCTGGTGTAGGTGTCCCTAGCTCTGCAATGAGCTCACCATCTTAGAATTTATCCTTTCCCATCTCCCGGATGGCCTGATAAACCTAGCTGTGTTGGCTTGGCTGATCCATTGTTTCTTGAGAAACCCAACTATGTTGGTTTGGCTGTTTTGTTATCCTTGGCTATGTGTAAGCCTACTAGTTCCTTATTCCTTGGGGAATCATGCCCGGCTCGGGGGTGGCAGCATTGCTGAGAGATTAAGGATCACACTGGCCTATGGTTGGGTGGAACATTGCAGTGACGTAGCTGGTTGTGGGAAATTTCTTATAAGATAAGTACTCTTGACTAATTTGTTTTGCAATCATATTTACTGTTAATGAATTATGATGATGGCCATGTTGAATGCTGAATTGTATGTTTTGGTTCCGTTATGTATATGAATGATTATGCATCTTAGTATGTAGTATGTTCAAGCATTTTATTTCAATTTAGGTATGTACATGTATGGGGCTAGTTTCCCAGATGTTTGGTGTATGGTAGTGCCCTCTTTGCCGGTCCGAGTGTCGGGGATGTTACAATATCTAGAATCCTTCTCTGCTGAATCTTCCACATATCCAGCCCTTAGGTTCACCTTGTAGAACTCTTTAGTGTATTCTCTCACTGTTAAAAATATCTGCCTAAGGTTCTTTATCTGTCTATAAAAAATTAACTAGTAATATTTGGGCAAGAACTTAGCCCTCATCTTTGCCACCATTCTATCCCAGCTTTTTATCAATGGCTTATTCCTCCTTCTTTCTGTTTGCACACTATCCCACCACAAGGATGCATGCCCTTTCAACCTCGTCGCAACCAATATGGCTCTCTTGTCTTCTTCTACCTCATCGTACTCAAAGTACTTATCCAGCTCACTGATCCAGAAAATGAGATGCTCCGTGGAAATAATTCCATCATAAGTAGGCAACTTCAGTCTCGGCCTTGAAGTCGCTCCCAAAATAGATCTGGAATATCTCAAATCTGGTGTTTCCTGCATAGGTGCAGCTTCTTCTCTTTGTTTTTCATCCTCAGGTTCACTTACATCCCCTGATTTTGGGTCTCTTCATCTGTCTATTTCCATGGCTTCTAGAAGTGTCCTTAACTCCCTCATTTCCTCTAGAACTTCTGCGTTCCCTCCTGGTCAAACTCTGTCATGACCTCTTGCTCTTCCCATACGTGCAACCATCTTCTCGCACTAATCCTATGCAATAACAGTTCTCCTTCACATTGTTACAAATTATGTCACCAAGCCTCTTCTCGACCCTTGGTCTCTTGGAAATGCTGGTCCTCTATCCTGAACCTCTTGATCTCTCTTCTTTGCTCTCTATAGGCTTCTACAGCTATGCTTCTCTGTTTCACAAACTTCTCCTTGCTCCTTCAGAAATTCTACCCACAATCTCAACTATGGAATTCCTCAACAAAAAATCTCAACTTCCTTGCTCTGATACCAAAACCAGTGCAGGTGGGTTGACCGTAGCCAACCCCAACCAGCACTTCCAGGATATTCAGGATCCTATACTTAGCAGGACTGCCAAATTTACCCTAATGGCCAAATTCTGCTCCAAAATCACCTTTCCGACAATTTCGCCTACGAAATCATTGTCTCGACACTTTGTTTCTGCAACAGAGTTTCTAATGTCGGGTTGCAGGATCTCAAAACACCCAAAGTCACACCCCACAACTTTCCTCCCGAAACGGCCTTCCCAAAATTGAGTTTCGGGATGCGGGATGCCGACTTCCAAAGTTGCGCCCCCGAAACTTCCTTCCTGTGATTCTTCCCCCACAATTGTCCTAGCCTTTAGATCTTTTTGGATTTCATATTGATTGTCAATCTTATTTTTGATGTGGACCTCTTAGATCTCTGCAGATCTGTTAACTTCCTTGCAACTTTCATTGTGGGATTCTTCTGGATCGTTAGATCTTGATCCATGGGCTCAAACTCCATCGTTCGTTCTCTGCAAAAAATCGTTAAGGAAGAAAATATGTGGGTTGCGCTGATTGATCATGAAATTGATCAATCCAGCCTACAATCGTTCAGATTATTTAGCCTAGCACTCTTATGCATGCATCTATGCTTTGCTTCAACTATTCAAGCAAGAACTTGATGCATGAATATAGTAGCTTCTCAGAAATACACAAATTTCCATGAAAATGCCGAAGTCGGCTCTGCATGGATACATAGTTCAACATAGCACATGCATAAAGGATAAACAACCCAACAAACACACGGTTAATCCTTCTATTAAGCAACAAAGGAAAATGCACACAACTTGGATGTCTCTCCTTCCGATTCTTCAAAATATTTACAATAAGAACCATACATATGTCTGTCCTTTACTCTGCAAACTTGGAATTCTAATGCTGAAGAGCAGAACCCCCTCTACATCTCTAAACTGTCTATTTATCCTAAAACTATGACCACCTCAACTAAGTGGTCCTGCAACTGGAAACAAACTCTACGACGCATGATGAAAATGTCCTTTTCTGAAACAACTACCAACAGCTTGATCTCTACGCAGGGAGTCATGATCCACAATGATTCCTACGTCTCTAATCAGGCTGTGACTCAGCACAAAATGGTTACAAAAGATACCATAGCATGTGACCAACTCATCACATTGTTGGCATGCCACGATGCTCCTGCATCACTTCCTGTGAGGCCTTGTGGATTCACAAGTTGTTGGTGGGTTTATTTGATCAAGAGCTGACGCCTACAATAATATACTATGACAATCAGAGTTGCATCCAACTCTCTAAGAATCCAATATTCCATGATATGTCGAAGCACATTGAGATTAGGTACCACTTCATCTGAGACTATGTCCAGAGAGGAGTTGTAGAGTTGCAGTGCATTTCCATTAATGAGCAGGTTGTAGATCTTTTGAAGAAATATTTGGGGAGGGGCAAGTTTTTTTTCTTCCAAGACAAGTTGGGAGTGATGCATAACACCTTCATTGGTAAGAGAGTGTTTATTTTGTACATAGGAAAGTTTTTCCCTAGTGATTTTTGTGCCTAAGTCACTAAAAGAGGAAAAGTGACATGGCCCTTGCTAATTACATGAGATGTATAATTAATTTCTCTTTAGTCATAAAGTGAAATTTTTATTTATTAAAGTGGGAGTTGAATGAAAATAATTAATTATGGAGAGAGTGTGGATTTAATCTCATCCATTGATCTTATATTACTAGACTCAATGTGGGTCCTTGATCTTTTGATCTTTCAACTTCCCTCATGAGACAAACGAAAAGGAAAGGTAAACCTAAATGAGCCATTCATTCATCCAAGAGAGTTGGAAGAGAATTCAAATTCTTAAGAAGAGAAGTAGAGTTGGAGAGAGAGTATATCAAGGGCATGAATTCCAAGGATATTCTATCTTCAACAGTAGAGAACGATTTTTTGAGAGACATGCATGAAAATCAAGGTACATTTTAGGAGATTACACCAACACAAAATTTGAGAGTTGACACAAATTTATAGGGGATATTTTGAGCACGCATTCCAAAGATGACACAAAGTTCAAGGATTGTTTATCATCATTTATGGTGACTGTAATTAATGTTGGTACATATTGTTTAGAGTGATTCCATACAGTTGAGTGGGTAGCACAAAAATCGAGATAGAAAACATGATTTTTTAGGAAGAATATCAGTTTGAACCTTGGCATGCATTCCCAGGTATTGGGCATGAATTTTGAGACCATCCGTATAGTTGCAAGAGGAGAGAATCCATACAGTTTGAGGAAGAAATATGGCACAAATTCTAAGGAATATTTTATGATTGTCTGCATGGAAATTGTTGTACATTATAGGTTGAGATGAGTTGGTTTCATTAGTATTGATTATACTGTTGTACTTTATTTTGAATACTAAAATAAAATAACTCTCTCATAGGTTTTCCCTAGTTGTGGTTTTTTCTTGAGGCTATTGGCTTGAAAATGCAGAGTCTAATTGTTTTAATGTGTGTGAAAGTTATGCTCATATTTTTTTTGCAATTTCTCCTAGTGTTTCCTGTTCTGTTTGTTTATGAGAAAAAATCATTTACAACAGTCAAGCTTAATGGATTGGGAATTAAACAATAAGCATTGAAACTTGAAACTGGGTTGGGGACAGAATGAAGTTTTTACAAAATGAAATAATTAACATGATAGAACCGTAATATCTAGGATCATAAGGAATTGTAAGGTCTTTATAGGTAGCGGGGTCATATAGTGACCCTCTTGCACGATAGGAGTTTAGAATTCCTATGATTCTTCTAGGGGGGATATAAACATATTCTTAAAAGGAGGTAATAGACAAATTCATAGATTTAATTCAAATGCTTCAAATAGTTACCAACAAGCCAATGGAAAAGAAAAGGATCCATTATAGTTATACTACTATTGATCCCATTTAAAAAGGAGAAAATATAAAGTCCATAAAGAAATTAAAGCCTAAATTTTAAACCATAGATAAACAAGTGGTTCATGTAACTATTGAGGTAGAGGAGGATATGGATGGAGGAAGAAATGATATAAAGAACAAGGCCTTGGATGTGGTTTCTATTATCAGCCATCCTTTGGATTAGTACACTAATACAAATATACCTTAAAGTCGTAGGCATGTAGAGAAAACCTTCCTGAAGTGTAAGTACTAATAAAAAATTACATAGTATATTTCTATTGAGAGATCAAGAAACTAGAAATAAAGATCTATCTACAAATGAAGAATATGGAAAAGTATAAGTCATGAACACTAGATCATGTAATATTGGAGGCCATTCATTAATTTTCCTTTAATGTTAAACATGGTAGGAAAATGACTAAGGAATACCTTGAATCATTTCAACATTTTTTCTATGTACATAGATGAGGTTGAAGAACAACTTTGGAAATATTTGAAAACATCCATACCAATAGAGAAGTGCAAAGTCCTCAACTAGAATTGGACTGATTTTTTAGTTAACTATTTATGTATTTTGGTTTGGTACCTTTTTCAAACAATTTGGTGATAGTATGCTATTATACCAATGTAAAATCCCCTAGATTATAATGTCTGAATTTTATATTATCCAAGGATAGTTGGTTGTTACATTTTACATCTGATTACTTCAATACAAATTTCTCATATATCCACAATAGTATTTGGCACATGAAATTAAATTTATTGCTATTACAAGAAAATAGCCATTACGTTTAATGCTTGTAATAAATGCCATGGATAAGTTTTGTAACAACAATATAGTACTAGCAGTATATCAAACACAATTATTAGCTAACTTGTATTTTGTGATAATGGTTTGCAACCTCTTCTAAGCAATGTGACAACACTCTCTTCAACATCCAATATTTTTGTAGATGCGACATACAACTGTAGATTCCACATACAGCTGTAGGTGCATAGATGCCACTCTTGTAGGTTTTCTTGAGTTAGCATCTCCCCTTTTGGTAATGAACATGTCATTCAAAGGCCACAATTTGGCTAAGTATGGTCACTAGTAGTGGGTGCCTTCATTGTAATCCCTACCAAAGTATATTGCAACCCCTCTTGCAAAAATAATGACAGAGTTATAAAAAAAATGTATCTAGGCTCAATGCCCTTCCATTGTGGTAATGCCAACAATTTAGTTCTTGATCTCTCAAACAAAAACATGCCTAGATAATGAATGCACCCTCCTCATGGAAGTTTTGATGGCGAATACAATGGAGAAGTGGCCAGCTGAGATGTATGTCCCTTTTCTTACAATTTTCCCTTCAACTCAATGTTCCCCACTATACAAGTGTACCCTCCAAGAAATGACTGAAATATTCACAAATATGTTGGTAGACTTGTTTCTCCTCCATGAAAATGAAGCATAATAAAATATCTAAGTGATATTTCCTCTCAAAATCAGTTAGGGTGGATAGTTTCATCACTGAAATCAACTTTTGTCTTAGGGTTTACGTCCCAAGAGCCAAAATCCACAAGATCTCTCAAATTCTCTTTTTTTTTCTAGAAATAAGTCTTGAAAAACTGAGAGAATAGGTCTATTTGGTCTTTATGCCCATTTTCACTCTTTTATGACCTTTTTACATTTTCCCATGTAATTATTTAATTAAAGTGACTTTATAAAGTCTATGTCACTTTATAACACCCATTTTTATTTAATTACTCGATTTAACCTTCTAATGTTTCTTTTCTTTCCTAAATGACATTAAATAATACTTTAATTCCCTTTTTCCTACTATAGTCTATGAGAATTAAATAGGATACTAAGTCATCTGTCTAGAGTGGTCAGTTAGAAGGGGACATTACAATATTATCTTACCGATATTGTTTATCCTTAAGAACTGCAAACCAAGATGCTTAAAAATATGCTCTCCCTCCCAAGTAGCATCCTCCACAAGAAATTCTCTACACTTGATAAGATACTCCCTAATCACTCTTCTCCTTATATTCATCTCCCTGACATCTAGAAACTCCTTCGGGTTCAATTTCAATTGACCCTCCTCATCTAGTGAGGGTAACTCTGCAGAAGTAGTGACCTACTGTCCAATTTCCTTCTTGAGGCATGACACATGAAAAACATTGTGAATCTTTCTCTCCTCTAGAAACTAAAGATCATAATTTACTTCCCCAACTCTCAGAATCACCTTGTAGGGACCATAAAAGCATGGATTCAACTTCTCCGCATCACTTTTATTCAATGAATACTATCTATATGGTTTCAATCTCAGAAAAACCAAGTCCCCTACCTCAAATCTACGTTCAACCTTGTGTCTGTTTGCATACATATTTGTCTAGTTCTAGGCCATCTGCTGATTATCCTTAAGGATATCTTATTTTCTTAATATCCAGTATTTGGATTTGGGATTCTTACTATTTTTAAACACCATGTCCACAAATGAAGGAGCATCATATCCATACACTGCTCCGAATGAGTTCATCCCAATAAACATATGATAAGTGGTGTTGTAGCAATGTTCTCCTAGGTGTAACCATTTAACCCAAGCCCTTTGTTTTCCTAACATAGTTACATAAATATCCCTCAACCCATTTGTTCATAATCTTTGTTCGGCCATCCTTTGGGGGTGATAACCAGTACTAGAAGTCAACTATTTGCCTTCCATTCTGAACAACTCCTGCCAAAATGCATTGAGAAACCTCATGTCCCTAACATTGACAATGAACTTCAAAAACCCATGGAGTCATAACACCTCCCTCAAAAATAAATCTGCAACCTGCAATGCAGTATAGTCTAATGAAATGATGAATAAATGAGTGAACTTGGTGAATCTATTAACCACTACATATATGTAATCTCTTCCTTGCACCTTCGATAGACCCATGATGAAGTCCATCAACATACTTTTCCACTTATGCTTTGGAATGGGTAAAGGATGCAATAACCTCACTGCGTGAGCGTGCTTTGACTTGTTCTATTGACAAGTCATACACTCTCGTACATGCCGCAATACATAACCATTGAGCCATTTCCATGAGAACCTCTCTCTAATATGCTTGTAAGTTTTGAAATATCCAAGATTCCTTGCCAAGGGTGTATCATGCGTGGCCTTCATGATCTTCTCTTTAAGATTGGACTCAAACACTAAGTATATCATGTCTTTGTAGAATATAACATCATGCACAAATATATACATGTCATCCTGAATGTGACCATCCATAAAATCACAAACAAACTTATTCTTGGAATATTCCACCAAAAGATGGGCTTTCCAATTAGCTGAAACCTCCATAAGCGAACATGTTATTGGTTTCCTGGAGAGGGCATCAAAAATAATATTTTTTTTCCCTTCACATACTCAATTCCAAAGTCATAAGCTTGTATCTTGCTTATCCATTCAGTTTTCTCTCATTCAGGTCCTTTTGATCTAGGAAATAACACAAGTTGTTGTGGTCTGTCCTAACCGCAAATATTCCACCTACCAAATATTGTCTTAATTTTTCCAAAGCATGCATAATGGAGAGCATCTCCTTATCATAAATGGAGTAGAGTATCTCTATATCCTTGAGTTTTTTACTCTCAAATGCTATGGGATGTACATTTTGAATGGAAAAAACTCCTATACCCTCACTCGAAGCATCACACTCAAGCACAAAGGGTTGATTGAACTTGAGAAGTGCCAAAATTGGATAAGTTCCCATTAGCTACTTTATCTTGTCAAATGCTCGTTGATCTTCTTATGTCCAATTGAATTCCTATTTCTTTGTAAGATCAGTTAGGAATGCACCCAACTAAGAAAACCCCTTAACAAAATGTATATAATAATTGCACAATCCATAAATCCCATGCAACTTTATAACGTTCCTGGATAGTTTCCAGTCTAATCGGGAATGGATCTTGTCCTGATGTACCTGTACACCCTGCGGATTAATCACATGGCCTAAATATAATATCTCTGTCATGCATAATTCACAATTTGAATCCTTGGCATACAATGAGTTCTCCTCCATGATGCTTAATATCTCATCCAGATGCCTCAAGTGCTCCTCCCATGTCCTTCTGTAAATAAGAAGGTCATCAAAGAATTCCAACATAAAATTCCTCAATTTCTTATTGAATATGTGGTTCATGCAAGACTGGAAAGTGATCGGTGCATTGGTAAAACCAAATGGCATGTCCAATAACTTGTATTGCCTATAATGCCACTTGAAAGTAGTCTTGTGAACATATATCTCCCTGGTATTGATCTGATGATACTTTGAATGAAGATCAATCTTTGTGAAGTACACTACCCCATGCAAATCATCCAAAAACTCATCGATCCTGGGAATGGGGTACTTTTTTTTATCATTTTCTTGTTTAGAGATTGATAAACAATACACATTTTCATGGTTCCATCCTTTTTCTTGACCAAAATAACTGAAGAAGCAAATGGATTGGAGCTAGGCTTGATATGCTCCATCACTAACAACTCCTTCATCTCCTTATGTATCTCATCTTTGATTTCTTTGGGTGCCTATATGGATTAGTGATCAAGGGTTTGATTCCTTCTTTTAACTCAATGATATGCTTAAAGCCTCTATCAAGAGGTTTTCCTCAAGGTATCTCTCTGAAAATACGATCATTTTTTTCTCAACAATGATTGAATTCCTACATGATACGATTGGTTGTTGTTTGAAGATTCCTAATTCATAATCAAACACTCTATTTCATATGATATATCCCCATGTCTGAATAAGGCTTCCATCCACTTGGTTGAAACAATTCTTGGAGCACCTTTACATGCCCCTTAAAAATATCATATTTCCATTTCTTTGTATTGAATCCCATCTCCATTGTTTGATATTTCTGTGAAATTGTTCCCAAAGTACTAAGGAATTGAACACCTAAGACGACATTAATGTATTACAATTCAACCACATATAAACCATCAGGCATACTTTAGTTACCCATCGTCATAGTCAATCACATAACATTTTGCATGCATGCCATAGTGCACTCACCAGCTACCACAACACTGAATCCATCAAAGTCCTCAATAGTAATGCCTCTCCTAGCCACTATGTATGAATCTATAAAGTTGTGGGTGGCCCCACTATCGATCATGATTGTACTACTCCATTGACATGTGGTTTCGCATCTATTGCACTACTATGCTCCCCATCTTGAACCTGTCCTTCCTCCTCCTCATCATCACTGTCTAAGAGAACCTCTATGTAATGAACTTTAACTTTACCCATGCACCTCTGACCCAATTCCCAAGTCTCTTTATAGCTGAAAAATGGCTTCTTCATTTTCTGTTCATTTCGGGTCTCATCATTTAACTTATTTTTCCTGGTCCACTCCTTCTAGAGGGGATTCTAGTATTTGTTTATTTGAGGAATGAAATATTTGGACTAGGGTTTATTATTTTGTACCATGTCCTCCATGTATTGTACTCTAATGATGGAATCCTATAGGGTCTCTAGTTTTAAGGCCTTAACCCAACCATGTAGTGGCTTGGATAATCCTTTAATAAACAACATAACAAGCCTATGCTATGACCATATCTGTCACCATGATTGCAATTCTCTAAAACTATGAGATGAAAAAGGTAATTAGTTGATTTGAAATACCTTTTAGTGTGGTAATTGATGTTACCATTCAATTAAAATTTAGGTTAACCTCCAAACATCATGACTTATTTGTCGTAATTTAGACTAATTATTAGAAAGGATCTGTTTGGATCGAATAAGATCATGGTGACTCCACAACTTGTAGCATCTACACCCCTTCAAAGATTTTGTCGGCACTAGATAATACAAGAATCACATAAGTTACGACTATATGTGACACTGAGTCCTGTCATTATTTATAACATTGCTTTATTGTGATGGTCTATCAGTGATTTCCAACCCAACATATTCACATGAACCATTAATTATAACCACTTTCATGAATTCAGATTGAGGGTTGTCTTATACATTTTTGCAAATGTTGGTATAAATGTATATGATCTTCTCTCAATCTTATATAGTTCATGGATCAATACTCAATGTCGATGTTCCTATCCCTCAATTCCTCAGAATTTGTAGCATTCCTTTTGATGTATGTGTAGAATCGACGATGGATAGGGTAACAAGGGTCTACAACAACATGATTGACCAACATTGACTTATTCAGAATTTTTACGAGTGGTAAATTCTTCTCCAAATGACATAACTTGTGGCATAGATTGTTTTAAAGGTAACGAGTTTGTCCTTCAACCAGTAATAAAATCCCATGTCTTAACCTCTTCGATGGAAATCAATTTTATTTTTTTTACTCTTACCACACACAATCTAGCAACATAATATTTCTTTAAATAACTTTC
Source organism: Pseudotsuga menziesii (assembly GCA_001517045.1). Classification (NCBI taxonomy): domain Eukaryota; kingdom Viridiplantae; phylum Streptophyta; class Pinopsida; order Pinales; family Pinaceae; genus Pseudotsuga; species Pseudotsuga menziesii. Next base: position 261,113 of record LPNX010040143.1, on the reverse strand, counting down.
CTGAAATGAGAAGAACTTGAATTTAAATGGCCAAGGGACGGCTGGTGGTCAAGGACCAATTCATAGAAACCCTAAATTTTAAGGTGATGAGTTGGACACTGGCTCAATTTCAAAGGAACTTTGGAAAGTTTGAGTGAGGCTAAAATCCAGACATCAAAACACAATTATGATATCAATGTTAAGAACCAATTTGGTTCATACACAAACTATACAAACTATATAGAAGATTAGGACAAGTAACTGTAATCCATTAATCCATATGGGATAAGAAAATACATTGAATAAAATGAATGAGATGATTACAACACCATGTGCTGGTTTACATATATATGCATCAATTGGTCTCATAGGTGATAGGTAGTTCCTCTTAATTAAGATATGTCCCTTAATTAACTAATATTATATATATTGTTTACTAATGATGATTATTATTATTTAATGTTTAATTTTAACATTACATACCATAAATCCACACCTCAAACTAACATCATATGTATAGAAAATAATGGATAATATATGACACACTAAATACAATATTATAACTATGCTTGTGACACCCATATACATTAATGTAGTGTCACATGGGAAGAAAAGTGATTTCACACAATGCATTTCCTTGAGACACATGGAAGATAACCTTTGCACACACATGTAAACCAACTTCACAATGTGTATCCCATTAGCTTAAATTTCCCAATGGTAGACAAGATTCTATTTGAGTCATATGCGGCATTAGGGATGGGATTGAAGCACTTCCAAAGAAATGTGGCAGTAAGTCTCACCTGGTCCACCTCAATGACAATACTATTTGTCATTGAGGTGTGGGTCTGGGATTTCATGTGTCAGTATCCATGAAAAATTGGTAATGTGGATTTCTTATAGGGTAAGAGAATAATTGAATTAAAGTCATCCTTAAATTATCTATTAATTGGGGGATAATGAAATTTGTCATCTAGTAAATTTATTGGTCTATTTAACTTGACCCATCATATATGTGTATCTACCTGGTCATGGAGTATTGACCTTGGGAAGGAGAGACTACCATTGTTTCGACAGAAGGGTATCAATTTGAGAGTGGTTCTGATTCTAGTTTGTGGTCACAGATGGAAGTCAAGGATGGATTCTGTCAGTGCCCTACTATGTTAAAATCTTATGAGAAGGCTTCAATGAACTCAAATTGATAAAATATTCAATTAAAGTAACAATGTATTCCTCAATTAAATATTTTTAATCTTCGGTTAAAGCAACAATGTATGCATCAGTTAATTAGAGGAGAACTCACAATGGTCACTTCAGTAAATCAATCATCAATATTTTAGTAAATATTAGTTAACTAAAGTGTTAATAAAAAGGAACTAGTTAACTAAAGTGCTTTGTGTGATGACACTTTAGTTAAATGAAAAGACAACACTTTAGTTAATTAAGTTTTTTCATGATGACACTTGAGTTATTTCATTACGACACTTAAGTTCGTATCCTAAATAAGTGGTCTTGCAATTAGCTAGAAGGTGATTTCATCATGAATTCAGTTAAACATGGATTAATGTCAAAGATGAAAGGCATTGCGCATTGATTATGGATGATTGAAAAAAATGAGGTGCACATCAATTATCCAAGAAGGAAATTCATTATAGTTTGCATGGGAGGCTAATTCCCCATGCAATGATTCACTATTTCTTGCATGGCACTGGTTTTGACAAGTTATTAATGTGTTGGACACATTGCAAAGTTCATCTGGTTGATCTCTCTTCTCTATTGCTCAATACTCTCTTATCTTTGACTAGGGGTTCCAAAATAAATATTCTATTGTAAAATACATTCTCTTCTATCTATCATAATTATACTTTGAATATTTGTTAATATTTTTCATCCTCATTGTTTTGAGTGTTTTCCCTAAGATACATCTTGTGTTATGGTTGAATGTATTATGTGATTGATTGTTATATTGAATCAAGTACTTAGTTATTCCACATTTAAGAATTAAAGATTAAAGATCAACAAAAAATAAACACGGTATAATAGCTCAAGGTGTGAGGGAGCTAACTATTGTCAAGAAAACCTGATCCCATGTAGATTTTGAGGAGTTGATAACAATACTTGAAGAGAATGGCATTGATATCAGTAGGACTAGAAGATCGACTTGAAGGAACTTTGAATTTCAACACTTGGAAGACTAGGGTTCTGAACATCTTGGAGGAACATGACCTAGATGGCTACATTTTTAATGTGGTGGAAGAGACCACATATAATGCAAGGCACATTTCCTTCAAGAAGAACCAAACTAAATCCAAACATATCATCTATGATTTGGTGAAGGACAAATTGATGTTCGTGATTACTCCTTTAAATACCACAAAGAAATTTTTTGATACTTTGACAAACCTCTATGAGAAGAAGGCTCCAAGTCAAAAGAGGGCATTAAATAACAAACTATGAAAACTCAAGATGGAGAAGGACGATACATTGGCCTCTTTATTCACCAATATCTCTTAAGTATGAGATCCACTTACTAGCATTAGAGTTGTGGTGGATGAAGATGATCTCATTCAAACCACTATTTATGGTCTCCCATTCTCATGGGAGAAATTTTTTGCTGTTGTGAATGGACGAGTGTGGAAACCTAACCTCAATACGTTGTGGCATGAATTCCTACAAGAGGAAGGGAGAATCTAGAGCAATACCATGTGCACCAAAGAAGAAATCCTTGCTATTATAGCAAGGATGAAGAAAGGAAAGAAGCAATTCTCTCAAAAGAAGTTTTCTCATCCAAAGAAAAAGGTATACAATAAATAATTTGACAAGTTGAAGGTTAGATGCTACAACTACAATGTTAAGGTCCATTATGCAAGGGATTGCAAATCAAATAAAGGAGTAAAAGGAAGGTTTCATGCTTCTAATTCTATAGAAGATGAAACTACTCAGAAGCATGCATCTGAGGAAAAGAAGACATGGAGGGAGTATTACCTTGTCTCAGCCCTTTTTGGATATATCACCATAAGTGCAGAGACATGGTTGGTTGAAACTGACACATCGAAACAAATGACTGGTTATAAGAGAGCCCTCACTTATTTGAAGGAGAAAAATATCACATGTAGGGTGGATCTGGGAGATAACACAACCTATTTGATCTAAGGAGTTGGATCCACCTCCTTCTAGTTGCACTCAGATGATGTACTGCATTTGCATAAAATTATATATGTATTGGTCTTGAAGAAGAACCTCCTATTAGTTTTGGTCCTTGAAGATAAAGGCTTCTGAGTTATATTGATGGATAATCAAGAACTATTATGGCCGAAGAACAAATACTTGAAATATGTTGTTTTGATTGGAGTTAGAGAGGGAGGTCTCTAAAAAGTACCCAGGAACTACATTCATGCTATGATCCACAACATAGTCAGTCCATGTGAGCTATGGCACAGAAGGATTGGTCACCTTCATTATAAAGTGCTACTAGGATTATAGAAGATGGTAAAAGGTATGCCTATATTTTATTTTGAGCATGATAGTATCTATAGGGGTTGCACTCTTGGGAAGAATGTTAAGACTATTTTTTCTATCAATTCTACTAGATCTAAAGGGATTTTAGAGTTAATACATTATGATGTATGCTGTCCCATGTCATCACCCTCCCTGATTGATATTTATATTTTTATATTTGATATATGAGTTCTCTAGAAATTCATGGATTTATGTCCTAAAGTATAAGAGTGAAACCTTTAGCAAGTTTCACAAATTCAAATCCCTAGTTTAGAATCAAACTAGAAATCACATTCATTCTTTGAGATATGACAATGGAGATGAATTTGAGTCATATGCATTTAATGATTTCTGTAGTGATGCATGAGTATGTATACAATTGACAATAGCCTACAACCCCTAGTATAATTGGGTTTTCGAAAGGAAGAATAGAACCATATGTGAGGTTGCAAAAGCCATGATGCATGTTTAATATATGTCTACCTCATTATGGGTAGAAGACACCAGTACAACTATGTATATCCATAATAGAATTCCTTAGGATATTCTGGAAGAAAAGAAACCTAAATAAGTGTTCACTAGTGAAAAAAAATATATTTCAGACCCAAGGATCTTTGGGAGTCCTATATATATTCATGTATCGATATAAAGAAGATAAAGATGGATCCATACAGAAAGAAAGGAACCTTTGTTGGTTATAGAGAATCATCCAAATCCTACTGAATATGTGTGTCAGGTGAAAGACACATAGAATTCAGTTGAGATGTGTCATTCCATAATAGGTTGCATTCAAGGGATCAAAAGAGATTCAATATGATATATACATGGAGGATCATGAGACTCCCCTGATGGAGGACCTATATTTTGGCTCTCACCATTTAGATGTTGAGAGAGAGAAACAAGAAGAGTTCTTATCTTCACTAGCCCTTGACGAACTGGTAGAACTATTTGATGAACCTCCTGTGAAGAGGAGTTTTGCATGATGTCGATATATTCTACAAGATGCAAAGAGGCATGGAGCACCATTAGGCTCATCCAGAGAGTGAATGCAACCTAACATATATTAAGGTTATGTTGCACAAATAATTCACATCAGTGATTCATAAACTTCCACCTATGAAGAAGTTGCTAAGTAGAAAGTATTGAAACATGTATTGACAGAGGAATACAAGTCTATTATGAAGAATGATGTTTAGGAGGTTGTTCCTAAACCTGAAGGGAAGTCCATAGTGAATTGCATATGGATTTATAAGATCAAGCATGGTGTTGATAGGAGTATTGAGAAGTATAATTCTATATTGGTTTCTTGAGTTTTCTTGTAGGAAGAAGGAATAAACTATGATGAGATATTTGATCCTATGGCCAGGTACACCACTAGTAGAGCTATGATATCACTTGCAATTGTTATAGGATGGAACCTTCACCAAATGGATGTGAATACATCCTTCCTCAATGGTGAGGTTGAGGAAGTGTTTTTCATACAAAAACTCAATAGGTTTGTAGTGCATGGGAAGGAGTTCTATGTTTTTAAGTTGAAGAAATGTTTCTATGGTATTAAGAAAGCCCCTAGGGCTTGGTATTCGATAATTGGAAGCTATATTCAGAGACTGGATTTCTCTAAGAGAGAAGTTGATCCAAAATTTTATTTCAAATTAATGAAGAACTAACCTCTGGTATTGGATCTATATGTTGATGATTTTTTCCTTACTAGAGAGGAACATCTAATTTCTTGGTGCAAGAGGGATCTCACTTCTGAGTTCAATATGAAAGACTTAGGTTTTATGCACTACTTTCTTGGCCTTGAGGTTTGGTGAAGAAAAGATGAGATATTTATTTCTCAAGGGAAATACATTGTTGATGTATTACACAGGTTTGGCATGATGGATTGCAAATCCATGACTACACCAATGGTTTCCAATTAATTGGAGGAAACTACATGAGTCAGATTCTGGATCGGATCCAATGGTCCCAAATTTGTATATATATCTTATTGGTTCGTTGATATACCTAATAGACTCAAGACATAACATATGTTATTCTATGAGTATTTTGAGCCAATTTATGTCTAATCTGAAATTAGACATTAGTTTGCTTCTAAGCATGTGCTTATATACCTTCGAGGCATGATTGCTTATGGATATGGATATGCCTCCAGTGGTGAATTTATGCTACTTGGTTATGCAGACTCAATTTGGGGTCAAATTATCATGGAATGAAAGAGTACATACAAGTATTGCTTTAGCTCGAGTTCAACTATGGTCTCTTGATCCAATAGGAAGTAGAGATTCATAGCCTACAATACTATAGAAGAGTAGTATATTGCAGCTAGTACTACGTGTCAAGAAGTAGTGTGTCTTAGGAATCTACTTATTTGGTTGTTCGATGAGAATCTTGAGTATACAATCATTCGGTGTGACAATCAAAGATGCATTAAGATTTCCACACCTGTGTTTCATGATAAGTCAAAACACATTCAAATGAAGTATCACTTCATCAGAGACATGGTTGTTGAAAGTATTCAATTAAATAAGAGGGTGGGGGGGTTGAATCAATTAATTTCTGTGCTTAAAAAATATTAAACAATTTTAAAACTTTTATCCTCTGTTACACATTCTCTGGTTCTTTCATTGTCTGGCCTTTGGTCTATGCATGGTTAGTCTCTGCTCTTCTCTTTGTCGCTTATTCCGTTCATTCTTCTGTAAATACAAAGTTCGGTATCTCCTCTAAACATCCCACCCTATGCCATTCTCTTCAGCTCACCTTTATACATGTATAAATCAACTGCTTTAGCTTCCCAAACTTTCGTATCCCTGATCAAGAATCAATTATCATTCTATAATTTCCTGTAACCATTAGATTATACCCATAATGTTTTTTGACATTTTCATGAATTACACCCTTAAGCACTTCACAAAGTTCCTTTTCCATTCGTCGTAGCGGCCATGAACTTGAGAAGTCAACCGCCATAGTGGCCATGAACAAACTAAACCATCCACCGTAGAAATTCGCCCACCGTTTGTGGCTTGAAAATGATAAGTCCTCCACCCGTCGTTGGAGCTCAAAAGTTGGGAACCATCTGCAGTAGTGGCTCGAACATAGAGAACCATCCGTCGTAGCAGCCCATAGTGGCTCAAAAGTCAGGAACTATCCACTGTTTCAGGATAAGGAATAATCGAAAGAATTTCCGATATTCAAACAAAAATTCCACCCGCCATTGCGGCACGAAACCAAAACACCATCAGTCGTTGCAACACGAAACCGAAAATCCATCCGCCATGAAACCAAAACTTCATATGCCGTAGCAGCTCAAAACCAAACAACTTTTTGATGTATCAGCTCAGAACCAAACAACCGTCTACCGCAGCATCTCCAAAATTTGAAAAACACCTGCTGCTACAACTAAAAGGAACTTTCTGACTTAGTGGAAAAACCAAGTATGCATGCATCTCTTTCAAGCTTGTGCTTCTGTCCTTTTGAACTAAAAAGAAATTTCTGACTTAGTGAAAAAACCAAGTCTGCATGCATCTCTTTTAAGCTTGTTCTTCTGTCCTTCTGAACTGAATTAGTATTTCCATCAATGATAACCAGATTACCTCTGTGCCAGTCTAGACAACAATCTCCCAACAATCTCCCCCGTTGGCATTGATGGCAACCCAATGGTAACCCAAAACTTTTGAAACACCTTCTTCTGATTTACAAATTACATGAACTTCTCCCCCTTTGACATCAATGCCAAAAATAATGTGTAAAAAATAGCTCCCCCTATCAAGATAGACTCAAATACTTGTTTATGAGGAAATAACTTGAATTCACTTCAAAATCCTATCAGATGTTCAATAAACAAAATATCCCCCTATCAAAGTGAGGAGATCAGTTGGAACCGGGTATGACACCCAATTTCTGGTGAAGATATTCGAACTAAGTCTTTGATAATAGTTTAGTAAAGATATCAGTAGTTTGTTCTGTAGAAGAAATGAAATTCAATTGAACCACTATGTTTGTGACTTTCTCTCTTAGAAAATGATACTTGATAGGGATGTGCTTAGTCTTGTAATGCAAGACAGGGTTCTTAGACACAGTAATAGCACTTGTGTTGTCATAATGAATGGGAATGGGTTTAGTATATTTTACCTCCAAATATGCAAGAGTCTGAATCATCCATAGTATCTGTGTATAGCAGGTGGCAGCAGCAATGTATTCAGATTCAGTATTAGACAAGGATATTGAACCTTGATTTTTACTTATCCATGCTACTAATGAATCACCTAAGAAGAATGCACCTCCACTTGTGCTATTTCTTTCATCCAAACAATTTTCCCAGTCAACATCTGAATATGCAATTAACTGAAAATTTTGATTTCTAGGATATCATAGACCATAAGTCATTGTGCCTTTCAGATATTTGAAAATTCTCTTCACAGCTACCAAGTGACTTTGTTTGGAGCAGGCTGAAATCTTCCAACCATTCCAACAGCATGCATAATATCAAGACGAGATGCAATGATGTACATAAGACTGCCTATCATTGACCTATATGTTCTTTGATCAACATTTGGTGAAATATCATCTTTTATAATCTTGCAGCCAACAATCATAGGGGCACTAATAGGTGAAGAATCCTCCATTTGGAATCTCTTCAACATCTTATTCAGATACTTCTTTTGAGAGATAAATAGACCTTAAGAACTCTGAGTGATTTGAAGACTAAGAAAATATGATAGTTCAACAATCATGGACATTTAAAACTCAGATTGGATGGCATTAGCAAACCATTGAACATAAGACTCATTAGTACACCCAAAAATAATATCATAAACATAAACCATAACAACTAATAAATCATCACCTTCTGATTTGATGTACATATTACTATCAATAGTGCCTTTCTTGAATCCTTTTTTCTTGTAAATATTTGTCTAATATATAGTACCAGGCTCTTGGTGCTTGTTTCAATCCATACAGAGCCTTCTTTACTTTGCAGACATAATCATGATTTTCTGTTAGTGAGAATCCTCCAGGTTGTTCCATATGGACTTCTTATTCTAAATATCCATTGAGGAATGCTACTTGACATCCATCTGATAAATTTTGAACTTCTTGTGATAGCCATAAACAAGAAACATTTTGATAGCTTCTATTCTTGCCACAGGTTAAAAGGTTTCATCAAAATATTTTCCTTCAATTTGAGCATACCCTTTACAGACCAATCTAGATTTATTCCTCACAATTTGTCCTTATTAATTTATTTTATTTTTAAACACCCATTTGGAACCAATCACATTCTTGTCTATTGGTCTAGGAACAAGTTCCCAAGTATTATTTTTTTTAATTTGATCAAGCTCTTCATTCATGGCTTTTATCCAATATTCATCTTTGTTGGCTTCATAAACATTCTTGGGTTCTATTATAGATAGAAAAGCAATGTGAGACTACTTTGAATCCTTGAGTAACTTTATTCTTGTCTGTACACCTTCATTCTTGTTACCAATAATTTGACTTTCAGGATGATTTTTTTGAATAATTATTGAAGAGGGTTTCATTGATTGTTGTTGTGAATCTATACCTTCATTATCTAACTCAGAGTATTCCTTTTCTCATTCTTGGACCTGTTCTTCTTCATCTTTAGTTGTATCCTCTGTATTTGATTCAACACTGCTTATCTAAATGTCTTTGACATGCATACCTTCATCAATTTTAATGTCAATGATGTCAACCATTTTATGTAAATTATAGCATCTGTATCCATTACTGTTTGTAGCATACCCCAAAAATATACCTTCATCAGCCCTATCATCATATTTTCCAAGATGTTCATCATTGTTTTTGATATAGCATTTACTTCCAAAGACTTTAAAGTGCTTGATTGAAGCAAGTCTCCCAAACCACAATTCATAAGGATTTTTATCACTGTTTTCCCTTAAGTGAGCTTTGTTAAGAATATGAACAGATGTGTGAATTTCCTCTACCCAAAATGTCTGAGAAATATTTATTTCATTCATCATTGACCTTGCCATCTACTGAACTGACGTATTATGTGTCTCGACTACTCCATTTTGCTGTAGAGTCCCTAGAATTGTATATTCTCTTTTGATTGCTTGCTCATTATAGAATTCTTTGAAGTCCCTTGAATAGAACTCTCCTCCTCTATCAGATCTTGCTGCTTTTAATCTTTTTCCTGTTTGATTCTAAGTCAGAGCCTTAAATACTTTGAATTTTTCAAATGCTTCAGATTTTTCTTTCAGAAAAGCAACCCATGTTAGTCTAGAATAATCATCAATAACTAGCATAAAATAGTTTTCTTTTACTGTGCCTTCTTTTCTTAATGGTCCACATAAATCCACATGCACTAATTCAAGAGGTTTATTTGTTGATGTGAAGCTCTTGGATTTAAACTGTGTTCGAGTCAATTTTCCCATTTGACAGGGTTTACATACAGAATCATATGGTTTTGATATATTTGTAAAATATTTTACTGCTCCATTATTTCTAAGCTTGATTAAATGATGAAAATTCAAATGTCCAAGTCTTCTATGCCATAGCCAACTCTTTAGAGGTGAAAACAACTTCACATCCTCTGTCACATACCTGATTGACACTAAGAAGATTATGCTTCAACCCATGTACAAACAATTCATCTTGCGATTTCCCTTTACTATTCAGGCTTACCAACCCTTTACCTTTGATTTTCCCTAGAGAATCATTTCCAAAAGTTACATCTCCTGATTTGTGTTCATTCAGAGACATAAATTTACTTTTATCTCCAGTCATGTGTTTGGAACACCCATTGTCAATATACCATGGGTCCTCTTGTCTTTGAGTAGAAAACACTAACCCACACTGGTTGTTTTCTTTCTTCTTCCATACTTTTGATTTTTTAACTAAATAATATACTTTTGAATCTGATTCATAATTTTTTAAATAACATTCTATGTCCTTTTGTGCAAAATTATGACAAATATAACTTTCTGGCATGTTGTGCAAAAGATCAAAAGAATTGATATTTATAGCATGAGCTCTTCTTCTAGTTGGAGATGGAATAGAATGATGCTCTTGTTTTCTCGTTGACTGCTTCACTTTATGTTGTAGCATTTGATTATTTCTAAACACTCTTCGTTGTATGTTTCTAAATTTAAAAACACAATTTACAGCTTTATGACCAAAGTCAGTACAACAATAATAGTAACCATTGAAAACATTTTGGTACCTGAATCTTGGTTGTTTTCTTGAAATAGATTTCCTTGTCATTCTGTTCGTTACCTCTTCTTCATGCTTTCTTGAATGCAGAGAACTGCTATATGTTCCTGTAGCTATATCATCTTTACCACTCATTAGTTTATCTTCATTGTTGTTTTTATTCGCTTTAGTTTTGATGAAATTTGCTGACTTTGTGTACTATGACTGATTGCTACTTGTACCTTCTTCATAACCTAGACTAGTCTTGATCAAAGGAAATATTTTCTTACTCAGAATGTTATTTAGTTATTTTGAAGCTTTAATGCTTGACAAGTTTTGATGAGAAAGATTGGAATTTCTCCAATTCTTTTCTACATTTCACAACTTCTTCCTCCAATGCTTCACATCTCATCTTCTTCTGTGATAATTTTTATTTTAGAACATCGTTTAATTTCTTTGCTTCTTCTAGTTCTATCTTCAACAAGATACAATCTGCACTAGGTTCTTTAACATTCTTTTCATACTGCATTAAAAATTGTTTTTGTTTTCTCTTCTTTAGTCTGAGTCTGTCAATTTCTTCCAATGCACTAATCAACTCTCCTTCCATATCAACTACACCATATTCATCATTCATATCACTTCCAGCATTTTCACCTTCAAGATCTTATATGGCCATAATCATAAAATCATTTATTTTATCTTCACAGGATGACTCACTATTCGTAACTTCTGAGGGATCAACATCATTTTCACACAAACTTTTCTTTTTGTAGTTATTGTTTTTATTGTATCTCTTAAATGTGTGTTTCTCTTCATCAATGAAATTCTGATCTTTTTCCTTATAAGGGAATTTAGATGCAAAGTGTCCTACCTTACGACAGTTGAAACATTTGAAAGGCATCTTCCCTTTATATTTTCCTGATCCAGTTTTCAGTGTTCTTACAAATTTTGACTCAATATCTTCCATTTCAGAATCTGCATGTTTGTCTGCTTTAAAAGAAGCTTCTCGAATGGTAGGTTTATCTTTACTAATCCTCATTTCATAGGCAGTTAAAGTTCCTAGAAGTTGGTCAATAGATAAGGTTTTCAGATCATTCATGTCTTCTATTGCAGAGACTTTTTGATTGAACTTATCAGGTAGAGATCTCAAAATCTTTTGAGCAAGAGGAGCTTCCCCAATCTTCTCACCAAGACCCTTCATGGAATTCACAAGCTCTTCAAATATTAAGAAATATTTACTAACAGTCTCATCTTCATTCATCTTTAGTTGTTCAAATTTTAGTCTATAAGTCTAAAGTATGGCATCTTTTACTTTTTCATTTCCTTCATAGATAGTAATGAGTTTACCCCACATTTCTCTTGTAGATTCAAAATGAATTACCTTTACAAATTCAGCTTCTAAAATACCACTCAGTATAGCATTCGTTTCCTTTGCATTAAAACTAAACTCTAGCTTATCATATTTGGAAGCTAGTGCAATATGTTTCGTATATCCAGTTTGTACCACTTCCCAAATATCAGCACCTAAGGACATTAGGTATGTTCTCATTCTAACTTTCCAAAAAGAAAAATTTGTTCCATCAAACAGAGGAGCTTTATTGGTTGAACCATCATGACTTGTCATTTTTAAGCTTATCAGATATTCCTTAGACAAAGGATCTGGCTCTAATACCAATTGTTGAAAGTATTCAATTAACTGAGAGGGGGAGGGTGAATGAGTTAATTTCTGTGCTTAAACAATTTTAAAACTTTTATCCTTGAAGTTTTATGACAGTCAATATGTTATTAGAAATTATATATTCATTTTTTACTAGGAGAAACTCCATTGCAGCAGATTTAATATGTAAAGCAAACATTCATCATTCAATCACACAAAATACATAGAGAATTAGATTTCAAGAGGAAACCCATAAAGGGAAAAAACCTCTTCTTTTGAGGATGTCAGGTAAGCTTCAACTTCCGTACATCTTCTCTTTCTTTGAGCTCCTACTCAAATGAGGATACAACCTCTGAATTACAAGCACCAACTTGTAGAGAGAACCAACTCTCAAAGTTCTTCAGCACCCACTGAATCTTGAGGACAACAGTCCTCCTTAGCACCACCCTACCACCCTATTTTTCTAGAATTATTTTGAATCAATATAATACTATGATACAGATATAACAATGCTTATTAATTCATCTATATTATGTTCTTTTTCTTTGCTTACATTCTACTTTTGTCTTTTCACCTTCTCTGTTCCGTTCTTTTGCTTTGCTTTCATTCTGCTTCTGGTTTTCTGTATATATGTTCCTCATTTGTTCTTCCTCTGCTACACATTCTATGGCTCTTTCATTGTTTGGCCTTTGTTATGTGCATGCTTAGTCTCTGCTCTTCTCTCTCTCACTTATTCCATTCATTATTCTGTAATTACAGAGTTCAGTATCTCCTCTGAACATCTCACCCTACGCCGTTCACTTCATCTCACCTTTATACACGTATAACTGTGACTAATTTAGCTTCCCAACCTTTCGTATCCCTAATCAAGAATCAATTATCATTCTATAACTTCCTGTAACCGTTAGATTATACCCGTAAAGTTTCTTGACATTTTCATGATTTACGCCTTTATGCGCTTCACAAAGTTCCTTTGTCATCCGTCATAGTAGACATGATCTTGAGAAGTCAACCACCGTAGAGGCCATGAACAAATGAAACCATCCTCTGTATAAATTCTCCCATAGTTTGTGGATTTAAAATGATAAGTCCTCCATCTATCATTGCAGCTCAGAAGTTGGGAACCATCTGCTGTAGTGGCTCGAACATTGGGAACCATCCGCCGTAGCAACTTGTAGCGGCTTGAAAGTCAGGAACTATCTGCTATTTCGAGATAAGGATTAATCAGAAGAGGTTTCGATATTCAAATAAAAAATACACCCGCTGTTGCGGCACGAAACCAAAATGCCATCCGCCGTTGCGGCATGAAACTGAAAATCAAGCTGCCACGAAACCAAAACTTTGTCTGTCGTACCAGCTCAGAAGCAAACAACTGCCCAACATAGTGGCTCAGAACCAAACAACCGTCCATTGTTGCAGCACGAAACCAAACAATCGTCCATTGTAGTGGCTCCAAACATTGAAAAACACCTGCTACTGCAACTAAAAGGAACTTTTCGACTTGTTGAAAAAACCAAGTCTTCATGCATCTATTTCAAGCTTGTGCTTCTGTCCTTTTGAACTAAAAGGAACTTTTCAACTTAGTGAAAAAACCAAGTCTTCATGTATCTCTTTCAAGCTTGTGCTTCTGTCCTTTTGAACTGAATCTGCATTGCCTTAAATGATAACCATAATACCTCTGTGCTATTCTAGCCAACAATCTCCCAAGAATGGTCCATAAATGTGTAATAAAACATCAGTACATTTATATTGATGAGAAAATTACAGATGTGTTAACAAATCCTGTATTAGTGATGAAGTTTAAGTAATTCCAAGACACACTTGGTATGGCATATAATTCCTCCCTACCTGAGAGGGAGTGTTAAAAGTACAACATCATGAGTCATTCTCCAAGCCAATCTTGTTCATCCAGGATTGGGCCTCATATGTTGAGGTAGGGATCCTGAGTTGGACTTAGGAACTTGGAGTAGAATTGTTGGGTTGGAGTCAAGAATGACCAAGGATTCCATGTAAAAGGTTATTCCTCATTCGTTGAGGTGAATTATTTGATATATCAAAGTGAAGATGTTGTAAAGTCTTGTTGGAAAAGGCTCAGGACTTATTTGTCAAGTCATATCCTTATGTGTTGAGGTGGACCTCTAGTTTTAGAGGTAATTCTTTGCATGTTTAAGCATTAACATTGTGTGATGTATTACTAACCATGATCATTGATTTCTATTAAGTCTCCTTTAGAGACCGACCACCTCTAGAGTGAAATACTTTAGTATATGATCATTTGGTCTGAGAGTAATATAATATGATCACAACATCCGACAAATATTCTTAGTATAATCTAATATGATAGATAAATTAAAGTTAGCACATATTGACCATGCAGTAAAGATAATAGATAAAGTTGATTGCATAGAGAACAAGAGAATTCAAATTTCTTATGAGAAGAAATTAGTGAACTCGAATTGTTAAAAGCTTCATTTAAAGTAACAATGTGTACCTCAGTTAAATATGGTTAAGATTCAGTTAAAGAAACAATATATACATTAATTAATTAAAGGAGAACACACAATGGTCACTTCAGTAAATCAATCGACATGATTTTAGTTAATATTATTTTACTAAAGTGTTAGTCAATCGGCATGATTTTAGTTAATATTAGTTAGCTGAGACATTAGAAAAAAAATTAAAATAATGTGGTATTAACAAAAAGTCAATATTTTTGGCTGCTAATGAAGAAGGACATCGTGTAGTACATATCTAGATGTCATAAGTGCCAACAAGTGAAGGTGAAGATATCTCTACACACACACTAAATAAAAAATAGAGGAAGGTGATGCTTGAGGTATTTTTGAGAAGTGATGGGGTACCTTATTGGTGATTTGTTGGGAGAGTAATGTGAACCCCAAGCTAGATGAGTTTGTGCAAGGTGTTAGTGATTTTGGAGGTAAACCAGATCTAACTATTTGTCTCTTACTTTTTTTTATATTTGACCCTAAGATGTTGACAAATTGGTATTGAGTACCAGAGTGGGATGAAATCCCAAAATAGTATGGAGAAATAAACTTTCTAATGAGACTAGTGAAGGGTGAGACCTCTTGGGAGATATTTGGGTTTGGGTAGTATTTTTTATGCACACATTGAATATCACCTGGAGCAAGGTGATGCTCGAGGGATTGTGGATCAGTTAAATCATACTTTCCTATTTTTGTGTGGGGTGGGTATTGTGGACCCCATACTGGTTGAGTCTAATAGAGGTTCTTGTAACTTAGATATGAGTTTACTAGTTAGCATTCGCTTCCACTACCTTTGTAGCCAGTGAACCCAACTGTGCATTGGCTTGGATTGAGATTGAGTCTATGTGACCATGGCTATCTTATTAAGCCAACATAGGGATGGATTGGATATGTCACTGTTCCTTGTTGGGGTGCAGACCTTGAAGGTCCTTAATTTTGGCAACTCCACGGTTTTGGTGCGAAGCTTGTAAGCGGAGTTGCGGTCCAAAATAGTCTTAGGGGTTTTAGGGTTGGGTCGAAGCCCCTCTTTTTGTAAATAACCCAGGGTTTAATCCCATGGTTTTTAAGCCCATGGTTTAAGCCCATGGTATTGTAATAGTGCACTTGTATAAATAGGCACTTATGTAAAGGAGAAAAGGGTTTTTCGTACATTTTTGTATAATGATAATTTGATGCAAAGAAGCTAAGGTTTATTTTTAGGTTTAAGGTTAAGTCCCAGCTGAGTGCGTGGATGACCTCTGCAGCTGAGTGCGCAGAGGGTTTTGGAAGAAAGGTTCTGCAGCTAAGTGTGTAGTTCTGGGTTGTTGAGAAGATTTGCATCTGAGTGCGCATATTAGAACCGTGTCATTTGTAAAAGAGTTGAATATAAACATAGTTCTGTGGACGTAGCCCCTACACTGGGGGTGAACCACGTATATCTTGTGTTGTGGTGGTTCTTGTTATTTTGTTCCTGTTATGTTTTATGAATTTGATAAGTAGATGAATGATAAGTCAAATATATTGCTAAGTACTAACTTCATTGTGAATTCCCAGTTAAGGGTTAAGCAAGAAACTGCCTTTTTATCTAAACTGCAAAGCTATTTAAGTGAATGTCGAAGCTCTATATTGCATAATTATTCTTTGTTAAGACTAAAGGTACAGTAATATCCCTCTTTTGCCTGCAAAAACCTGATTCTGTGGCACCCGACCATAGCTATTTGGGTGAGACTGCAACCTATTCACAGGTTGTTGCCGAAAGGGCCAACACTGTGGGTCTCTTTGTTGGTGCGAAGATAAAAGTATAAGAACCCGGGTCTGCCCTAAGCTCCAACAAATTGGTTTCATTGCCGGTTGAACCAGTATCTGCGTCAAGAGGGATCTACGTCGTACCTGGAGGGATATGATTTGGAGGCCCTCAGTAAAAGAAATCAGTGACTGGATTGAAGATACTTATATGAGATTTGCTGAACAAGAAAATAAGGATCCTCGTCATAGCTTAGACAACTTCTTACAAAGGTACATTTTTTCTGATATTTATGAAATTTTCTTTGCTAGTATCCACATAGAATTGCACCAGTGGTTATCTAGGTTGACAGAAAGAAAGACAAACTTCCAAGAAGATCAGTCTCCTGACTGGACCCCAGAAAAGATTAAGTTGTTGAAAAGTGTGAACAACGCGGTATCTAGAGCTTTTGACTTCTAGATAACGCGAAACCTTGACACATTTGTGACGGAGTTCACCATAGACACACATACTTCTTTCAACGAAGCAGAAAGATAGTTTTTCAAAGGACCAAGGGGTAAGTACCTGAATTCATTAAGTCTAAAAATTAAAATGCTCTTGGCTGAGAAAGGCATATTGCTTATCCAATCAGATTGGTAGATTTATTGCTACTAACCTATGTTTGGAAGCGAAAGTGACTTTGACGAGCAAAGTGGTTTGCTTCGCAACGGTAAAAGATACAAGAGAACTCTTGGATCCTATACCCTAGGCCAAAATACCGATTATACCTCATTAAACCCTGAAGAATATGAATCTGAAGAAACCCCTTTTGTTAGAAACCCTCCTATAACTCCACAGCGCAGATCTGTTATCCCTGAGAACCCTTCGCAGTCTGAAAGTAAACCTAGCCCAAGTAGTCCTGTCGCAGGCCAGTCTACCTCAGAAAGTTTCCTTCCTCTTGTTACCAGTCTTCCCCCTCCTCCTCCCCCTCCCCCCCCCCTCGATTCAATATGGCCCATGTGAATGATGATATCAAGCTCCCAATTTTTAAAGGAACTGGATCAGAGGATCCATAGCAGTTTTGGTTCTTATGCGAAGTTGTTTGGACTGCTAAGAATATTATGGATCAAAATACAAGAAGAGCGTAGCTGGTCACCTCTTTCAAAGACCGAGCTTTGACCTGGTTTATGAAGTTTTCCAGTACTCAGAACTATATCTTGGCTGATATTAAAAAAGCAATGATCAAAGAATTCAAGAAGCCTAAATCAGAGTCACAGTGTATAACTGAACTGAAAGAAATTCAGTAGAAGCGAGGTGAATTAGTTTGGGACTTTGATCAGAGGTTCAAGGTTCTGTTGGATCAAGTTAGTTTCACTATTGGACCAGAACAACATAAAGAATGGTTCATCGTAGCACTATTGCCTCATATCAGGACTCCACTTATGCAACGGAAGGTTGTTGATCAGCAAGAAGCGTTGGAAATTGCTATGAAACTTGAAAGAACTCCTGTTGGAGATAATTCTGGAATAGCCCAGATATAAGCACAGTTAGCAGAAATGGATTTGGAGCTTCGCGACATGAAGAAAGGGAAATCTATTCGAGAAGAGGTTTGGTGTACACGATGTAAGACAGAAGGTCATGACAAAGAACAGTGTCCTGCATTAAGAAATTATTTGAATACTGGTGCACCGAACCCGTTTAACCCTAATGTCCTATATTGTGAAATCTGTAGAACAACTGGCCAGCATCGACCTGAATATTGCTACCTGCTGTAGAGATATGTGCAAGTACCTAAGAATCCCTACTGCAAGTTCTATAAGTCAGTTGGACACAATGAAGATGAATGTCACAGCTTTGACCTCATGAGAGAGCGAACCTATGATGCTTATAGGGTACAACCCGATGCACAAGGCGACGATGGATATGGTTACCATGGTAGTACATCAGGTCGAGGTAATTTCAGAGGTCGTGGTCATGGTGGTATGCCTGGAAGAGTTCGAGGCCAGGTTATTTGCTATAACTGTAATTAGGCAGGACATGTAGCTAGAGACTGTCAGAACCCAACTACGACATGTCGATATTGCAGAGCAGTCGATCATGTGATTGAGCAATGCCCACAGTTGATAGCCAAGATACAAGATAGAAATGGCGCTCCTACTCAGAATGTTCAGATGATTGCTGTAGAGAAAAGACCTGTCCCAGCCATTAACATTGTTACAAGGAGTGGAGCTACAACGCAAGTGCAGAATAAGGAGAAACAACCTGACGAGGCTTGGGTCTGTAAGACCCTAGAGAAAATACCAGCATTCGATGTTGGAAGAGAAAAAGGAACATTTATGAAAGATAAAAAAGACTTTGCTGATTCGAGAACATCAGTAGCAACTATGCAACATCATCAACAGCAGTTACAGTTTCAAGAAGCTTCACCGGATCAAGTAAGTACACTAACATCATTTTTACAGAGTTGTATGAAGCTATTAAGAAATCATAATGCTTTGAATGAGTTACAAAAAGTTATTTAGTCTTGCAAACCTCAGCGAAGCTCTGATAGAGGAAAAACTGTTAATAGAGTTAGAAGGACTGGAAGAGAAATGAGATTGCATGCTCAGATAGGAGATTATGACATGAATGATATCATTTTAGACCTGGGATCAGAAGTGAATGTCCTAACTAAGCAGACATGGGAACAAATGGGAAGACCTATGCTTGAATGGTCCCCTATACAACTGAAATTAGCCAATCAATAGAAGATTGTGCCCTTGGGAAGATACCCTAGTGTACCAGTGGACATTGATGGAGTCAATACCTTAGCAGATTTTGAAGTCATTGAAATAATTGATGATAGCAACCCCTATCCAGCATTGCTAGGAATTGAATGGGCAATAGACAATTATGTAGTCATCAACCTTAAGAACAGACAGATGACTTTTGAAGGAAAATGCTTGAGAGTCATAGTACCGTTGGACCCTTCTCAAGGAGAAAGGTATACAGAGCCAGTCAGAGATGAAGATTAGGATGTTTTGGATCATATTTACAACATCACAACTAAAGAAGAAGACTATGTTAACCCTACTACTGAAGGTATAATGGATTGGCAGTGTGACAGTTCTTGCATGATTGATTCAGACGAAGGCCTAGAGAATTGGCAGAATAGACTTTATGAGCTACATGGACATCAATGTGTAAGAATTACCAAGTCTATCAGATGGGTTGGCTCACAGACAAAGATCTTACCTACTTTTGATGGCTTGACAGACCCAGAAGATTTTATTGTACAATTCTCAGAGAAAGTACCAGATTCACAGAAAAAAGAGACTCTAGATTCAGTATTCAGAGCTGCAGCTGCCAGATGGTGGAATGGTCATAAAAAGTATATTCATAGTTGGAGAGCTTGCCAAAAGTTTCTTCGCCTAAGATTCATGGATCAACCTCAGGAGGTACGAAGTAGATTTAATGGTAAGACTAGCCCTCAGGAACATTTGGAGTAGTGTTATGAATCATGGAAGCATGTACCTTATGAAGAATGGGTACATAGGTTTGTACACACTCTGGAACCTGTAGCAAAGAACTGGTATGCAGAGGTGGAGCTTCGCCATGGTACTGTAAGTTGGGTTAGCCTTGTTGATAGTTTTGTGCTCACATTTTCTATTAATGAGGATTTCCTTGCTTTGGACGCAGCTATTAGGGTGATCCATAATAAGGTGTTTGATGATAAAGAAATAGCCGAGCACCAACTTGATTGGAAGGAACAAGAAGCTAATGCAGTAGAATGTTATAACCTCGCCATTGATGAAGACGATGACCCTCGCAACATTAATATTCCTGAGTCAGAAGGACATTGCGAAGTACATGGACCAGCAGTCGAATCACCTGAAGTAACTCAGCCCTTGAAAAAAAGGAAAGTAAACATTGGATCAGAAGAAATGCCTAAGTGCACTACCATTGGAGATTACCGGGACAAAGAAATGGTGAGCAAAGTGACTGAACTCCTCCATGAGTATCAGGACTTATTTCTGACGAAGTTCTCAGAAATGAAAGGTATCCTTGGTGATATAGGAGTGATAAAAATACCTTTGAAAGCTGATGCGAAGCCTGTGAAGCAACGCCCTTATAGGATGAATCCTAAGTATAAAGAAAAAGTCAGGATGGAGCTAGATAAGATGCTCGCTGTAGGAATCATTGAGCCTGTTGAAGAGTCCGAATGGGTCAGTCCTATGGTGGTACAAGAAAAGAAGACCAAGGGAGAAATAAGAATCTGTGTTGATCTGAGGAAGTTGAATGATGCCTATTTACATGATCCTTTCCCTACTCCCTTTACAGATGAAGTTTTAGACAATGTCGGAGGTCAAGAAGTGTATTCTTTCACTGATGGATTTTCAGGTTACCATCAGATCAGAATTTCTCCAGAGGATCGACATAAAACAACCTTCGCTACAGAAATGGGATCTTTTCAGTATACTGTTATGCCCTTTGGATTGAAGAATGCACCTGTTATGTTTTCTAGAGTAGTCATATCTGCATTTAAGGAATTTATTCATAAGTTCTTGGAAGTTTAGTTTGATGATTGGAATATCTTTGGTTTATTGAAAGGTCATATAGCCAGTTTAAGAATTATGCTGGACAAGTGTAGAGAGCATCAGATTTCATTGAACCTGAAGAAGTGTATCTTTTGTACACCTTTTGGAATTCTGCTAGGTCACATTGTATGCAAGCAAGGATTGATGGTGGATCCTGCGAAGATAACCATTATTGTGAACTTACCACCTTCGAAGTCTGTTAAGAAAATTCGCACTACGCTTGGTCATACTGAATATTACAGGAAATTCATTAAAGGATTTGCTCAGATTACAGCCCCTATGGAAAAGAAATTGAAGAATTATATTAAGTTTGAATGGACACCTGAATGTCAGGAAAGCTTGGACATTTTGAAAGAAAATATGGTAACTGCCCCTATCTTAGTATCCCCTAACTGGAATAAGGAGTTTCATGTTCATGTCGATGCATATTCCATTGCTTTAGGTGTAGTATTGGCTTAGTCAGGTGAAGGTAATATTGATCACCCTATTGCTTTTGCAAGTAGAAAATTGTCCACAACAGAAAATAATTATACTACGAAAAAAAAAGAAGGTCTAGCTATGGTTTATGCTTTGCAAAAATTTTGACATTATTTGTTAGGATCTCATTTTAAGATGTTCACTGACCATTCTGCTTTGAATTATTTGGTTAACAAGCCTGTGTTAGGTGGAAGGATATGCAGATGGCTGATTTTGTTTCAGGAGTATGAATTTGAGATCATAGTTAAGCCAGGAAGACTTAACTTGGGGCCTGACCACTTGTCGAGGCTCGAGTCAGGAGAAGAACCCACTAGTTTGGATGAAGGTCTTCCTGATGCCCAGTTGTTTTCCATCCAGATGGTTGATGACTATTTTTAGGATATTGTTCAGTACTTGTCTACAGGGTTTTCACCCTCTAAGATGACAACACAGTAGAAGAAGCAGCTTACTTTACCTTGATAGTAGGACAGTTATATAAGATGGGACCAGATGAAATACTGCACAGATGTGTCTTGGAGCACGAAAAGCCATTGATTTTGGCTGAGGCACATTTTGGAGCAACAGGAGGTCATTATGCAGGAAAAGCTACAGTACAGAAGATTCTGACAGCTGGATTGTGGTGGCCTACGATTCATAAGGATGCAAGAGAGTATTGCCACAGCTGCGATATCTGTCAGAGGACAGGAAAACCATCTAGGAGGGATGAGATGCCTCTGGTTCCACAGGTAACTTTACAAGAATTTGACAAGTGGGCTATTGATTTTGTTGGACCAATCGATCCCCCTACAAAGAAATCTGGAGCAAGATACATTATTACAGCAACTGATTACCTTACTCGTTGGGCCGAAGCTCAACCAGTCAAGGACTGTAGCGCTACTACAGCTGCGAAGTTCATATTTAATAATATCTTGTCGAGGTTTAGATGTCCTAGAATTCTTATGAGTGATCAAGGATCACATTTTTTGAATAAGACTATTGAAGCATTGACCAAAGAATTTCAAGTATATCATCAGAAGAGTACTGCCTACCATCCTCAAGCAAATGGAACTGTTGAAGCCTTTAACAAGATTCTTGAACACGCTCTGACGAAGGTTTGCAATGTTAAAAGAAATGATTGGGATCTTAGAATTCCAGCAGTATTATGGGCTTATAGAACCACTTGCAAGAAGTTGACAGGCCATACACCTTTTAGGCTGGTATATGGATAAGAAGCAGTTATGCCCATGGAGTACATTGTTCCTAGCCTCAGAATATCTTCCTTCACAGAGATGGATGATCCAAATATGTTGAATGAAAGGCTGACGAGGATACTGGAACTAGAAGAAGACAGATTCATTACAGGTTTCCAGCAGCAAGTGCAGAAAGCTAGAGAAAAAACATGGCATGATAGACACATTAAGAAGAAGCATTTCCAGAATGGTGATCTTGTGCTCTTGTACGACAATAAATTCATGAAGTTCCTAGGTAAGTTCAAGACACATTGGAAAGGACCATACATAGTTCAGAAAGTTACCAATGGTGGTGCAGTTCAGTTACCTAAATTGAATGGAGAAATTTTTCCCTCCATGGTGAATGGAAGTAGATTAAAGAAGTACAGGGACAAGCTTGTACCCCCTGATCAGAAGTAATAGCAAGAAGAAGAGTCTAAGTACCAAGAACAGTTGAAATTGGGTACTAGACTATAATGAAGTTGTTCTCAGAGAAGATTTGGCAGATTATTTGAAGTGTCGAAGGTTGTGGAAGAAATTCTGTCATGGGTCGAAGCTCGAAGCTCTGTCGAAACTAGTGTCAGGATGTGTCGAAGGTATGTACTGTGTCGAAGGTCCTTATTGTGGTGAAGCTGAAGTTAGTGGTTGTGCCAAAGATGAAGGGTGTATCGAAGCTTAAAATGTGACCGTTGGAAAAAATTAGATTTGGTGGTGTCGGTACGTTAACTATATTAACTTCCTGTAATGATGAGATTTTGGGAAATCTAGCGCCGTTTGGACAAGATCTACCACCGTTCGGTCATATTTGGTGTCTTTAATGCACAGTTATGGTAGATTTGGTCGTTGGATTCTATAAGAATACACCCAGGCTTGTGAATTTCGCATTACGCATTTTCTTGAGTTGAGTCCATGTCAGCTGATCATGAAGTTTAGGAATTGTTGAGAGAATTCAGACAGAGGGGTCTACAGAACCTTATGAGCAACCCACCTGCATCTATACCTCACGAAGAAACTCCCCCAGCACTGAATCAACCAATGTAGACACGATCAACCAGAAAGAAATTTAAGGTAGAAGTTTGCTCTAAGTGGAACGAAGAAAGACACAAGCCATTAGGAAAGACATTGGAGGATCCCGAGATGAATCCTGCTGGTTTCGCAGAGCTCCCACCTGGAGGTTTTGAAGACTTCGGTGAGGATGAGAACATTGCACCGCAGCATCCACCATATCTTCTGCCTGTTTGACCAAGATTTCAGCCACCTCGACAGACAGCCAAGTTCATGTTACACACCCCTTCGCTGCCACAGGGTGTGCAGTTGGTCGGAATGATGACAGGAAAAATAGACCGGATCAAGTAAGCATACCACGATACGAATGATCGTGGGAAGTTTCCGCAGTTTGCACCAGGGAAATACTTGCACTCTATCCATTATTCGGAGGCCAGAAAGACACTACTGGAAGTGAAATAGTGGGCTACTGGCTTGGAGCAAGCTAGCTTGTTGAAGATGCTAAATGTCCCCCACTTTGGTCGTAGCACGCAGGTTACCGTGGTGGTCAAGTAGCTATTGGAGTTGGTGCATGATGGGCACCTATGGATAGGAAGCCAGAAAATAGCTATTGATGGAGAACTGATTCATAGGATTACAGGATTACCGAAGGAAGGACCTAATCCTGGGATTGAGTTTGTCGAAAAACACGAGGATATGAAGCTGGCGCAGCACATGAAGGACCGCTTTGGCCTGACGAAAGGAAAGCAAGGGTATCAAACCTCGACAATTCAACACCAAAACATTCGCTTCATCGTAGATCTCCTAGCCTACAAATTAATGCGAAAGTGCAGACCAAATGAAGTACCTGCCCCGATTGTCAGTATTGCTGCAAACTGTGTCGAAGGATACAGTTACAAATGGGTAGAGTACATTGCTAGGGAATTCCTCAAAGATGTCCATGATGCGCAGGAGAAAGGTAGACCCTTTCATTACTCATTGTTGTTAGTGCTTATTGCACTGGTAGGATGGAGAGAGCCTACCAAGGCACAGTTTGTTGATGTGCCTCTGGAGATGCCTGGTGAAACAAGGTATGCATCTCTTTGGGTCTCGCAGGATAAGGCCTTGTATTAGATGACGAACTATGTGTTCACCTTTTATGCAATGAATATTTCATATGAGATCCTAAAAACACCACGGCTCAGTAATGAGCTATTTTCTCGGTACACTGGAGTGGCCAACTTCAAGGCTGACATGCACAATGTCTTCATCCAAGCCCATGCAGATGATAAACATGCATGCTGGAAGTTGCCATACGTGGTGACCGAGGAAGACATCCTTGCAGTAGTTCAGCAGTGGCCGGATGAATGGATGAAGGCCCTGGGAACAAGGCCCAACATACCAGTCCCCCCAGTGACATATGTGGGTGCAGGTCCGGCGCCACAGAGTGACCCACCAGAAGAGATCGAAGAACAAGATGAGTCACAGTAGAGCGGAGATGACCATGATGGTGATGACAGAGCTGATGAAGAAGAAGAAGAATCAGTAAAGACAATTTCTGACCCTAATGGCCCAGATAAACGCAAGTCTCCAGAAGTGGAGGAAGTTACGAAGCCTTCACCCAGAAAGAAAGCTAAGGCATCGAAGGGCAAGAATATCATTGAAGAGCCCACTTTGATGATGGAAGAGCTTGATCAAGATCTAATGACGTCCACAGAAGTATTATCCAGCAAGTGGGTATAATTTTAGCTACACATCTTGACGCATTCACTGGTGTAGCACAGTGAATTACAGGATGAAGGAGTTAGCAAAAAGATCAGCAACTGGCGCCGCAGCAAGCAATGCCCCAGTAAGCACGCAGCCAGATACAAGGCAATGGCCAGCCAAAAACAACAGAGGTCAAGTACCAAGTGCATCCCTTATAATAAATGACACATCCTCTCGATCACAGATGAGCATGACAGTTGAGATAGACTACGCCAAGTTGTCTATGCCAGAGCTGCATATTTGTCAATTGGAAATCATGAACGAGATCTGAGAACGTGACAACTACTCACACATGCAGTTGGAAAATACCACGAAGCAGAGTGAGATCCTTGCAGCGCGGTTGGAAGAAGCTGAACAGAAGAAGAGGGAAGCAGAAAACAAGTGGACTACACTAGCATGAGTGTTGGATGAGGTGTGTCGAAGTCTCCCTGACTTCGACATGCAGGCTGAAGAAGAACCGGAGCAAATAATCGTTAATTTGAAAGACTATGCACAACAGTCTCGAAGCTAGATAGAGAAGCTGAAAGCATAATATGAGGCTCAAATCACGGAGCTTCAACTTCACCTCATTCCTGAGAGTC
Organism: Pseudotsuga menziesii; assembly: GCA_001517045.1. Classification (NCBI taxonomy): domain Eukaryota; kingdom Viridiplantae; phylum Streptophyta; class Pinopsida; order Pinales; family Pinaceae; genus Pseudotsuga; species Pseudotsuga menziesii. Next base: position 235,003 of record LPNX010040143.1, on the reverse strand, counting down.
CACCAGAGGTCAGGGAACAACGTCATAGAGATATTCAAGCCTCAACAACGAAGATCTCAGATCTTGTGAGTAGCGCATCAAAGCTCCTGGATGAAAGTGTCGAGGCCTGGGCAAACTTGTAGGACAACCCAGAAGTAAAAAATTTGCAAGAAACCATCAAGCAGCGACAGGCAGAGCTGGATGTGATCAAAGCGGAAATCAAGACATTGCCTCCTATGCAGAAGATGCTTAAGGTGAAGCATATCAATGAGATCCAGCAAGAAATTGAGGCCTACAGAAGGAAATAAACACTGTTGGTGAACTCTGTGCAGCACCTTATTAATGAGGCCTTGGAGCTGAGCACTACTACGGACAACCAACTCAAAGTTTTGAAGGGGTATGATGTGTTTCCATAGGAAAAGGCCAACGAAGCATCTGCAGCAACATTACAGGAGATAGTAGAGAAGGAGCAAGCAGCTGAAGATATCATGCGCAGCCTAGACAAGCAATTCACTATCTTTGCCAACAAGATTCTTCCACCAGAAAAGTAGTAGAGTGTCCCGAGATAGGACACTGGTGAGTCTTAGGGGCCTGTTGGGGCGTGGACCTTGAAGGTCCTTAATTTTGGCAACTCCGTGGTTTTGGTGCGAAGCTTGTAAGCGGAGTTGCGGTCCAAAATAGTCTTAGGGGTTTCGGGGTTGGGTCGAAGCCCCTCTTTTTGTAAATAACCCAGGGTTTAATCCCATGGTTTTTAAGCCCATGGTTTAAGCCCATGGTATTGTAATAGTGCACTTGTATAAATAGGCACTTATGTAAAGGAGAAAAGGGCTTTTTCGTAGGTTTTTGTATGATGATAATTTGATGCAAAGAAGCTAAGGTTTATTTTTAGGTTTAAGGTTAAGTCCCAGCTGAGTGCGTAGAGGGTTTTGGAAGAAAGGTTATGTAGCTAAGTGCATAGTTTTGGGTTGTTGAGAAGATCTATAGATGAGTGCGTAGATCAGAACTGTGTCATTTGTAAAAGAGTTGAATATAAACACAGTTCTGTGGACATAGCCCCTACACTGGGGGTGAACCACGTATATCTTGTGTTGTGGTGGTTCTTGTTATTTTGGTCCTGTTATGTTTTATGCATTTGATAAGTAGATGAATGATAAGTCAAATATATTTCTAAGTACTAACTTCGTTGTGAATTCCCAGTTAAGGGTTAAGCAAGAAACTTCCTTTTTATCTAAACTGCGAAGCTATTTAAGTGAATGTCGAAGCTCTATATTGCATACTTATTCATTGTTAATACTAAAGGTACATTAATATCCCTCTTTTGCCTGCAGAAACCTGATTCTGTAGCACCCCATAGATGTTTCGGGTGAGACTGCAACATGTTCGCAGGTTGTTGCCGAAAGCGCCAACACTGTGGGTCTCTTTGTTGGTGCGAAGATAAAAGTATAAGAACCCAGGTCTGCCCTAAGCTCCAACATTCCTATTTGACTGTGAGTTAGCTCTGGATAGTTCCCATTTCCTTAACAAAATCACGCTGAGCAGTTTAGTGGAATGTTTCTCTTGGGTAGTTAGATACTTGGAGAAGATACATTCAATATAAGTGCTTATATAATGTCTCATTGTTTTTATTTCAATTCCATTATATGAATGATTAAACAGAAATGATGACGATGCATGATGTAGTTAGCGATTGTGAATATGAATTTCTAGTTAGTAATAATCATGATTCTTGATATCTAAGTGTTGGATATATGATATTACACTTCATGAAATCATTGCATAGAAATGTTTGTTATATTTGAAGTCTTATTATTCTTATAGCGCTAACTCTATAGGAATATAGTAACGACCATTATAAGTTAATTTTCCATTATCTTGTGCAACATCTACACATGCAAATTTGAACCCAAAATCCGACGACATATTTGTCTGAATTTCGACAAGACTCTGTTTAACATTCGACAAGGTGGACTATTTTTGAATGTTGGTAGAATTGCGTCAGATATCCAACGACCCCAACAATAAGTTGTAAATATGACAACAATTAGTCACATGATCGACATGTATATTCAAGGATAACCCGTCAAATATCTGACACATAGATGATCGATTAATTGACTTTAATATCCAAGACTATCATTGGAAATGTGACGACAAAAGTGTCAGTTAATCGATGCCTTAATCCACCCATATTTTCGGTTAACCGACATATAGTCGGCGGGTTTTCAAAGAATTACCTTGATAAAGATATACACAAATACATCAAAGTTGTCATCGGTAGTATGGTAGCTTCGTTGGATATAGAACCTCTATTTGACGATAAAATTGTGGATTAAGCCACACCTTAATCCACCAAAATTTTAGGTTAAGCGACACAGAGTCGTCGAAAATACGACAAATGAACAACATAAATATGAGCAAAAATATGACAATGTTGTCATCAATTGTATGGAAGACTTGTCGTAAGAGGTTTTATGTTGTCAAAAATGCGAGGAGCCTCAGTAGTTTTAAAAAAAATTAGTTGATGGGTAGGTGTCCTTGCCCAACTTAGGGCTATATAGGATGTCCTTGCTAGAAAACAACAAGCACAAAATTATAAATAAAACTGTATTAAAGACCTTGGCATTCATCCAAAATAACACTAAACATATATCTAGAATTTGTCATTGATGCACAATAACATCAACCATATACTTAATTTGAAAAATACTTTCACAATGAATAGAATGAAAATATTATTTTCTTACTATGCATGCACATATAGGTACAAATATGAAAATAAAAATAAGAAATTAAGTGTCTTTGGGTTACTGGAAGCCCCTACCCACTTCCCTTTCTCTTTCTCTTCTAGGCACCCCAACAAAATGTACCCACCTTCATGTTTAATGTTGAGAATTAGGTTGAAGTTGAGATTGTTGGTACTCCAATATGTTAGTGTGTGCAACACATTCTTCATCCTCTCAATCTTGTCTCATCTCACCTTATTTTTGACTGCCTAATTACATGCAACATAATTTAAATACAAACATTATCATTATTATCATTCTTATAAATGATTATAAAAATACCAACCCAACCCTACTTTGAACACTTTTTAACTGTCATTTTTGTTGTTGTCAAGCAAATTATAAAATACTTTCCTTTGCATCCCATGCGTCCATACAATTGAAAGTAAATTCCATTCCATCCCCCACAGTATTCTAAATCATATTAAAAAAAATTAATCCCTTTAATCTCACTCAATATTTGTCCCATAATCAAAATTCTTGGAAAGTTGGATTTTGAAGAGACCTCTATGATAGTGTTCTTTATTGTAGATTACAATGAAAAAACATTGTCATAAATAAAAATAATGGAAAAAGTATGTTTTCGTGTTCCTTGCACCCTCTACCCACAACTCTTTCTCTTTATCTTCTAGGAACCCCAACAAAATGTACCTACGTACCTGTCCAATGTTGAGCTCTAGGTTGAAGTTGAGGTTGCTGCTACTCCACAAATTTGGTTTGTGCCACATATTTTTCATCTTTACCATATTGTCTCATCCTGTCTTATTTTTTATTGCCTAATTGCATGCCACAAGATATGAATACAAACGTTATCATCATCATCATCATTATAATAATAGTAATAATCCCAACCCAACCCTACTTTGAACACTTTTAAAATCATTTTTTGTTGTTGTCAAACAAATTCTAAAATACTTGGCTCTTCATGCTAGGTGTCGATGAAATAAAAGGATATGAAACTGAAATTACATCCAACCCCATTCCATAGAGTATTCAAAATAATATATATAATAATTTAAGCTCTTGACTATCACTCAATATTTGTCCCATAATCAAAATTCTTGGAAAGCTGAATTTTGAAGAAACCTCCTCTATGATAGTATTATTTATTGTAGTATGCATATAAAAAATATTATTAGAAAATTGCATCAATTATTAGTTGGAAAAGAAAAATATTGCTCAAAACTACTATCTAAGAATCATATATACAACCATTTTTCTTCCAAGCATATAATCTAAAATAGTTTTCAAAATAGAACTCAACAATGCACTCTAGGGAGGAAACACATCATTTAAGCTGGAAATGAATGATAAGGGGAATGGTATGGAACTTAATATAATGTGTTTTTATCTAACTCAAGATTTACAAGATTCACAAAATTATTGATATTCATTTTGTGGATGTTCAACGCTCAAGACATCATCCAAACTCATTTTCATATTATTTAAACATTCTACATTCAATTCTAATTCAAAGAAATTCTTAACTTTACAAAAAACCCATAAAGACATAAACACCATAGTTTATAATTTATCCCAGTGTAATATGGAAGATATTAAATTCTTTAATACACAATCCAAACATCCCCAACTTTTTCGCAGCAGCCAAAATACGAAAAAGGTAATACCCCAAACAATTTTCAAAAAATATGAAAATGAACAATTTCAAACAAACAACATTCAATTGCAACACTACTAACAAGAAATTTCTCTTGAATTCTGAAAGATAAAATCATCCTTGGAAACATTTCCAGATATTAACATAAAATATAACACAAAAAATAGATTCTTTTTAAGAAAATAGTGTAAGACTCCTACCACTACTAATAAACAAAAAAGAACATTAGAAAGTATCACTATTATGATTTACCTCACAGGGGGTATACATATTTTATTATATATGAAAGGCCATATTTATGTCTTGTTAATGCTTCAAAAGGGATTATATTAGTCTTGTAGTTGTAATATACCTTGTAGATATGAAACGTGAATAACAACGACAAAGTATTATTTATGCAACTTCTAAATACCCTAAAAACCAAGTGTGCATGCATCTCTTTCAAGCGTGTGCTTATATCCTTCTAGACTAAATCAATATTGCCATCAATGACAACCAGAATACCTTTGTGCCAATCTAGCCAACAATCTCCCAACAATATCCCCCTTTGGCATTGATGGCAACCCAATGGCAACCCAAAACTTCTGGAACACCTTCTTCTGATTTACGCATTACATGAACTTCTCCCCCTTTGACATTAATGCCAAAAATAATGTGTACAAAATAGCTCCCCCTATCAAGATAGACTCAAATACTTGTTTATGAGGAAATAACTTGAATTCACTTCAAAATTCTATCAGATGTTCAATAAACAAAATCTCCCCCTATCAAAGTGAGGAGATCAGTTGGAACTGGGTATGACACCCAATTTTTGGTGAAGATAATTGAACTAAGTCTTTGATAATAGTTTAGTAAAGATATCAGCAGTTTGTTCTATAAAATAAATGAAATTCAATTGAACTACTCTGTTTGTGACTTTCTCTCTTACAAAATGACACTTGATAGGGATGTGCTTATTCTTGGAATGCAGGATAGGGTTCTTAGACACACTAATAACACTTGTGTTGTCACAATGAATGGGAATGGGTTCAGTATATTTTACCTTCAATTCTGCAAGAGTCTGAATCATCCATTGTATCTGTGTACATCAGGTGTCAACAACAATGTATTCAGCTTCAGTAGTAGACAAAGATATTGGACCTTGCTTTTTACTTATCCATGCTACTAATGAATCGCCTAAGAAGAATGCACCTCCACTTGTTCTCTTTCTTTCATCCAAACAATTTTCCCAGTCAACATCTTAATATGCAATTAACTGAAATTTTTTATTTCTAGGATACCAGAGACCATAAGTCATTGTGCCTTTCAGATATTTGAAAATTCTCTTCATAGCTACCAAGTGACTTTGTTTAGGAGCAGGATGAAATATTCCAACCATTCCAACAGCATGCATAATATCAAGATGAGATGCAGTGATGTACAGAAGACTGCCTATCATTGACTTATATGTTCTTTGATCAACATCAAGTGAAATATCATCCTTTCTATGCTTGCAGCGAACAATCATAGGGGTACTAATAGGTGAAGAATACTCCATCTAGAATCTCTTCAACATCTCCTTCAGATACTTCTTTTGAGAGATAAATAGACCTTCATAACTATGAGTGATTTGAAGACCAAGAAAATATGACAGTTCTCCAATCATGGAAATTTAAAGCTCATTTTGCATGGCATTAGCAAACCATTGAACAAAAGAATCATTAGTACACCCAAAAATAATATCATCAACATAAACCAGAACAACTAATAAATCATCACCTTCTGATTTGATGTACAGATTACTATCAACATTTCCTTTCTTGAATCCTTTTTCTTGTAAATATTTGTCTAATCTATAGTACCATGCTCTTGGTGCTTATTTCAATCCATGCAGAGCCTTCTTTCGTTTGCAGACATAATTAGGATTGTCTGTTAGTGAGAATCCTTTAGGTTGTTCCATATGGACTTATTCTTCTAAATATCCATTGAGGAATGCTGAATTGACATCCATATGATAAATTTTGAACTTCTTGTGGTAGGCATAAACAAAAAACATTCTTATAGCTTCCATTCTTACCACAGGTGCAAAGGTTTCATCAAAATCTCGTTCTTCAATTTGAGCATACCCTTTACAGACCAATCTAGCTTTATTCCTCACAATTTGTCCTTGTTAATTTATTTTATTTTTAAACACCCATTTGGAACCAATCACATTCTTATCTATTGGTTTAGGAACAAGTTCCCAAGTATTATTTTTTTAATCTGATCAAGCTCTTCGTTCATGGCTTTTGTCCAATCTTCATCTTTGCTGGCTTCATAAACATTCTTGGGTTCTATTATAGATAGAAAAGCAATGTGAGACTACTCTGAATCCTTGAGTAACTTTCTTCTTGTCTGTAGACCTTCATTCTTGTTACCAATAATTTGACTTTCAGGATGATTTTTTTGAATAATTCTTGAAGAGGGTTTCACTGATTGTTGTTGTGAATCTGTACCTTCATTATCAGACTCAGAGTCGTCCTTTTCTGATTCTTGGACCTGTTCTTCTTCCTCTTCAGTTGTATCCTTTGTATTTGATTCAACACTGCTTATCTGAATGTCTTTGACATGCATACCTTCATTAATTTTAATGTCAATGATGTCAACCATTTTATGTAAATTATAGCATCTGTATCCTTTACTGTTTGTAGCATACCCCAAAAAGATACCTTCATCAACCCTATCATCATATTTTCCAAGATGTTCATCATTGTTTTTGATATAGCATTTACTTCCAAAGACTTTAAAGTGCTTGATTGAAGCAGGTATCCCAAACCACAATTCATAAGGAGTTTTATCACCGTTTGGCCTTAAGTGAGCTTTGTTAACAAAATGAACAGATGTGTGAATTGCCTCTACCTAGAATGTTTGAGAAATATTTCTTTCATTCATCATTGACCTTGCCATCTGCTGAACTGATCTATTTTGTCTCTCAACTACTCCATTTTGCTATGGAGTCCCTGGAATTCTATATTCTCTTTTGATTCCTTGTTCATTACAGAATTATTTGAAGTCCCTTGAACATAACTCTCCTCCTCTATTGGATCTTAATCCTTTTAATCTTTTTCCTGTTTGATTCTCAGTCAGAGCCTTAAATACTTTGAATTTTTCAAATGCTTCATATTTTTCTTTCAGAAAAGCAACCCATTTTAGTCTAGAATAATCATCAATAACCAGCATAAATAGTTTTCTTTTCCAGTGCCTTCCTTTATTGATGGTCCACATAAATCCACATGCACTAATTGAAGAGGTTTATCTGTTGATGTGAAGCTCTTGGATTTAAACTGTGTTCGAGTCAATTTTCCCATTTGACAGGGTTTACATATAGAATCATATGGTTTTGATATCTTTGGAAAATATTTTACTGCTCCATTGTTTCTAAGCTTTATTAAATGATGAAAATTCAAATGTCCAAGTCTTCTATGCCATAGCCAACTCTCATCATACTTGCTTAGATGACACTCTTCCTTATCTTCTTTCAAAACATAAACATTGTTTTCTATTCTTATACCTTTGGAAACCAATTGTCCTAAAGATACAGATTTTATTTTGCACTCTTTAGAGGTGAAAACAAATTCACATCCTCTGTCACATACCTGACTGGCACTAAGAAGATTATGATTCAATCCATCTTCAAACAGTACATCTTGAGCTTTCCCTTTACTATTCAGGCTTACCAACCCTTTGCCTCTGATTTTCCCTAGAGCATCATTTTGAAAAGTTACATCTCCTTATTTTTGTTCACTCAGAGACAAAAATTTACTTTTATCTCCAGTCATGTGTTTGGAACACCCACTGTCAATATACCATGGGTCCTTTTGTCTTTGAGCAGAAAACACTAACCCACACTGGTTGTTTTCTTTCTTCTTCCATACTTTTGCCTTTTTAACTGAATAATCTACTCTTGAATCTGATTCATAATTTTTTAAATAACATTCTATGGCCTTGTGTCCAAAATTATGACAAATATAACATTCTGGCATGTTGTACAAAAGCTCAAAAGAATTGATATTTATAGCATGAGCTCTTCTTCTAATTGGAGATGGAATAGAATGATGTTCTTGTTTGTTCATTGACTGTTTCACTTTATGTTGCAGCATTTGATTATTTCTAAACACTCTTCATTGTATGTTTCTAAATTTAAAAACACAATTTTCAGCTTTATGACCAAAGTCAGAACAACAATAACAGTAACCATTGAAAACGTTTTGGTACCTGAATCTTGGTTGTTTTCTTGAAATAGATTGCCTTGTCATTCTGTTATTTACCTCTTCTTCATGATTTCTTGACTACAAAGCACTGTTATATGTTCCTATATCTATATCATCTTTACCACTCATTAGTTTAACTTAACTGTTGTTTTTATTCGCTTTAGTTTTGATTAAATTTGCTTACCTCTTCTTCATGCTTTATTGACTACAAAGCACTGTTATCTGTTCCTGTAGCTATATCATCTTTACCACTCATTAGTTTAACTTAACTGTTGTTTTTATTCGCTTTAGTTTTGATTAAATTTGCTGACTTTGTGTACTCTGACTGATTGCTAATGTACCTTCTTCATAACCTAGACCGGTCTTGATCAAAGGAGATATTTTCTTAGTCATAATGTTATTTAGTTCTTCTGAAGCTTTAATGCTTGACAAGTTTTGATGATAGAGAGATTGGAATTTCTCCAATTCTTTTCTACATTTCACAACTTCTTCCTCCAATGCTTCACATCTCATCTTATTCTGTGATAATTGTTCTTTTAGAACATCACTTTGCTTCTTCTAGTTCTATATTTAACAAGATACAATCTGCACTAGTTTCTTTAACATTCTTTTCATACTGCATTAACAATTGTTTTTTTCTTTCTCTTCTTTAGTCTTAGTTTGCCAATTTATTCCAATGCACTAATCAACTCTCCTTCCATATCAACTACAACATCTTCATCATTCATATCACTTCTAGCATTTTCACCTTCAAGATATTCTATGGCCATAAGCATAAAATCATTTATTTTATTTTCACAGGATGACTCACTATCCATAACTTCTAAGGGATCAACATCATTTGCACACAAAATTTTCTTTTTGTAGTTATCATTTTTATTGTATCTCTTAAATGTGTGTTTCTATTCATCAACATAATTCTAATATTTTTCCCTATAAGGGAATTTAGATGCAAAGTGTCCTACCTTACCATAGTTGAAGCATTTAAAAGGCATCTTCCCTTTCTATTTTCACAATCCAGTTTTCAGTATTCTTACAAATTTTGACTCAATCTCTTCCATTTTAGAATCTGCATGTTTGTCTGCTTTAAAAGAAGCTTCTCGAATGGTAGGTTTATCTTTACTAATCCTCATTTCATAGGTAGTTAAAGTTCCTAGAAGTTGGTCAATAGATAAGGTTTTCAGATCATTCATTTATTCTATTGCAGAGAGTTTTGGATTGAATTTATCAGGTAGAGATTTCAAAATATTTTGAACTAGAGGAGCTTCCTCAATCTTCTCACCAAGACCCTTCATGGCATTCACAATATCTTCAAATCTTAAGAAATATTTACTAAAAGTATCATCCTCATTCATCTTTAGCTTTTCAAATTTCAGTCTGTAGGTATGAAGTATGGCATCTTTTACTTTTTCATTTCCTTCATAGATACTAATGAGTTTATCCCACATTTCTTTTGCAGATTCAAAATGCATTACCTTTACAAATTCAGCTTCTAAAAGACCACTCAGTATAACATTCATTGTGTTTGCATTAAAACTAAATTCTAGCTTATCATCTTTGGAAGCTAGTACAATAGGTTTCGTATATCCAGTTTCTACCACTTCCCAAACATTAGCACCTAAGGACATTATGTATTTTCTCATTCTAACTTTCCAAAAAGAAAAATTTGTTCCATCAAACAGAGGATATTTATTGGTTGAACCATCATGACTTGTCATGTTTAAGCTTATCAGATCTTCCTTAGACTAAAGGATCCGACTCTGCTACCAATTGTTGAAAGTATTCAATTAACTGAGAGGGGGGGGGGGTGAATCAGTTAATTTATGTGCTTAAGCAATTTTAAAACTTTTATCCTTGAAGTTTTATGATAGTCAATATGTTATCATAAATTCTATATTCATTCTTTACTAGGAGAAACTCCATTGGAGCAGATTTAATATGTAAAGCAAACCATCATCGTTAAATCACACAAAATACATAGAGACACAAATTTCATGAGGAAACCCATAAATGGGAAAACCTCTTCTTTTTAGGATGTCAAGTAAGCTTCAAATTCTGTACATCTTCTCTTTCTTTGAGCTCCTACTCAAATGAGGATACAACCTCTAAATTACAATCACCAACTTGTAGAGAGCACCAACTCTCAGAGTTCTTCAGCAACCACTGAATATTGAGGACAATATTCCTCCCTAGCACCACCCTACCACCCTATTTTGCTAGAATTACTTTGAATCAATATAATGCTATGATATAGGTATAACAGTGCTTATCACTTCATATCTATTATGTTGTTCTGCTCTGCTTTCATTCTGCTTCTGTCTTTTCACCTTCTCTGTTCCGTTCTTTTACTCTGCTTTCATTCTGCTTTTGGTTTTCTGTATATATGTTCCTCATTAGTTCTGCCTCTGTTACACATTCTCTAGTTCTTTCATTGTCTGGCCTTTGGTATGTGCATGCTTATTCTCTTCTCTTCCCTCTGTCACTTATTCCATTCATTCTTCTGTAATTACAGAGTTCAGTATCTCCTCTGAACATCTCACCCTACACCGTTCACTTCATCTCACCTTTATACACATATAACTCAATTGATTTGGCTTCCCAACCTTTCGTATCCCTGATCAAGAATCAGCTATCATTCTATAACTTTCGATAACCATTAGATTATACCCATAATGTTTTTTGACAATTTCATGATTTACGCCTTTAAGCGCTTCACAAAGTTCCTTTGACATCCGTCATAGTAGACATGAAATTGAGAAGTCAACCACCATAGAGGCCATGAAAAAACAAAACCATCCACTGTATAAATTCACCCTCTGTATGTGGCTTGAAAATGATAAGTCCTCCACCTATTGTTATGGCTTGGAAGTCAAGAACCATCCGCCGTAGCGGGTTGAACATCGGGAACCATCCGTCGTAGCAACCTGTAGTGGCTCGAAAGTCAGGAACTATCTGTTGTTTCGAGATAAGGAATAATCGGAAGAAGTTTCAATATTAAAACAAAAAATCCAACCATCGTTGCGGCAAGAAACCAAAACTCCATCCGTCATTGTGGCACGAAACCGAAAATCCAGCTGCCACGAAACCAAAACTTCATCCACCGTAGCAGCTCCAAACCAAACAACTGCCCGACGTAGCGACTCAAAACCAAACAACCATCCACCATTGTATCATGGAACTAAACAACCGTCCGCCGTAGTGGCTCCAAACTTTGAAAAACACCCGCTATTGCAACTAAAAGGAACTTTTCGACTTGGCGAAAAAACCAAGTCTACATGCATCTCTTTCAAGCTTGTGCTTCTGTCTTTCTAAACTAAAAGGAACTTTCCGACTTAGTGAAAAAACCAAGTCTGCATGCATCTCTTTCAAGCTTGTGCTTCTGTCCTTTTGAACTGAATCTGTATTGCCATCAATGACAACCATAATACCTCTATGCCACTCTAGATAACAATCTCCCAACAATGGTATATAAATGTGCAATAAAACTTTAGTACATTTCTATCGATGAGAAAATTGCAGATGTGTTAACAAATCCTGTATTAGTGAGGAAGTTTAAGTAATTTCAAGACACACTTGGTATGGCATATAATTCCTCCCTCCCTGAGAGGTAGTGTTAAAAGTACAACATCATGAGTCATTCTCCAAGCCAATATTGTTCATTCAGGATTGGGCCTCATATGATGAGGTAGGGATCTTGAGTTGGACATAGGAACTTGGAGTAGAATTGTTGGGTTGGACTCAAGAATGACCAAGGATTTCGTGTAAAAGGTTATTCCTCATGTGTTGAGGTGAATGATTTGATACATCAAAGTGACAATGTTGTAAAGTCTTGTTGGAAAAGGCTCAGGACTTGTTTGTCAAGTCAGATCCTTATGTGTTGAGGTGGACCTCTAGTTTTAGAGGTAATGGTTTGCATGTTTAAGCATTAGCGTCATGTGATGTATTACTAACCATGATCATTGATTTCTATGAAGTCTCCTTTAGATACTGACCACCTCTAGAGTGAAATACTTTAGCATATGATCATTTGGTCTGAGAGTAATACAATATGATCACAACATCCGACAAATATTCTTAGTATAATCTAATATGATAGATAAATTAAAGTTAGCACATATTGACCATGTAGTAAAGATAAGAGATAAAGTTGATTGCATAGAGAACAAGAGAATTCAAATTTATTATGAAAATAATTTTGTGAACTCGAATTGTTAAAAGCTTCATTTAAAGTAACAATGTGTACCTCAGTTAAATATGGTTACGATTCAGTTAAAGAAACAATGTATACATCAATTAATTAAAGGAGAACACACAATGGTCACTTCAGTAAATCAATCGACATGATTTTAGTTAAGATTATTTAACTAAAGTGTTAGTTAATCGACATGATTTTAGTTAATATTAGTTAGCTGAGACATTAGAAAAAAAATTAAAATAATTTGGCATTAGCAAAAAATCAATATTTTTGGCTGCTAATGAAGAAGGAAATCGCGTGTTATACCAAACTCCTGTCACCATCATGTGATAAGACCTTTGAGATACCTACTTTCCCTGAAATCCCAACTTCTAGAGTAGATACTAAATGGTTTCTTATTAGTCTGTCATACAAATTCCCACCACCACTCATCCTCCTTTATCCAGGAGCGGTACCCCTGTTCGCACCGCTTTTCATCGATTGTCCACAAGTGGTGCCACCACATGTTACCCTTGGTCCATAAGCGATTATTATCAGAACCGCTTTGTCATAGAAGGAGAAGTGCGGCACCCTAGGTAAAAGGGGAAAAAAGAAGCTTCTCGAGGCTTCTAGATGATAAGCCTTGAGATATCCCTTATCCCTATTGTTGTGGGTTGGTTGAGCTCGAGATCCCTCATCCTAGGATCTTAGAGGCCACCTCACCCACTAATTTCTCAACCATCTCTATCCATTAAAGCCCTATAAATATGAGCTCATAACCATGGTTGAGGGGAGAACATTGAAGGTATTGTTATGCTATTGGACTAATTCTAGGCCCAAGATCATTTGGAGAGAGCATAGAGAGCTAGAGTTGGAGCTTTTGGGGATGAAGAGCTGGTTTCATGGAGATGCATGTCAACACTAAGGCTTGGTTGTAAAATTCTTCATATTTCTATTGCAAGTTGATTTTCCGTTCCATATATATTGTTGATGTTTGATTTTAGATATATATTGCTAGATTCCTTAGTCACTAGCATAGATTAGTAGATCATATTCTGGTTTCTTTGATCTGTTTTGTGTTGAACTCTTTTGCAGGTACATAGGTGAACTATCAAAGCCTTGTATTCCAGATATCTACAGCATCTAGGGGGAGTTATCAACCTCTATGATCTATTTTTTCTGGATCTGAACCATTCAGACCAGCGGAACACCTTGTTGTCCACAGGAGGTGAAATATTCTGAACAAATCTGGTGACTCTGCTGGGGAGCATGGTTACATCATCGTAGCCGTGGATTATTTTACAAAATGGGTTGAGGCCATGCCTACATATGCAGAAGATGGTAAGACTGCCACTCTCTTCTTGTTCAATCATATCATAGCTAGATTTGGAGTTCCATAGTCCATCGTCACTGATCACGGATCCCATTTTCATAATCAAATGATGGAGGAATTGAGTGCCAAGCTAGGTTTTAGCCATGAAAACTCTACGTCGTATTATCCGCAAGCTAATGGTCAGGTAGAGGCCATTAACAAGGTTTTGAAAACTATGCTTCATCGGATGGTTGGAGATCATAAATCCAATTGGAATCTCGTTCTTTTTTCGGCTCTTTGGGCTTATCGGACTTCTGTGAAAATAGCTACTAGTTTCATGCCATTCCAGCTTGTCTATGGACTTGAAGCTGTCTTTCATATCCAATGTTAGATTCCATCTTTACAACTTGACGTCGAACTTCTCCCAGACACTTTCGTAGAGGAAGCAAGATTCTTGTACTTGAATAACCTTGATGAGACTCGTAGAGATGCTTCCTTGGCTAATGAGGCACATATGTCTGGTAGCTATGTCCAAGTTTGAGTCCTCTATAACATGGGTCTACGCTATATTCTAGTAGCCATGCTTGTTTATTCCACTCATGGATCTGCCTTGTATTGGTCTACAACTATGATTTTGGTTACTCTATGAGTCAACATACTGATGTACTACAGATTCCTACTTGACTGCATGCTCCGATCGAGCCAACAGTTTCATCTCCTGGCAACAACTTGTTCTCAAAGCTCTCGTTTATCGTATCACTCTAAGAGGTAAATAGTGAAACATTTGATTTTTTACTATTTACTTGCCTTATATAGACAATTTTTGGGTCTGACTTAGTATAGTTTTTATATTACATCATGTTCTGGTCAAAATCTATTTGTCGTAATCCCTTAATGTTGATTTTGGATGCATTTAACACTTGTTTATGAGTCGTTTGCAAGTTGAATTTAGTAAAAGATTTGGAAATTTGTTTATGACTTTTTTGTACTTTCACAAAATGGAAAAGGTCATTGAGCATTTATTACGACACTTCATCACGCTCGTTAAAATCTAGTATCAAAGTTCTGAGTCTAGTTCAAGTTTCTTTCCAGGCTCGTAAAATACAACATTGTGTAAAGAAACGTTATGGAGTCTTCTTTTCACATCTTCTTTCAAACTCCTTAAACATGAAAAGATAGTCTAGTCCGTTTCTAAATATTTCCAGGCTCGTAAAAAGTGACATTGTGTAAAGAAACTTTATGGAGTTCTCTTTAAACCCTTTTTAGACTCCCTAAATATGAAAAGAGTGTCGAGCGATCTTGTCTTCTTCACGCTCATTAAAGTATTTGAAGAGTTGTCTACCCAGTGGTAGGTTATCTCTTTCTCAGTTCGGACAGTACTATTTATGAGAAAGGAACACTCCAGCCAATCATGACTGGAAGAGTTCTCTAAGGTATGATTTTACACTTTTTCGGGCCTCAAAGACTAAATCATATGAAAAATGACCCCCATGGAGTCTTCTTCTGTATTCGTTCAGACTCTCTAAACATGAACTATACCAAGCTCATCCATATTCATGATATCTATAATGGACTCATCAGAAGGAAAAGTCGTGGAGAGATAGTCTAGAACTGGAAGAGAAGGTTCTAACCAGTACGGTAAATGGTAAGGATCCGAAGCCACTAAATGAATGTCATTAGTGTGATCATTGGAGAAAGTTTGAATGGTGTCATACATAGCTTCGTGCGGGATCAACAGGGTGGACTCAACAACATTTGTGCCCTGGGGCTCAATATCAAATGAGGCGATCATATGTACTGTCGCAGTATCCGTGCTAGGAGGAGTAGAGGGAAAGATCCCCATAAGGGATGAATCCTTCAGCATAACTACCCTAATCGACTGGTAAGGAGGAGGGGATTGACCTAACGTGGGGATTTTATTAGCCATGGAGGTAGTATAATCTAGCGTACAGAAATCAAGCTAGTCAATAGTAACAATTCTCTCGAGATGTGGGAATTGGACCGTTTGAAATACTATTGAAGCAACAACATTCATGGCATAGAACCAATTCCTTCCTAAAAGGAGGTTATAATCTAAAGGGGAATCTACCACTTCTACTTGGATGGAAATGGTTTTGCCCCCCAGCTCGACCACGAGGGCTGATATGAGGCCATGGGGTTGGAAACCCCATCCATCTACAAACTCGAAGCCATAATTATGATAAACCCGCAGATAAGCAAGAAGATCAATCTTCTTCAGGGAAAGCTCCCTCTACTAGTTCTCCGAAATCCTTGTCTATGGTTCCCTTGTCCATCGAGAAGCCTACTCTCAACATGATTTTGCACCCACCAAAGAGTACTTTTCGGAAGGCTGTCTTTAATCCCAATGCCCAAACTGCTCAATTCTATAATGTGGTTGAAGATCTTGCTCAGGAACCTTGTGTGATGTCTACCCTAGAAGTACTCCAAATTTTCCCTTCACAGCACAAGAACTTGTTGACTGCATTAGGAGCTTGTTGCATCTGCAACAATTTCCCAAAATTCTAAAAATTTTGGGACCCTCCTTTACTTGGAATTAGTCAGTTTTCTTCTTGTTTCCATCCTATTTGATTTTGGCCTTTGGATTTCGAAGCATCTTCTAGAAGTTTTGGTTGCTATCACTCATGGTTTCTCTTCATTTAAATAATCTAAGTAATTCCATCTTGAGCTCCTTTTCTTGATTTGCAAAAAACCTTCAAAGTTTTCTTGTGTCGGAATTTAATTTGGTCGACTGTCCCGTCCTTGCGGGCGTTTTTCAGCTCTTAAATTTCTTTTTTGTCCCGCTGTTGCGGGTGACTTCCGGAACGTAATCATTTTTTGTCACCCCGCCGTTGCGGGTGCTCTCCAAGTCTTGGTTGTTGTTTTTTGCGCCGACTGTTGCGGGGTTGGTCATTTCGTTCCGCCGTTGCGGGTGGTGGATTGTTCCGATATTTTGCGGGCATTGTTTTCATGCCGCGTCGGAGGGGGATGAACACTGCTGTCGCTGCCGTTGCGGGTCAGTAAGAATTCCGAAGTGCTTGTCTCCCGCCGAATGCGTGTATCGGAGCCCTGTAGACTGTTGTTTTTCCCTCGCGGTGGACAATCGTATACTCTGAGCATCCGCCGTTGCGGGGGGGAGCCGGACTATTGGTCATCCGACCAATGTATCCGCCACCGCCCGATTTTGGTTATCATTCACTCGACCCATTATTATGTTTTGCGTTGTGGGTGATGGAGTAGTGAGGATGGTCCGCCGTTGCGGAGAGGGCTGAGCTTTAGTCGCCCGACACAGCTTTCATGTCTGCTCCGACTGAGTTGACCTGTCGCACGTGTGAAGTTTTTATATATATGATGGGCGTGTTTTGGTTTTTTATTGTTATTTTTCGCCCAAGCCGACGTAATACGCCCCGCGCGGTCGACCTCACGAATTCGGTGGAACCCTGTGCTCGTACCTTAGTCCAGCTGTCGACTGGGAACTCGATCGTTGACGCCACTTCAGTTGTGCATTACTGCCAGGTAGGATCTTTTCCTCTTTCTACTTGTATTTTTTAGGGTTTCGTCTAGGAGACTTATGCTATTGTGGAGTATTGTCAAGATTACGGCTCGTTTTTCTTTTTTCGCCCGCATACGGATTTTTTATAACCGCGGCTAGGGTTGTCGTTTTCTTTTCCCTAGTTAGTCTGCACCCGCGTATTATTTTTATTATTATCTTGGGGTCGGATAGCTTGTGCGATTAGAGGGGGGGGTCTGTCCTTTTAAAATCTCGCGTCTTTATTCCCCTCGGCCGTTTTGGTTGCGCCTTGAGCAAATGGAAGAAGACGCAGGTGCAGGCGGCCGTTATGCCGCCTGCACCTGGTCTGGTACCTGTAATAATGGGGTTTGTAAATACTTTGATGAGGTTTTCAATGAAACTTTCATGGTAGATACCCGGCTGATCGTTTCCCCTATGTGCTTGCTCTTTTCCTCGAAGCCCTAACCTGTGCCCGCTCCGCGCTGTTCGTCGTTCTCCGCCACGCGAAACCATAGGGCCACACCGCTGTCGATTGTTTACGATTTGGGGTGAAAAATGAATGGTGATACTGGTGGGAGCACCCTGCACGAAATGTTGTCATGGGTGCCCGTAGTTCATGGCCACACCGATGTAATTATTATGTCCGCGAG
Source organism: Pseudotsuga menziesii (assembly GCA_001517045.1). NCBI lineage: Eukaryota > Viridiplantae > Streptophyta > Pinopsida > Pinales > Pinaceae > Pseudotsuga > Pseudotsuga menziesii. Next base: position 216,750 of record LPNX010040143.1, on the reverse strand, counting down.
CGGCATAGGCTTTGCCATTCTTTTACCCTTGCTAAAGCTTGTTTTAATGATAGTCGCGCCTTGCGTCTGCATTTGCATTGCATATCATTTCATTGGTAAAAGATGGCATGTTGGGGAATTATGTAGTCTTGATGACAGACCGTTGGATGACGAAAATCTTTTAGTGTTATGGCTCATTATATTGCAGAAATAGTCTGAGTTTTGTGCTGATATTTTCAGATAGTCGGTATATGGATTGGTTGTGCATACATGTGAGGGTCGCTTTCTTACTTACACATTGATATGAGATAATAGCACAGCTCAAAAGATTGCATGACGAGTTCAAATCCTTCAACTTGAAGATCCTATATCTGATATCATTATAGTCATATAGACAATCGAGAAAGAATAAACTGCTTCATAATATTCACAAATTTGAATTGCTTAATATCATGATGTTTTACATTGCAGGAGGATTTTAAAATGTCCAGAAGACAGAAAAAGAAGGCCCCTGTGGTAGAAGAACCAACAGCAATAGAGGCCGTCCTACCAACTGAGTATATCTATGAGGACACCCAGTGTGTCACGGGGGTTGAACCTAAATACAAGTGGGGAGACATATACAGGCTGATTTCCCGTAGGGAAGTCCCAGTTATGGGCCTAGAGGAAGAACCAATTTACGCAAATATAGAAAAATCGGCCATTATGAAGATTGCCACCAGGCCTGAGCTGTTTCCATGCCATGATGTGATGAGATGGGTTCTACCACATACCAACCATGGCTCAATGCTTATCTGTAATGTTGAAGGTCAGGGCTATGCTGCCTTTAGCCCTGGATATGTGGCCTTAGCTTACCACCTGCCTGAGCCTCAAGTTTTCTTGACCAATGAGTGGTTGGACAATCTCAGGATGGATTTGATAGAAACCATGAGGAGAATGCTATTACCAGAGAAGCTCTATAGACATAGAGCTACTGAAGATTATGACACAGCCATCCTTAGAGCCCCTTACAGGTTCATAGCTCTAATGCTGAATAGGATATTTGGGAGGGCTAATGGCAGATTATTCAAATTTGAATGGGTACCCCTGATTTTCTATGTGGCCACAGAAGGGACCATCTTCAACTGGTCCATCCTGGTATCTAGTATTCTATCTTCTTGTATAGCTGCAGCAAAAGGAGGAGTAGAACAGAAAAAATCCGAGTTTTATATGAGCTCGATCCTGATTGACTGCATACTATGCCGCCAGCCCTTCCCCGAGCTCAAATGTGTTTGGGACAGGGACAGAATGCCCGTATATGCAGCCTACAAGCTATTGGGGGCTCATCAATACCATAGTTATTATCAAGAAATCTGTGAGCATTTTATCATGCCTCTGTACACTCTTATCTTCCGAAAGGGATGTGACTGCATGTATGAAGAAGCTATGCAGGTAATAGAGGAGTATGGTGATTTTTTCTTGACAGAGAACGGGATGTATCTTAGAATGTTTGGTGGGTCAAGGACACCTTATCTGCTGCCCAAGTATTCAACAGATTATATAATCCATAAGGAGGCTGTTAGACAGGTGTTTATTGACGGAGTTGGTCATTTCTTATTCCAAAAAAAGAAGGTTGTCTATCCACCCTTACCATTTAAGTTAGGCAGCTGCAGTTTCGCCAATGTGAAACAAGCTCCATAATTTATAGAGGAACTAGGGAAGTTCCATTTTGGGGAGATGACTTTCAAGCGAAATGACACTCATGAAAGAATGGCTGAGCATTGCAGAAAGCACAAGGTGTTTTATGAATACACCCATCATTTCGACAATGATGAATCCGTTTTCAGAAGAGCCCCGAACATGACAACACTCAGTAAGAGGTTCAAACCGAAGCACTCCACCAAGGGTGGAAAAGGATTTGAACAAGAGAAGGCTGAGCACGCTAAGGCTGAAGAAGCAACCCTAAGGATAAGAGAAGAGGCCTAGAGGCTAGAAGAGGAGGCTGCAGAATGGCTCCGAAAAGGAGAAGAAGAAAAGAGGAAAGCTGCCCAGGATCCAGCTGAGCAAGTAAAGGAAATAGCCAGAGAAGCAGAGGAAGCTTCTAAGCAAGCATTTGAGGAATCCTAGAGAAAGATGGACGAAGAGATTCGAAAACAGGAAGCAGAGAAGACAGAGTTGACACAACAGCAGGCTGCTGAATCACAAACAGAGCAGAGCCAGGGCGAGGAAATCCTTGGGGTACAAACCCTTCAAATGCCCACTACCATCACTCCTACAACCCCCACGCTGTAGTTAGTACCCTTTACAGAGAAAGAAGGGGAAGAAGTCCCTGATTTCAGCAAAGTATACTATGACAGGGCTACCAAAAGGATTATGAGGAGAATTGAGAGAAAGGTAGAGGCTGGAGGAATGACCAGTACAATGATAACAGATAAAGCCGTGATGGTCGGGACAGATAAAGATCCAAGGTTTGTCATAAGGGCTGGGAAGGAAGCAATGCATGCTACGGAAGATAACATAGACCAAATGATGATTGAGATAGAATCATCCAAGAAGACCTCCACTCAGCTCAAGGACACCCTGAGAAGGGAAAGAGAGGATGGCAATAGATTGAAAAGAAAATATGAGCATGTGCTTAAAGAAATGGAGGCCATGAAGAGCGAAATCCACACCATGCAGCAAGAAGCACAGGTGAAATAAACAACACAAGAAGCCCTGGGAAAAGCACAACAGGAAATTCAGGAGTTAAAGGATGAAAAGGAGCAGCTGAGGGTGAAGATAGATGACCTGACGGAGTAGCAAAGTATCATATATGAATCCAATACCTCGCGCGTTAAGGAACTGGAAAAGCAGCTGGAAGCAGCAAAGGCATAGCAGGTCGATCTGCATCCGGTTAAAGAACACATCTTGGCTCAGAAAGCTAAGGTGCTGTACCTGCAAACTGCTCTAGAGGAGGAAAGATGTCAGGTCCTCCAGATTGATGGCAGAATGGATGAAATCTTAGACACCGCTTCTTATTTTGTGGACAGGTCGCAAGACATCCTTGAAGTACTGACTTCGAGGATAACCAGGGTGGAGGATGACAAGGAAGTCCCAACTGAGCTAGTTGTCAAGGATAAACAAGCTTTGAAACGGGACCATGACCTGATAGAATTCGCCGTCAACACTGCAGAAGATTTCCAAAAGAATGTCAAGAAAACAAAGGGAGCATGCACAAAATTCTTCAAGAGAGCCCTGGTCACATACAACCGTTGTCAGGCAGAAGCTGAGCAGAGACTACACGATTTCCCAACTCATGATGCATTTGCAGAAATGTTGCAGAAAAGGCAACAAGATGAAGAAACCAAAGTGCAATGCATCAGAGCTATTGATGAACAAATCCTCAGAAATGAAATAGGCCACACAACCATTAGTATACAGCTCTTGGAGGAACAGGTACATTTGAACACGGCCAGAGTTGAGGCCATTCGGAACCAAGCTGACAAATTTGAGCTGAACATTCAGTTCCTGGAACCCAACTCGTTTGAGAGTCTCGTTGCTGAAGCAGCAACGTGGAGAAAGTTTTTGGAGGACCAAGCGGGACTCTCCTCATGAGAAGGACCGATCAAATTTTGTATAATTTAATAATTTGTAAAAGGTTGTAGGAAATTGAAACGTTGGGGAGCCCAAAGGTCACTTTGGGCAACCCAACCAATTTTTCTTTTTGTATAAAACTAGGAAAGAGGGACAAAGAAAAGGGATTTTTCCCAGTAATACTGGAGGACCTATTGTAAGAAGAACTACTTCCTTTTGCAATAAATATTTTAGTTTGCCTATTGGAGAAAGAGCTGTGAAGTTTCCAAATGTTATGCAATGGATGGCAGAAAGATGAACCACTTTATTTTTCAGCTTATGTCCATAAATCGTGAGATTGTTCTAACTCTGTGACCTATGTCTTGTTGGATGGTTTCTGATTTATTTTTGTGGAAAATTCATTCAGAGTAATGCTTGTGTTACATATAATAGTTAGCTATCTGATTGTTAGAAGATATTCTGGTTCATGTGTTGTAAACATAAATAGCAGCTATCTGTAATGTGTTTATTATACATGGAAATGATGCATTACTCACTAATAATATTTTTCTGGCTCCCTGGGGATAGATAGTTAGGTGTTTAGATTGTTAGTTGTTTTACTTCCTTGTGGTTTAGATGTTCAAGAACCTAAGACGAGAGGTAAGACCCTGCACAGCACATTGTGTAGTTCCTGGAATCTTTATCACTCCGCATAGTTAAGATAGGCATGCATTGCATACATTAAGTCAAAATACAAATTCCGGTGGACCGGGCCGCAACCGGTAAACCCTTGTTGTTACTTTGACCTACGGTAGCCGGATCGTAAACCGGACGGATTCCCTATACCAAATAGTCAGTGGGCTAGTTGGGAACACTGATTGGGGAGAATCCCTTACTGTTGCCGCTTGCGAATTTCCATGGCGCTAGAAGGAGGGCTGCCAGTAAAGGCTGGCCGTGGAATTTGTTTTCCCGAGACTATCCTACCAGCAGATGTTTGAAGTTTTCAGCCTAACTTAAAGTTGAAGTTTCCAGTCCTATCCTTAACAGATTGTTTTCCTGGTGTTACTCGTTCACCTTTGCTCATGGCTGGTAATCAACCTAACCCTTTGCCAGCATGGAGGGCTAGGTCACCTCTGAACTTAACTCCTCCTTTGCACAACTTGCCTCAAGCCTTTGATAAGCTTTTTCCTAAGTTTGACCCTGTGAACAACATTGCTATAGATGATCACCTTCAAAGCTTTTACCTAGCATTAGAAGGGCTAAGGGCTGGAGAGCATGAAGATGTGGTGTGCAGACTTTTTCCTCATACTTTGAAAGGAGCAGCAGCCTCCTGGTACTTTGGGCTACCTGCAAACTCTATTCCTAATTGGGATACCTTTGAGAAAGTTTTCAGGAGTAAATATACCACTCAGAAGATGCATGCATCATTAATGAAAGGTCTTGGTTTATTGAGAAAGGAAAAGAATGAAAAGGTACGTAGTTTCATGCAAATATTTTCACTAAACTTAAAAAACTTCTCTCAGGTTGACAAGCCCTCAGATAAATTCTTAATTGAGTACTATACCTCAGCCCTAGGACCTGAGCTGGCCATGTTTGCCAAGATGAAAGTCAAGCCTACATTGGTGGAAACTTATCGAGAGGCCGAAAGAGTAGAGGCTGAAAGTGAGAGTATAGAGGACTATCCTGACTCAGTTGAAGAGAAAACCATTGTAAGAAGAGGCTCACTGCTGTTTAAACCTAAAGAAGATCAACCACATGATTATCATGAGATGATGAAAGTGCTTCAGAAGCTGTCCAACCGAGTTGTAGAATTGGAAAAAGAAAGGGACGTTCAGAAAACCAATAAACCGTACTATCCAAAGAAAGAAGATAATAATCAATGGCAGGTCCCACCACCAAATGTGGCATCAATAAACATAACAGAAATAGGAGGAGATAATTTCTGTACCTTTCATCAACAACCTCATTCAGAAAAGAAGTGTCCTCAATTGCTACATTCAATGACAATAGTGATGAATAAATTGCTGGATCCAGAATTGACTAGGCACAGTGGTGAGGAAGAAAGGAAGAAACAGACCATAGAAAAGACAGAGGATGATACTATGTTTTCATGGAATGGAGTTTCACTGTTTAACATTGAATAAAATGCTCTCAAATCTCAGCATACATTTACAACCACAAAAGATGAAAACATGGCCATTAAGAATGATGCAATAATGTCAAAGGGTCATGATTCACGAGAGAAAGTAAAGGGGCAGGCTGATATGAGGGATAAAGATGACTCTCCTAAAGATATTCAGGGCAAACAGGAAACAAAGCCACCCATTAAACTTACCAAACCGGTAGAAGATGATGAAGAAAGCACAACTAGTAAGCTAAAAGAGGAGTTGCCCGCAACAAACCAACCTGTAGAAGAAAAGATTGAGCTCATTAAGACAAAGAAAACCAGCGCCCCACCTTTCCTTGTGAACCTTGAAATCCTCAATCATAAGGTGCATAATTGTTTGGTGGATTCGGGATCTTCTATGAATGTTATGCCTCTGGTAGTTTGCAAAAAACTCAATGGACAGATAAAGCCTACTATTTGGGATGTCACACAACTTGAAAAAACTAGTGTCAAAGTAGTAGGAGAAATGGAGAATGTGATGATTCAATTGTCTGCAAATAAAAGGATATGCCACTACATTGACATCATAGTAGCAGACATTCCTGATGGTTATGGGATGATCCTGAACCGAGATTGGACATCAAGACTTAATGGGTACTTTGCTTCAGATTGGTCTCATTTGAGGTTACCTCAGAAGGGCAGCCCAAACTTGATTAAGATTCTAAGAGAGCCTTTTATGAAAAACAATGTCACTGAGTTGGGAGAAGGAAACGAATCTGCTGATTCTGTCCTGGGAAACTATCTTACTGAGCTTAAGCTCGAGCATCATTCTTCAAAAGGGGCCAACCCTGTGATGTACACTCAGTCTGAGCTCCTTCAACTCCCTCAGGCTAAAAGAAATGATTGCAGAATTTTAGATATGGGTTCCATCTCAATAACTGCACAGTTGGACCATGGTTAGACAATTCAGGTCTGAAATCCAGCTCATTCCTAGTTCTTGAAATTTGAAATTTTTAGGAATGGGCGAATTTTTGTTTTGATGTTTTCTTTGTACATAAATAAATTGTTTGTTGCTGATACTATTTTTTGATTTCAATGCTTTAATGTTTTCTTTCTCTAATTGCTCGTTATGATGCCATTTTCTTTTTCTTTTGTTTTGAATAAGAGGCAAACTTTTGGATGCAATGGAAACGTCAGGGTTCTGTATTAACCAAAATCCTGAGCAAAAGGACTATGTTCTAAAGTATAGAATGTCTTTTAGTAGTCGTATTCCTAACTAGCAGTGCATTCGTTTGAAGTCTTATTTAATCCCTGTAAATAACTCAGAAGTAAAAAGATCTGAAGTACTATTTAGAGGCTCCATTCACCTCACATCTTAAAAAACCCAAAGGGGTGACAGCACTAGACCCACGGAGAGGAAGCAGAGTGAGACAGTTTATCATATATAAATGATCCCATGCCATGAATTAAGAAAAGGGCTAAAAGCTATTAAGAGTCGCTTCTTCCAAAAGAAACAAGACATATTAGAGCAAAGCTCCAAAAAAGCATAAATCTCAAAGCATAAAGTACCAAATGGCCACAAGATCCTCTCCGTCCGTGAATTAAAATATGAAACATATAATTCACACAAAAGGACACTATGGGATAGAGGATCTTGAATTAAAATTCAGTAAGAAAGGCCCGCAGAAGGACTCATATCAAAAGAACTAAAGTTCAGAAAACACAAAAGTACAAAATGGCATGGGAATGAGGAACAAAAGGGTAACACTGTTCACTTTCTGTCACAATCCTGTGGCATCGAAGCTATAACCTCCAAAGGGCAGGTAAAATGAACCTCATTTATTTGGCCTCCAAAGAGTTATTCAGACCTGAAGCACTGCTGGTGTTACCTTTTCCCGAAAAGATAGACTTATTCTAAGTGTTTTAATGCATAAGTTGGCTAACTTAGGGATACAGACATCTAAAAGGGTTCAAGTTTATTCAGACAGTCTTAAGTTGGGAAAGAAAGTTAATCCATAGATCTGGGGTTTACCAGGTAGTCTCCAATTGTTGCATCTGCAACAATTTCCCAAAATTCTAAAAATTTTGGGACCCTCCTTTACTTGGAATTAGTCAGTTTTCTTCTTGTTTCCAGCCTATTTGATTTTGGCCTTTGGATTTCGAAGCGTCTTCCAGAAGTTTTGGTTGCTATCACTCATGGTTTATCTTCATTTAAATAATCTAAGTAATTCCATCTTGAGCTCCTTTTATTGATTTGCAAAAAAACTTAAAATTTTTCTTGTGTCGGAATTTAATTTGGTCGACTGTCCCATCCTTGCGGGCATTTTTCAGCTCTTAAATTTCTTTTTTGTCCCGCTGTTGCGGGTGACTTCCGGAACGTAATCATTTTTTGTCGCCCCACCGTTGCGGGTGCTCTCCAAGTCTTGGTTGTTGTTTTTTGCGTCGACTATTGCGGGGGTTGGTCATTTCGTTCCGCCGTTGCGGGTGGTGGACTGTTCCGGTATGTTGCGGGCATTGTTTTCATGCCGCGTCGGAGGGGGATGAACATTGCTGTCGCCGCCGTTGTGGGTCAGTAAGAATTCCAAAGTGCTTGTCTCCCACCGACTGCGTGTATCAGAGCCCTGTAGACTGTTGTTTTTCCCTCGAGGTGGACAACCGTATACTCTGAGCATCCGCCGTTGCGGGGGGGAGCTGGACTATTGGTCATCCGAACAATGTATCCACCGCCGCCCTATTTCGGTTATCATTCGCTCAACCCATTATTATGTTTTGCGTTGCGGGTGATGGAGTTGTGAGGATGGTCTACCGTTGCGGAGAGGGCTGAGCTTTAGTCTCTCGACACAGCTTTCATGTCTGCTCCGACTGAGTTGACCTGTCGCACGTGTGAAGTTTTTATATATACGATGGGCGTGTTTTGGTTTTTTATTGTTATTTTTCACCCAAGCCACCGTAATACGCTCCGCGCGGTCGACCTCGCGAATTCGGTGGAACCCTGTGCTCGTACCTTAGTCCAGCTGTCGACTGGGAACTCGATCGTTGACGCCACTTCAGTTGTGCATTACTGCTAGGTAGGATCTTTGCCTCTTTTTGCTTGTATTTTTTAGGGTTTCGTCTGGGGGACTTATGCTGTTGTGGAGTATTGTCAAGATTACGGCCCGTTTTTCTTTTTTCGCCCGCATACGGATTTTTTATAACCGCGGCTAGGGTTGTCGTTTTCGTTTCCCTAGTTAGTCTGCACCCGTGTATTATTTTTATTATTATCTTGGGGTCAGATAGCTTGTGCGATTAGAGGGGGGGTCTGTCCTTTTAAAAGCTCGCGTCTTTATTCCCCTCGGCCGTTTTGGTTGCGCCTTGAGCAAATGGAAGAAGATGCAGGTGCAGGCGGCCGTTATGCCGCCTGCACCTGGTTTGGTACCTGTAATAATGGGGTTTGTAAATACTTTGATGAGATTTTCAATGAAACTTTCATGGTAGATACCCGGCTGATCGTTTCCCCTATGTGCTTGCTCTTTTCCTCGAAGCCCTAACCTGTGCCCGCTACGCGCTGTTCGTCGTTCTCCGCCATGCGAAACCATAGGGCCGCGCCGCTGTCAATTGTTTACGATTTGGGGTGAAAAATGAATGGTGATACTGGTGGGAGCACCCTGCACGAAATGTTGTCATGGGTGCCCGTAGTTCATGGCCACACCGATGTAATTATTATGTCCGTGAACGGCATAGGCTTTGCCATTCTTTTACCCTTGCTAAAGCTTGTTTTAATGATAGTCGCGCCTTGCGTCTGCATTTGCATTGCATATCATTTCATTGGTAAAAGATGGCATGTTGGGGAATTATGTAGTCTTGATGACAGACCGTTGGATGACAAAAATCTTTTAGTGTTATGGCTCATTATATTGCAGAAATAGTCTGAGTTTTGTGCTGATATTTTCAGATAGTCGGTATATGGATTGGTTGTGCATACATGTGAGGGTCTCTTTCTTACTTACACATTGATATGAGATAATAGCACAGCTCAAAAGATTGCATGACGAGTTCAAATCCTTCAACTTGAAGAGCCTATATCTAATATCATTATAGTCATATAGACAATCGAGAAAGAATAAACTGCTTCATAATATTCACAAATTTGAATTGCTTAATATCATGATGTTTTACATTGCAGGAGGATTTTAAAATGTCCAGAAGACAGAAAAAGAAGGCCCCTGTGGTAGAAGAACCAACAGCAATAGAGGCCGTCCTACCAACTGAGTATATCTATGAGGACACCCAGTGTGTCACGGGGGTTGAACCTGAATACAAGTGGGGAGACATATACAGGCTGATTTCCCGTAGGGAAGTCCCAGATATGGGCCTGGAGGAAGAACCAATTTACACAAATATAGAAAAATCGGCCATTATGAAGATTGCCACCAGGCCTGAGCTGTTTCCATGCCATGAGGTGATGAGATGGGTTCTACCACATACCAACCATGGCTCAATGCTTATCTGTAATGTTGAAGGTCAGGGATATGTTGCCTTTAGCCCTGGATATGTGGCCTTAGCTTACCACCTGCCTAAGCCTCAAGTTTTCTTGACCAATGAGTGGTTGGACAATCTTAGGATGGATTTGATAGAAACCATGAGGAGAATGCTATTACCAGAGAAGCTCTATAGACATAGAGCTACTGAAGATTATGACACAGCCAACCTTAGAGCCCCTTACAGGTTCATAGCTCTAATGCTGAATAGGATCTTTGGGAGGGCTAATGGTAGATTATTCAAATTCGAATGGGTACCCCTGATTTTCTATGTGGCCACAGAAGGAACCATCTTCAACTAGTCCAGCCTGGTATCTAGTAGTCTATATTCTTGTATAGCTGTAGCAAAAGGAGGAGTAGAACAGAAAAAATCCGAGTTTTATATGAGCTCGATCCTGATTGACTGCATACTATGCCGCCAGCCCTTCCCCGAGCTCAAATGTGTTTGGGACAGGGACAGAATGCCCGTATATGCAGCCTACAAGCTATTGGGGGCTCATCAATACCATAGTTATTATTGAGAAATCTGTGAGCATTTTATCATGCCTCTGTACACTCTTATCTTCTGAAAGGAATGTGACTGCATGTCTGAAGAAGCTATGCAGGTAATAGAGGAGTATGGTGATTTTTTCTTGACAGAGAACGGGATGTATCTTAGAATGTTTGGTGGGTCAAGGACACCTTATCTGTTGCCCAAGTATGCAACAGATTATATAATCCATAAGGAGGCTGTTAGACAGGTGTTTATTGATGAAGTTGGTCATTTCTTATTCCAAAAAAAGAAGGCTGTCTATCCACCCTTACCATTTAAGTTAGGCAGCTGCAGTTTCGCCAATGTGAAACAAGCTCCATAATTTATAGAGGAACTAGGGAAGTTCCATTTTTGGGGAGATGACTGTCAGGCGAAATGACACTCATCAAAGAATGGCTGAGCATTGCAGAAAGCACAAGGTGTTTTATGAATACACCCATCATTTCGACAATGATGAATCCATTTTTAGAAGAGCCCCGAACATGACAACACTCAGTAAGAGGTTCAAACCGAAGCACTCTACCAAGGGTGTAAAAGGATCTGAACAAGAGAAGGTTGAGCAGGCTAAGGCTGAAGAAGCAGCCCTAAGGATAAGAGAAGAGGCCCAGAGGCTAGAAGAGGAGGTTGCAGAATGGCTCTGGAAAGGAGAAGAAGAAAAGAGGAAAGCTACCCAGGATGCAGTTGAGCAAGTAAATGAAACAGCCAGAGAAGTAGAGGAAGCTTCTAGGCAAGCAGCTGAGGAAGCCCAGAGAAAGCTGGACGAAGAGCTTCGAAAACAGGAAGCAGAGAAGACAGAGTTGACACAACAACAGGCTGCTGAATCACAAACAGAGTAGAGCCAGGGTGAGGAAATCCTTGGGGTACAAACCCTTCAAATGCCCACTACCATCACTCCTACAACCCCCACGCTGCAGTTAGTACCCTTTGCACAGAAAGAAGGGGAAGAAGTCCCTGATTTCAGCACAGTATACTATGACAGGGCTACCAAAAGGATTATGAGGAGAACTGAGAGAAAGGTAGAGGCTGGAGGAATGACCAGTACAATGATAACAGATAAAGCCATGATGGTTGGGACAGATAAAGATCCAAGGTTTGTCATAAGGGCTGGGAAGGCAGCAATACATGCTACGAAAGATAACATAGACCAAATGATGATCGAGATAGAATCATCCAAGAAGAACCCCGCTCAGCTCAAGGAAACCCTGAGAAGGGAAAGAGAGGACGGCAATAGATTGAAAAGAAAATATGAGCATGTGCTTAAAGAAATGGAGGCCATGAAGAGCGAAATCCACGCCATGCAGCAAGAAGCACAGGTGAAAGAAACAACACAAGAATCCCTGGGAAAAGCACAACAGGAAATTCAGGAGTTAAAGGATGAAAAGGAGCAGCTGAGGGTGAAGATAGAGGACCTGAAGGAGCAGCAAAGTATCATATATGAATCCAATACCTCGCGCGTTAAGGAACTGGAAAAGCAGCTGGAAGCAGCAAAGGCACAGCAGGTCGATCTGCAGCCGGTTAAAGAACACATCTTGGCTCAGAAAGCTAAGGTGTTGTACCTGCAAACTGCTCTAGAGGAGGAAAGATGTCAGGTCCTCCAGATTGATGGCAGACTGGATGAAATCTTAGACATCGCTTCTTATTTTGTGGACAGGTCACAAGACATCCTCGAAGTACCTTCTTCTAGGATAACCAGGGTGGAGGATGACAAGGAAGTCCCAACTGAGCTAGTAGTCAAGGATAAACAAGCTTTGAAATGGGACCATGACCTGATAGAATTCACCGTCAACACTGCAGAAGATTTCCAAAAGAATGTCAAGAAAACAAAGGGAGCATGCGCAGAATTCTTCAGGAGATCCCTGGTCACATACAACCGTTGTCAGGAAGAAGCTGAGCAGAGACTACACGAGTTCCCAACTCATGATGCATTTGCAGAAATGTTGCAGAAAAGGAAACAAGATGAAGAAACCAAAGTGCAATGCATCAGAGCTATTGATGAACAAATCCTCAGAAATGAAATAGGCCACACAGCCATTAGTATACAGCTCTTGGAGGAACATGTACATTTGAACACGGCCAGAGTTGAGGCCATTCAGAACCAAGCTGACAAATTTGAGCTGAACATTCAGTTCCTGGAACCCAACTCGTTTGAGAGTCTCGCTGCTGAAGTAGCAGCGTGGAGAAAGTTTTTGGAGGACCAAGCGGGACTCTCCTCATGAGAAGGACCGATCAACTTTTGTATAATTTAATAATTTGTAAAAGGTTGTAGGAAATTGAAACGTTGGGGATCCCAAAGGTCACTTTGGGCAATCCAACCAATTTTGCTTTTTGTATAAAACTAGGAAAGAGGGACAAAGAAAAGGGCTTTTTCCCAGTAATACTGGAGGACCTATTATAAGAAGAACTACTTCCTTTTGCAATAAAGATTTTAGTTTTCCTATTGGAGAAAGAGCTGTGAAGTTTCCAAATGTTATGCAATGGATGGCAGAAAGATGAACTACTTTATTTTTCAGCTTATGTCCATAAATCGTGAGATCGTTCTAACTCTGTGACCTATGTCTTGTTGGATGGTTTCTGATTTATTTTTGTGGAAAATTCATTCAGAGTAATGCTTGTGTTACATATAACAGTTAGCTATCTGATTGTTAGAAGATATTCTGGTTCGTGTGTTGTAAACATAAATAGCAGCTATCTGTAATGTGTTTATTATACATGGAAATGATGCATTACTCACTAATAATCTTTTTCTGGCTCCCCGGGGATAGATAGTTAGGTGTTTAGATTGTTAGTTGTTTTACTTCCTTTTGGTTTAGATGTTCAAGAACCTAAGACGAGAGGTAAGAACCTGCGCAGCACATTGTGTAGTTCCTGGCATCTTTATCACTCCGCATAGTTAAGATAGGCATGCATTGCATACATTAAGTCAAAATACAAATTCCGGTGGACCGGGCCGCAACCGGTAAACCCTTGTTGTTACTTTGACCTACGGTAGCCGGACCGTAAACAAGACGGATTCCCTATACCAAACAGTCAGCGGGCTAGTTGGGAACGTTGATTGGGGAGAATCCCTTACTATTGCTGCCTGCAAATTTCTAGGCCTCAACAGAGCTGTAGACCCGGATAAAACTAACTTGATTTACTTCAATGTTGATAACTATAAACCTAGATTACCGAATAAAATTGCTTTTCAGATCATTACGAAAGTAGTGGGAAATAAAGTCTTTCGAATGGTACTAGATGAAGGAGGTTTGACCTCGGTGTTTTCTCTAACTTGTTGGAAAGCTCTTGGCTCTCCCGAGCTTGTTACATCACCCATGACCCTTAAAGCCTTTGATGGACGGGGTTTCCAACCCCATGGCCTCATATCAGCCCTCGCGGTCGAGATGGGGGGAAAAACCATTTCCATCCAAGTAGAAGTGGTAGATGCCCCTTTAGATTATAACCTACTTTTAGGAAGGAATTGGTTCTATGCCATGAATGTTGTTGCTTCAACAGTGTTTTGAACGGTCCAATTCCCGCATCTTGGGAGAATTGTTACTATTGAACAGCTTGATTTCTGTATGCCGAATGTTACTACCTCCATGGATAATAACATCCCCATGTTAGGTCAGTCCCCTCCTCCTTACCAGTAGATTGGGGTAGGTATGCTAAAGGATTCATCCCTTATGGGGATCTTTCCCTCTACTCCTCCTAGCACGGATACCGCGACAGTACATATGATCGCCTCATTTGATATTGAGCCACAGGGCACAAATGTTGTTGAGTCCACCCTGTTGAGCCCGCACGAAGCTATGTATGACACCATTCAAACTTGCTTCGATGATCACACTAATGACATTCATTTAGTGGCTTCAGATCCTTACCATTTACCGTACTGGTTAGAACCTTCTCTTCCGATTCTAGACTATCTCTCTGTGACTTTTCCTTCTAATGAGTCCATTATAGAGATCATGAATATGGATGAGCCCATTTGGGAGGATCACCATCATAGATCCATGTTCCTCCCCAATACCAATTCGGGTAGCCATTATTTCGTATCCTTGTTTCCTACTGATATTGTCAGCGTTCCGCAAAGTCCTATATTGTTGCAAGATACAGATTCTGAAGGAAACCTTTGCAACATTACTCAAATGAACCCAATTGACATATCATCCAAGCCTGATGTTATTGAGCATGTTCATGTTGGGAAGAACTACTCCACAGATGAATCTAAAGCATATAAGGCACTTTTTAAGGAATTCCATGATATTTTTTCCTGGTCCTATGAAGAAGTGTCGGGGATTGACCCTCCCATTGTGGTCCATGAGATTAAAACTTATCCCACAGCTAAATCTGCCAGGCAGAAACTTAGGCAAGTCCATCCTAGGAAGGCCGCAGCTATTAAAGCTGAGATTGAGAAACTTATGAAAGATGGTTTTATTTATCCTGTACCTCTGACGAAATGGGTATCGAACATTGTCCCTGTCAATAAAAAGTAGGGCACCATTAGATTCTGCATCTACTTTAGGGATTTAAATAAAGCTTTTGCCAAGGACAACTTTTCTACCCCACACATCGATCAGATTATCGACAATTGTGCTGGAAGTGTCATCTTTTCATTCATGGATGGCTTCTCCAGCTACAATCAGATTGAGATATTTCCTGCCGATCAGCATAAGACATCATTCATTTTCCCTTGGGGAACCGTTGCGTATAAGAAGTTACCTTTTGGCTTGAAAAACGCTGGCGCCACATTCCAGCATGTGATGTCCTATACATTTCATGAAATCAAATATATTGTTGAACCATACCTTGATGACCTCCCTGCTCATTCACAATGACAGGAGGACCATCCCGGTCATCTTAGAGACATATTCCTGAGATGCCGTCATTATAACATACGGCTCAATCGACATAAATGTTTTTTTTGCGTTGAGACGGGATGTTTGCTTGGATTTGTGGTATCCAAATATGGCATCCGGATCGATCCTTTGAATATTTCCACCATCATTAATCTACCAGCCCTAACCAACATCCTTGAACTCCAAATTTTGTAGGGGAAGGCAAACTTTCTCCGTCGTTTCGTGTGCAATTTCACTGAGAAAATGCACGGTTATATGCGTCTCCTCGAGAAGAACACTCCATTATTCTGGGATGACTAGGCCCAATGCACCTTTGATAGTCTTAAGCATGCTCTGACTCATTCTCCCATGATACACCCCCTGAACTATTCAAAGGATTTTCTCTTGTATATTGTTGCCTCCGCTACTACCATTGCCATGGTTTTAGTGCAGGACAATCTCCATGGTCTGGAGCATGAGATTTATTACGCCAGTAAGAATCTCATTGATTCTAAAACCCGTTATTCACATGTGGAGAAGCTAGCTTTGGCCATGGTCATTGCTGTGCAAACTTTTCGTCATTACATTATGCTTCGCACTACCACCGTATTGGAAGACCAAAACCCAATGTACTACATTCTGACTCGTTAGGTACTCAGGGGCAAGTACTCCCGTTGGATCGTCATCCTTTAGGAGTTCAATCTCAAGCTTTCCAAAGCTACATCAAAGAAATCCTTGGTTTTTGCCGAGATTATATGTGACCTTCCCTGTGCTACCACAGAATCCGAGCCTAGCGATTCATTTCTAGATGAATTCCTGTTCCTAATTAGCACTACTGATCCTTGGTATGGAGATTTGTTGATTTATCTCTAGACCCAGCGTTTTCAGCTGCATCTATCTTGCAATGATCGTCGCCGCATCCATCACCACACAAAATAATACCTTATCTTGAGTGATACCTTGTATAGACGTGGGATTGACTCCATTCTCCAGCGATGACTCACTCATGAGGAGAATGAACACGTGCTAAATGATTGCCACTCTGGAGCATGTGGCGGTCATTTATCTGGGATGGCTACAGCCTAGAAAATCCTTCATGCTGGCTATTTTTGGCCTTCTGTCTTCAAAGACTGTCATGAGGCTGTTAAGAAATTCCCACCATGCCAACATTTTTATCCCAAAAAGCGCACCCATCTTGCTTCGCTTCAACCCGTCATTGTCGTTGGCCCTTTTGCCAAATGGGGGATTGAATTCATGCATTGTAAACCTACCTCAGCCTGGGGGCATGGTTACATCATCGTAGCCATGGATTATTTTACAAAATGGGCTGAGGCCATGCTTACATATGCATAAGATGGTAAGACTGCCACTCTCTTCTTTTTCAATCATATCATAGCTAGATTTGGAGTTCCGCAGTCCATCGTCGCTGATCACGGATCCCATTTTCGTAATCAAATGATGGAGGAATTGAGTGCCAAGATAGGTTTTTTCCATGAAAACTCTACGCTATATTATCCGCAAGATAATGGTCAGGTAGAGGCCATTAACAAGGTTTTGAAAATTATGCTTCATCAGATGGATGGAGATCATAAATCCAATTGGCATCTCATTCTTTTTTATGCTCTTTGGGCTTATCAGACTTCCATGAAAATAGCTACTGGTTTCATGCCATTCCATCTTGTCTATGGACTTGAAGCTATCTTGCCTATCCAATGTCAGATTCCATCTTTACAACTTGCCGTCGAACTTCTCCCAGACACTTCCGCAGAGGAAGTGAGATTCTTGTACTTGAATATCCTTGATGAGACTCATAGAGATGTTGCCTTGGCTAATGAGGAACATAAGAAATGCGTCAAGGCGCAGTATGATAAATCCATCCAGCCTCATGTTTTCAATGAGGGTGACCTAGTTTTGACTTATGACTAGAGATATGACAAGCTAGGTAAGGGTAAGTTCGAGTCTATGTGGTATGGACCTTTTTCTATTTCCAAGGTGTTAGAGAAAGGAGCCTATGAGTTGGTAGATTATGATGGGATCCCTTTGGGGAAACCTCGCAATGGGTTGTACCTGAAAAGGTACTATGCCTAGGTCTTC
The DNA here is from genome assembly GCA_001517045.1 of Pseudotsuga menziesii. Classification (NCBI taxonomy): domain Eukaryota; kingdom Viridiplantae; phylum Streptophyta; class Pinopsida; order Pinales; family Pinaceae; genus Pseudotsuga; species Pseudotsuga menziesii. The sequence continues at coordinate 199,173 of LPNX010040143.1, read as the reverse complement.
TTGGATGGTATCTTGTATATATGTATATTGATTGAATTTCAGTGTGTTTTCAGTATTTTCAAGATGGTTTTGAGTTTTGGTGTCTGCATCTGTTTATACCATGTTTTGGTCATGCAGAAGGCTTTCTACGGCTTTGCTGATGGTGCTTGCTGCCACACCTTGAATCTAGCCTCGACTGCTTGGGTTCTCTGCTCCCTAGCTGAATATTTGGTCAGTTTAGGAGCGGTTTTCTTAGGTCCCGCTACTAATAACATCGCTGAGTATGAAGCAATCATCGGTCTTCTGACTGAAGCTGCCTCCCAGGATGTCCGTGATCTAGTAGTTTTGATGGAATCTCAGCTCGTGGTTTGTCAATTAAACCATGTCTACACGATTAGGAACCCGGTGCTCCTCTGCCTCTTTCGGAGGGTACGTTTGTTAGAAATAC